>BLSH010433818.1:317982-328513 GCA_018402905.1 Glandirana rugosa
ATTCAAATATTTAATATTGGATGCCAACTCTACAATAGACCAATGGACGGGAGACCTGACGTAATTAAATGACGAATCAATCGGCGCGATTTAACAAATATGGAGCGACAAAAAGAAGGTTTTAGCCTATGTATTCTATATACACTACATACGGACGGATCTAAGCTGTAATCCCAACAGCATAGCAGGCATACATCACATATATCTTATGTATCCGATTTTGGAAGAAAAACAGCGAGGTATAAACAATTTAGCGCGGCTAACTAAGCAGTAAATTAATGCAGTCCAGAGGGCAGGTAACCAGATAACATCTCAACCGTAGGTTATAATTTATAAACTTAGAAACGTATCCCAGGACAGCATCTTTATCACAAAGGTTTATGGTGACCCCAGAGCCGCCCGACCTGAAAGAGGCCTGTACCAGGACAGAGCCGGGGCCAACAGAAACCCCCACATTATCGGCATCTGATTATTACATATAACAGTACATAACTATACAAATCCCGGTATTTCATAAACACAGAGGAAACTCTGGGGAAGCCCCATCTTCGAACCCAGTCAGGTTAGTAACATATCCAATCCATCTTGTGCCCACTGGGGAAAAACTTTAAACAGACATCAATGGTTAACATGGTAGGGTGACATTCAGTGCAGTGAGCGATGGTATTCTTCTGTCCCTCCCAAACCCCAGCTAGGTCAAGCACACCAGCAAAGGGCAGGGATAGGTACAGGGTAGGATAGGTGTCCGTGGGACTCCAACTAGAGTCAATGGCTTATGTGGTAGACAGACAGCCAGGGCATCGAGCAACAATATTCTTCTGTCCTCTCCGAACCCCAGCCAAGCCAAGCACACCGGCAAAGGGCAGGGATAGGTACACCACAGAATAAGTGCCCATGGAGTTTTGACTAGCAGTCCAATTGCAAAGGCACTTGTAATCTCCAGGGGTTAAGGCCTTAAGAGAAGTGGGGCTGAAGATCAGTCACTCATTGGGAGGGGGGAGTTCAGACTGTGGTACATCAGTGTCTATGTGGTACACTGGGGTTACATAGCGTTCAGAAGGAAGCCTGAAGATTAATCCTCAGGGGATGTAGGTCTGCGGGACCTATGCGGAGCAGACATTGACCTTGAGCGCACACGTCTTAGGCCCTGAGCAAAAGGGCCAGGATTCGGAAGCCGTTGTCGGTCATCTGGGGGATCCAGCCAGTTTGGAATGTCTACAGGGTCTTGTTCAAGAAACAAAAAGAAGTCAGGCAGCTGATCAGGGTCTGCTAAAGTAAATTTTTGGCCATCCTGGGTAACCTTGACACTGAAGGGGTGGCCCCAGGTGTAGGAGGCCCTGGCTTGATTATATCTAAAAGGGGGCGAACAGTCCGTCGCATGAATAGCGTGTTGCGAGAGAGATCTGGGTAAAGGTGGATAGAAGACCCGTCGAAGTCCATGGGGCCCTGTCTCCAGGCAACATGCATGATCTCTTCTTTTAGGGTGTAATAGTGGACCCTACTTAGTACATCTCTTGGGCGGTTCATCCGGTCCCCTCCTGGGGCCCCCACTCTATGTACGCGGTCAAGTTTGATTGGGGAGGTGAGTTCCCTCCCTAGGGCCTGGTTAAGGATAGCTACGACCGAGGTCGCTTCTGGAAGTCCCTGGAGCCTAATATTATTCCTGCGACTTTGGTTCTCACTATCCTCTATGCGAAGTTGGTGTTGGCGCAGACGTAATTGGAATTTAGATGCCGACTCGAATGCTAGTATACGAGTAGCATGGTCCGCTTGGGTGACAGACAGTGCCGATACGGCTTCTTCAGTGCGCGTTGCTTGCTGTTTTAAGGTATGTAGCTCCTCTTGTAGTGAAGCCTCTAGCTTCTCCTCCCAGGACTCGAATGTGGCTCTAAATGAGGACAAGAGAGCTGTAGCTTCAGATCTAGGGGGCCCTGTAGAGTCAGAGGTTTGATATTTGGCCATTAGGGGCGTAGTTGGTAGGTTTTCTAACCTGCAAGCGCTTTCTGGCAGGACCACGTGCGAGATGCTGGAGTCCCCCTTGCTTTCTGAGAGGGTGGCAGCTGATGCAGTGTCAGGAGGGGGAGGTTTGTTTTTCGCTTGGTTCTGTCCAGCTGCCGTCTTGTCCTTGGGTGTCCGAGGTTCTAGTGGGGTTGTGCGCAGTAGGTATCGTTGCATGGTTCCCTGCTGTAGCTCCGCAGCGGTAAGTAAGGGGCCCGCCGACATAGGTGCATCGGATGCTCGTAAGCTGGAGAAAGCCTGCCAGGGCTCTACATGCCCCTAGCCCCTCATCGCCAGCCTGGATATCTTAGGAAGAGGGTAGTTAAAAATGGGTGCAGCTCAGGGTGGAGGTGAAACTGTGGAAGAGATCGGGTGTACCAAAATGGCCGCCGTTACTAGGCCTCTACTGATTGCATCCTGTGCAGCCCGTGGGTGAAGCTGTTCATGGGCCTCACTTTCCCCCAGGGGGGCAGGTAAGCAGTAGGGGCCCCTCAACTGCTAATTAAATGTCCTGGGACCAGGCAGCAGAGGCCGGGAGCGGGGGCCGGGTGTAGCAAGATGGCGGCCGTTACCAGGCTGGAATGTCTCTCTATTATACTTTTCCCCTGTAGCTGTGGGGGGCAAACAGTGCTGTGTAGGGGACCCCAGGGGCAGGTTACAGGGTGGATGAGGCTCGGATGGTGTGTGGGAGGTCAGCACTCACCGCCGTTCGATCTGGTTTCCGGTAGGCCTCAAAAGCCCGCACTGGCCTAAATTTTGGATGCCTCCAAATCGCCCGATATACAGCTCATTTTGAAGCCAAGGTGTTGGGGAGAAGGGCCAGGGGGTTAGATGGTCTCACCCCTGCTTCCCCTTGATGGATTCCTCTGGATTGTGCTGTCTTCGGCGGAGCTATGGCCGCACACGTCCGCCTCCTAGCACGTCCAGTCACGCCCCCCCTTGGCCTACTCTAAAGGAGGATCTACGGGACCCTGATCTAAAGCGGTATCTATGGGGATCCTGCTCTAAAGGGGGATATATGGGGACCCTGTTCTAAAGGGGGATCTATCGAGACCCTGCTCTAAAGGGAGATCTATGGGGACCCTGGCCTGCTGTTTTTTGATGGTTTTAAATTGAAATGTACCCTGGTGTCCTTCACTAAGGTCTGTACTTTGGAAAATGTCCGCCACAGCCTTGGTCCATGCCTATCCCTGATTGTAATATCCAGACAAGGGTCAGGGTAGGTGGCAATCAGTCACCTATTCCTTTATTCTGGTAAGAGTCGGGGCAGGTGGCAATCAGTAGCATATTCTCGTATCCCGGTGAGAGTCAGGGCAGGTGGCATTCAATAATATATTTCATTATCCAGACGAAGGTCAGGGCAGGTGGCAATTACTACTGTATTTCGTTATCCAGGCAAGAGTTAGCGCAGACAGCAATCAGTAGAGTATTCCATGATGCAGGCAAAGGCCAGGGCAGGTAATAATTAGTATCATATTTCCTTATCCAGGCAATGGTCAGGACAGGCACCAATCAGTAGCGTATTCTGGCTGGGCAGGCTGTAACCAGAGAGGTAATCTGTATCCAGGCAAAGAAAGGAGGAGTCGACCTGCTGCTCACCAACCAAGACACAGCCCGAAAGGGAGCGTTGCTGCCGACCAATAGGAACATAGTGGGCACAATTGTTTTCAATGTCTTTATACGCTGCAGCAGTATTTTCCATACTGTCTCCCCACATCGCACACGAAGGACACACATTTGTTGCCAATCCTGAATTTTGAGGGACACCAGTGGACTTTCTTTTCTTGAGCCATGGCTACCCTCCGCTTGCTCCCCTGGTGGTCTGCTGCTGGCCCCACCTCTTCAGCTCCCAGGATAGACATATTCTGTGGCCACTCTCTGAGGGATCACACCTGTTTGGAACCTTGGCTTTGCCATTTTATACACCGCACCTAAAGATCTATTCCTGTAGAAGCGAGCAGTGACTCTCGAAACGTGTTGAGTTATAGATGCCTGTATATACATCTTTCATTTCTTACAACTTATGTCAATGATTTGAAATAATTGGACTCTATTCTGTTTTTAGCAAGCTTGGGTCATATGTTTATGTATTTGCTGATGAACTCAGTAAATGACGTAACTATGTTCATTCCTACTTGTTTTTTGGCCCCCATTTCCACCTTACTGAAAGTCCCATGGGCAATTTTTTCCTTGTTGTTTATACTCTGCAGCATTACTAAGGACCCTTCATTGGAAACACCTGAACACAATCATTTGGAGGGGTTCGTGATCCATATACTTCTGGTTATATAATGCATGATTTTTCACAGCGTTCACAAGACCAACTGACATCCATTTCTTCAGGAAAAGTAATGGACCCCTTCAATTATTCATCCATTGCAGCAAGACTGTTTCCCAAGATTTATATCAGCATTTGAGTATAGGATTGCTTGAAGTTGCCATCATGTGTTAAAGTTATAGGTTTCACATACACTTTAGGGCTTTGTTACCTAAAAATAAAAGTGGCGCCTAATATTTTCTGGTGTATTATCTGTATTTCATTTATGACAGCTTGGAGATCATCTCTTCCAGCATAATTGCGCAATTAATTTCGGAGGCATTTATTGTACCAAGTGAATGCTGCTATAGTGCCGACAACATAAAATCTTTAATTAGACTATAGCTGCTTACTTCAATGGGACATTGCATTATTAATGTGTGCATAATTAGGCATTGTATTTATAAATATCAGATGCAATTATCGGGCTGTGTACTGCCTTTTGTCGTTTTCCAGGGTCCTGAGCAGATCATGGATTCAGTCTACAGCTGGCTTAGGATTACTGTATTCAGTCTGTGCCAAGTCTTCTTCCCATAGGATAGAAACAGGCATATTTATTTATTTAATATCATTTATGATGCATGCTACACATCACATGACCAAATGTTATTGTCATTTTTCTAAACCGGAGGCAGATTTAAAGGATAACCAAACCCAAGAAGAAAACTATAATATTCTTCAGCTTACCCATACTTAGATGCGGTAGGTGCATTTGTTTTCTTTTTTTCAGGATTAGAAAATTTTCAGCGAGTATAGAAGGTAACTGTTGATCTTGCAAGAAATACAATGCCCTTGGCACTTCCTTTCAGCAAGGCAAGTCAGACGGCACCGGACTGACTTACTTACAGTGAGGGAAAAAAGTATTTGGGGAGCGTGGTCTGGACATGGTGGAGTGAAGACGTCTTCTGCTGAGGCTCCTGACTTCCAGCCGAATAATTTGACTAGAGCACCAGCGGATGCCAGGCCATGAGCTACCATAAACGGAGAAAGACCAAAGGAACACCCAGGGGACCTGCCAGGGTCCTCACAGCGCCTAACATCAGCTCTTTCTTCACAGAAACTCCGGGCACATCTGGCGCGGCCCGAAAACGGAGCCCGCGTAGTCCAGTGAGGCCTAGTGAGACATCATCTCCCACTATCATGGCGACTTCCCAAGAAGATCCCAGGACCCCTCTGACAGGCTTCCCGGCTCTCCTTGACCCTTCTTCCCGAGCTGCTGACATTTCAGAAGGAACCGGGTCCCCTGTTACCGGAGGCCGCAACGTGTGGGCCCTGCTGCACTTCCAACAAAGACGGACTTAGAATCCATCGTGCTGCGTATAGAAGAGCAACATCGCAGAGATTGGCAGCAGGTCTGATCAGAGGTCCGCAGTCTAGATGGCCGCCTCACTAAAGGAGAATCAGCAGTGGAGCTCCTGGAGCAGCGGATCGTTAGCCTAGAACGTAGCCGGGAAGCACACCAACGACAGCTCGCGGAGGCACAGCTCCATATGGAGGAAATGGAGGACAGGAGCCGTAGGAACAACCTACGGCTCTGAGGCCTACCCGAAGCAACCGGGACTGACAACTTAACTGAAACGGTCAAAGCGATTATACACAAGATTCTTGGGGAAGCCTTTCCGCCTAATCTGGAGTTCGATCATGTCCATAGGGCACTGGGGTCCATACCGTCGGACCCAGAGAGACCTCGCGATGTGATCTGCAGAGTTCATAGATACTCTCATAAAGAACAGATTCTTCGAGCGGTGTGGTCCAAAAATCCACTTGATTTTGACGGGGCTCTGGTCTCAATCTTGCCGGATCTGTCTAGAGCTACGCTGATCCGCAGAGCTATGCTGAAACCCCTTTTGGAGAAGCTCAGGGATGCCGACCTTTCTTACCGATGGGGCTTCCCTATACAGCTGACGGTCCGCAAAGGAGGATCCTCGTTCAAGATCTGCGGGCATTCTTCCAGTTCATGGAGTGGGAGCCTTTCCCTGTACCAGACTGGCTAGGGACTCTACCCTCAAGAACGCCACGTCAAGAAGGGCAAAGAAACAGCCTCACACGCCGCAACCAAAGGAGAAGACGGACGGATCGGGCCATCTCAGCTGAAGCCGCGCCCGAGTCGTAGGCCCAGGAGGGCCGCATCCTTAGCCCGGACACTCCATCCTGTATATTGCCCTGACTAAAGATGCCACGAACTGAAGGATCGCTCTTGTCTCATAATGCAACCTTCAAATGGACTACTACGGACTCCCCGTGAGGTTTGGGGGTTAGGGGGGAATAATGCTTGTCACACAATATATGAAGTGGGGTTATTTCTCCGGGAGATAAGGGAGATGAGACCTGCTTGGGGTCGGGACTATGAGAGGCGGGGAGACGCACGGCTCGGAGCTCACACATGTCTGTTGGTGAATCTTCCCAGCCGGGCTGTCCTGCCGCTATTATAATGTGGGTGCCTTTATTTGTATAGCATGTTGCTTGGAGTAATCCTGGGGGGGGCGGGAGTGGTGTGGGGAGGATGGGACAGACAGGAGTTAGTAAGGACGGCAGAAGGCTTCCCCTCTCCCTGAGCGGACCATGGCCGCCATGACCGGGCTCACTCCACGTATGTCCTCTAGTAAAATCCACAGGGGAGGGTTTATATGATTTCCGAGAGATGCGTGGGGTGACCCCTACTGGCTGTGTGAGGGATGAAGCTCGCCAAACTGTTTGGAAAGCTCTGTCTTGCTCCTCTCACGTACCAACAATGCCTGGGAGCAGGGGATACTAGGGGAACATAGACTATGCTCGGCCCGCCCCAGGATTGCCAATGCCCGACTCAGTCTGATGTATATATCCCTCCGTCCGCCCTCCCTTCCTTGGCCACCCCTCCCCCCCTTCCCCTGTCCCCCCCGTCCCTCCCTATTTTGGCTTCCCCCCCCCCGGGGCCACGTGGGTTCCTTGGCAGAGAAGAATACAGAATCTAGAGAGCATGGTTTAGTGAGTGGCACTGAGGTCCATCTTTCCAATTCTCAGGGTCTGCTATAATGGGATCGGTAGAGTCCGGGGGGGACTTTAGATAGGATAACATAATTATGAGGATTTTATAATGTACTGATCCTGGTTATAAGTTTGAAAGTTCAATGGTTTGACATGCGCTCTGCTCATTATAATGTGTTTATGTTACGTGACTCCCTCGGCTGGGAGGGGGAGCTGAGGCTTCCCGTTGTGGCCTACCTCTTCCTCACATAGGGTTACACCCCATTGACCTGCTGACCCCCAGAAAGGGGGACTTTTACTTTTAAATTTTTGGAATTTTTTTTTTTTTTCTTCTCTCCCGTCAGCTCGTCTGGGTGTTCTGAGACGTTGTCTCATCTACGCGTGTAGCGTAATAGTCCCGGTAACTCCGGGGGGTTTTTTTTTTTGTCTTTCTTTTTTCCTAGTCCCATTCTTAGTTTCTTATATTTCCTTTCCCCCCCTTCCCGTCTTTGGCCCGCGGCACCATGTCGACAACGACGGGGTTAACCCACGCCTGTGGGGAACCAGTTTGTCTCCTTTCCTTAAACACAAAAGGCCTGAATTCTCAGGAGAAGCGCTCCATGGTGCTTGCAGACTTGAAACGCCTAAGAGCCAGTATTTGCTTCCTCCAAGAGACACACTTCCGTTCCGACAAAAGACCCAAACTTTGCAACCGCACCTTCCCTACGTCATATCATGGCTGCTCGTCGAATTCCAAGTCATGTGGGGTCAGTATCCTATTGCACCACAGAACCCAATGTGTGTTGAGTGATCAGTGGGCAGACGCAGAAGGCAGGGCGCTCTTTGTGAAGGGCATGATCGGGACCCGCGTAGTGACCCTGGTCAATCTATACCTCCCTAATTCAAATCATATCAACTTTGTGGAACCTATCTTTTCCAAGCTCGGAGAATTTGTGGAAGGGGCTGTCATTATTGGAGGAGACTTGAATTTTACAATGGACCCGATACTAGATAATTCCAGTCGAACTTCTCAGGTCTCTTACGCTAAATTGAAAAGGCTTAAAAAATCATTCCACGCTTTCCACTTGGTGGACGTTTGGAGGGCTCTCCACCCTGAGGCACGAGACTATACATTCTATTCTCAACAGGGTCAGCTGGCCTTTTCCTGTTCGAGACCTTGCGACATATTGGCCTGGGTCAGAGGATGATGCACTGGATCGGAGCCATATACTCTCATCCAACCGCCCAGGTCAAGGTAAACGGATTGCTATCAACAGCATTCCAGATTACGAATGGGACTCGACAGGGTTGCCCCCTGTCACCATTGATCTTTATACTGACTCTGGAACCACTGTTACGAAGAGTGAGAGATAACCCAGACATCTCCGGAGTGAATGTGAAATCAGGGTTATGCCCTAAAATAGCAGCTTACGCAGACGACCTGCTGTTCTTCTTGACAAAACCCCTGATTTTGCTACCAAACTTACTGACAGAACTTCAGACTTACAGTTCTCTTTCCTCGTTTAAGGTCAACTGTCAGAAGTCAGAGGCGTTAGGTGTATCACTGCCCCCAAGATTGCTATCTCTTCTGAAGGCTGATTTCCCTTTTAAATGGGCAACGTCCTATATTAAATATTTGGGGATTAAGCTTCCAAATACCATAGCTGACATTTTCAAATTGAACTTTCCTCCCTTGCTGGCGGCAATCAAAAAGGATCTCGGGAAATGGACAATGGGCCTGTTCTCTTGGTTCGGAAGATGCAGCATACTTAAGATGAATGTAATGCCCAGGATCCTGTACGTGTTACAGGCGCTTCCGATCCATATCCCTGGCTCTTTCCTCCAGTCTATTACCAGGACCTTTGGGGGGATTTTATGGCAGCAGAAGCCACCTAGGGTCGCCCAATCACTCTTACGCTTGCCGAAACTGGTGGGAGGCATTGCGCTACCAGACGTGCGTCTATACACGGTGGCTTGCCACCTCGCCGGGGCACTCGACTGGTGCAAACACGGAGCCCTCAAACAGTGGGTGGGGATCGAACAGGCGCTTACCAACCTCCCGTTGGACACATTACCGTGGTGTACCCGTGGTAGGACAGCGGGTGCAATGGACCATCCCACGGTGGGAGAAACTTGGTATCAATGTTCGAAACTATTTTGCTCCTCAGAGATCGCTCCGTGCCCCTCACCACTTACCCCCATAGTGGGCAATCCCGAATTTGACCCGGGGTGGCACGAATCCATAGTTTCCACTCTTGAAGAGACAAATATGTCCCAGGCCAGACACTTTATCCTCAACGGGGCATGGATCACCAGACAGAGCATAATGGAAGAACAAAGACTGTCTAGCCTCTCGTTGTGACAAAAAGTCCAACTGACGCACTTTCTAAGGTCCCTACCCTCTCCGGCGCTCTTTGGCAGACAACTTACTCCCTTTGAACTGCTATGTGATGATAAATCACCTACACGCCACACAGTCTCCCAGACTTACAACCTTTTGTTGGCTCCCCCAAGAGCTTTCAAACTACCATTTTTGGTGAAATGGGAGGAGGAGTTGGGCATTGACCTCTCTGATAGAAAGGCGGACAGAGTTCTCCTCTTTGCCCATAAAACTTCTTGCTGTTCGTCTCACCAAGAGGCTAATTTTAAAATTTTGACACGCTGGTATCACACACCAACGAGGCTTCACCAAATGTATCCACAGTGTCCGGATACCTGCTGGAGGTGTGGGGAAGAACCGGGCTCGCTACTCCACGTTTTTTGGTCCTGCAGGCTGCTGCAGCCATACTGGACTCAGGTCCTGAAAATCTCTCAAAAATTCACGGACCATGAGTTGACCATGGATCCTGCGTTGTTCCTGATCCATCACCATAACTTCCCTAGCAAGTCGTATAGGAAGTCGATCCTACCAACCCTGGTCACTGCAGCCAGGAGCTGTATCCCTCATCTCTGGAAACAGACGCAGGCCCCTTCAATCGCTATGTGGCTGGGGAAGGTTGCGGAGGTAAACAGAATGGAAGACTTGATGTCTACGGAGAGGGGTACCAGGGAGCGCTTCCTTAAGAAATGGCACTACTGGCATGAGTTTGTCTATTCCGATGAATACAGAGAACTGCTGGGTTGATCTCCTTAGGAATTATGTAAAGTGAGCTCTATAGCGAGGGTGCGGGCCGAAGGGGAGGCAGGGCCTGGCCCCTTATATATCTCTACCTCTCCCCTCCTCCCTTCTCCTTTCCCACTTCTATTCTTGCCTGCTCATCTTCTTCTCTCCCC
>BLSH010433818.1:371542-381671 GCA_018402905.1 Glandirana rugosa
GGATATAGTCGGCGTCTCTTCGGTATAATCACAAAATTTTAGTAGAAGTTTAACACACCTTGATGATTTTAAAACACTAATATGGCTTCTCTGCGGATGATATAAGGATTTTCCACACAATTTGATGATGATTTTAAAACACTAATATGGCTTCTCTGCAGCTGATATAAGGATTTTCCAAACAATTTGATGATGATTTTAAAACACTAATATGGCTTCTCTGGGGCTGATATAAGGATTTTCCACACAATTTGATGATGATTTTAAAACACTAATATGGCTTCTCTGCGGCTGATATAAGGATTTTCCACACAATTTGAAGATGATTTTAAAACACTAATATGGCTTCTCTGCGGCTGATATAGGGGTGTTCACACACAACTTGATGATGATTTTAGAACAGTAATCTTTCCCTTAAAGCAACAGCTGGAACCTTTCCCTGTACAACTTGATGATGATTTTAGAAGAATAATCTTTCCCTTAAAGCAACGACTGGAACCTTTCCCTGTACAACTTGATGATGATTTTAGAAGAATAATCTTTCCCTTAAAGCAACAGACTCTCCCTAGTCCAGTCAGATCGTTCTGTGCAGCAGGATGAGGTGTGAAATCTTTCCCTTAAAGCAGCAGTACTAGTATCTCTCCCTAGTCCACAATCAGATCTTTCAGTAATGCAGGATGAGATGTTCTGCAATCTGCCCCTCACAGAGCCAGCAGCATCCACTCCCTAAACTATCCTGAGAGCATATGACATGCAGCACGGTGACTCCAGCCCCACATAGAGGCTGGGTCACATGGTGCACTGGCCAATCACAGCCATGCCATTAGTAGGCATGGCTGTGATGGCTTCTAAGGAAAACCAGCGAAACACTTGTTGATTGGCTGCCCTTGGCAGCTTTTTAACACGTGTAGTAAAATACCAAAACCCCAGACCCGAACCCGGACTTTTTTTGAAAAGTCCGGGTTCGGGTCCGGGTCCGGGTCCCGGACACCCAAAAGTTCGGTACGTACCCGAACTTTACAGTTCGGGTTCGCTCAACTCTAATTATGAGCGCTCAGTCGGGTTGATGCCTGGGACAAAGGAGATACCCACGTAATGGGCCCAGGGCTCCCAGATAGCTTTAAACGTATCTGGTCTTTATTACAAGGCGAGACTCCATCTATAAGCCCTTTGGTGTTGGGGGAGATCTACACATACAGTATCTCACAAAAGTGAGTACACCCCTCACATTTTTGTAAATATTTTATTCTATCTTTTCATGTGAAAACACCGAAGAAATTACACTCTGCTACAATGTAAAGTAGTGAGTGTGCAGCTTGTATAACAGTGTAAATTTGCTGTTCCTTCAAAATAACTCAACATACCGCCATTAATGTCTAAACCGCTGGAAACAAAAGCGAGTACACCCCTAAGTGAAAATGTCCAAATTAGGACCAATTAGCTATTTTCCCTACCCAGTGTCATGTGACTCCTTAGTGTTACAAGGTATCAGGTGTGAATGGGGAGCAGGTGTGTTAAATTTGGTGTCATCGCTCTCACTTTCTCATACTGGTCACTAGAAGTTCAACATGGCTCCTCATGGCAAAGAACTCTCTGAGGATCTGAAAAAAAGAATTATTGCTCCACATAAAGATTGCCTAGGCTATAAGAAGATTGCCAAGACCCTGAAACTCAGCTGCAGCCAAGACGATACAGCGGTTTAACAGGACAGGTTCCACTCAGAACAGGCCTCGCCATGGTTGACCAAAGAAGTTGAGTGCACATGCTCAGCATCATATCCAGAGGTTATCTTTGAGAAATAGACGTATTGCTGCAGAGGTTGAAGGGGTGGGGGGTCAGCCTGTCAGTGCTCAGACCATACGCTGCACACTGCATCAAATTGGTCTGCATGGCTGTTGTCCCTGAGGGAAGCCTCTTCTAAAGATGATGCACAAGAAAGCCCGCAAACAGTTTGCGGAAGACAAGCAGACTAAGGACATGGATTACTGGAACCATGCCCTGTATCTGATGAGACCAAGATAAACATATTTGGTTCAGATGGTGTCAAGCGTGTGTGGTGGCAACCAGGTGAGGAGTACAAAGACAAGTGTGTCTTGCCTACAGTCAAGCATGGTGGTGGGAGTGTCATGGTCTGGGGCTGCATGAGTGCTGCCGGCTCTGGGGAGCTACAATTCATTGAGGGAACCCTGAATGCCAACATGTACATACTGAAGCAGAGCATGATCCCCTCCCTTCGGAGACTGGGCCGCAGGGCAGTATTCCAACATAATGACCGCAAACACACCTTAAAGATGACCACTGCCTTGCTAAAGAAGCTGAGGGTAAAGGTGATGGACTGGCCAAGCATGTCTCCAGACCTAAAACCAATTGAGCATCTGTGGGGCATCCTCAAAGGGAAAGTGGAGGAGCGCAAGGTCTCTAACATCCACCAGCTCTGTGATGTCGTCCTGGAGGAGTGGAAGAGGACTCCAGTGGCAACCTGTGAAGCTCTGGTGAACTCCATGCCCAAGAGGGTTAAGGCAGTGCTAGAAAATAATGGCGGCCACACAAAATATTGACAGTTTTGGCCCAATTTGGACTTTTTCCTTGGGGATGTACTAATTTTTGTTGCCAGTGGTTTAGACATTAATGGCTGTGTGTTGAGTTATTTTGAGGGGACAGCAAATTTACACTGTTATACAAGCTGTACACTCACTACTTTACATTGTTGCAAAGGGTCATTTCTTCGGTGTTGTCACATGAAAAGATAGAATAAAATATTTACAAAAATGTGAGCAGTGTACTCACTTTTGTGAGATACTGTAGTAATTAGGTCTGACATAGACACAAAAAGGAAGATAATTCACTGAAACACAGAGAGCTCACTATGCACCTGGAAGATGTTTTTTTTAAATTACATTACACATTCCCATATTTGTGATGCCGGTCAGAGCAGATGATGAGGCATAGATTGGATGCTGCATGACCAGGAGCAGGAAATGATCGTGTCCATTTAGCAGATAGGGACAAGCTAGCTGAAGCAATACATGGACATAAAGGAATCAATCAAGCATAACACTACAAATTGTAGCCATAACATGAGAGCCCATCATTACAAGGTAAAGCAATCATACAGCATGGGGAATACAATTACACAAATACTTAGTTAAAACAGCAAAAGCATTTAAAGTGTACAATACCTTTAAGTTTGATCAGTTAATACATGAATCCCAATACAGTATGTATAAAACAAAAAGGCTCCTGGAATTATCCCAAACCGATAGTAACTGCTAGGCATGCACAAATCCCAGCAGCCACAAGGAAAAAGAAGTATATTTGAAGACTATAAGGCCCAAATCCTAGAGGGTGGAGAGACATTCTGCCACCGCTCTCCTCCAATCCATACACTGGCTCCCAATTGTCTAGCAAATTAAATTCAAAATAGCAACCACAACATACAAAGTCATTCACAACTCTGCCCCAAGCTACATCACCAATCTTGTCTCCAAATATCACCCAAACCGTCCTCCAAAACTCATCTCATCAGGGAAGCCTATCACATCTCCAACCATAGGTGTGCGCAGCCTATTGCATTAGGGTGTGCACCCTAAATGTATTAAAACATGCACGGTGTTAGTAGGCAGTGGACTTTTCTGTAGGACAGTGGACAGTGTCAGTCAATTTTTATTTCTATTTTTTTATTTTTTTTTTACACTTTTTTAGGAGCCCCATTGGGGGGCTTTGGTGAAATATCAGCAGGGGTAATCTGTGTTGCATGGGGTGATTAGGGTGTGGACAGGCACACCTGGCACACCCCCTGTGCACGCCTATGTCTCCAACTAATCTTTTATCTCTTCCATCAACTCATTTCCCACAGTTAGAACCTTTTGTACCACCTGCCCCATCCTATTAGATTGTAAGCTCTTCTGAGCATGGCCATCTTAATCCTCTTGTATTTTATTGTATTGTAACTGTATTGTCTCCCTTTTACATTGTAAAGCCCTGCATAAACTTTAAGCGCTATATAAATACTGTATTATAATAATAATAATACATGAGACGTTTCCTCTAACCTCTAAATCGTTGCAGTTGTTTTTTAGAAAAGCACCTCCCCTATGAAATTCTGAGTTTTAGCACTTAGCAAATTAATTTTTCACTGCCTGTATAAGGATGGGGGGAGATATAAGTTGACCTTCATCAAAATACTTTGTGCTAAAAGATGCCCCTGTTTGTCATCTCGAAAAGTTAGGTTGTATGGAGGACATTTTTCTTGAAGGTGAAAGGACATTACCTTCTCAATGTTTGCTGCAATGGAGAGTAAAATTAAATCAGCATGCAAGTGGGTTGTGAGTGTCCTACTATGGGCCTAGCTAACTATCAGCTAACAGCAGAAGTGGAACATACCAAATACAATGCAATCAATAGTATAACAGGTCTGTAATAGGTTGTTAGGTGTTTTTTTAGGATTTACCCTCTTTTTCTTCAGTCAGTTTACTTCTCCTGCCTCTTGTTGGACTGATATCTAAGGGGGTAGTCAGGGAAAGGGTAGTTGGGAAATGATTCCAGCCAGGATATCAAGATGTAAAGTGGCGACAACAGACTCTGCTTAGAATGGGTCTAGTAATTATACTGATTTTGGGACATTAAAGGAAAGCATTTTATATGGGACATTGACCCAGTACCTGGCCTGGCTGTGAGCAATTTGTCTAAAGTATGCAAATCTTTGGATTTACATATGGGAAGCTAAGAATCCTTCTTCCAAGAAAATGGCTAGACTACTACCCACTATTTGGACTTAGTAAGTATTCTTCCATAAAATGTAAATATAAAAGACAAGCCAATCCACCTGGACAGTCCACCATTGTGTGTGTAGCTGAGATATGAAGTGAATGTAATATTCAGTGTTACAGTTGTGTGCATACTTGTGGAGTATGCCATCAGCGAGGGCTGGAGTAGCTCATGTCCATCCCCTGATCCTCCGGAGTGGCAAGAGATCTACACCTGACCCTGTCTGTAGGAACAGTGAGGGACTGTACTTTGGATGCCATGTGCACTATTAAGTCTCTGTAGGTGTACGAAGGAACCGAGTGAAACATTCTATGGATTATGCCAGGCTGTTCTGAGGGAAGGTTACCCCATCCCAGAAACCTGAATTAATGGTTATTATTTTCTGTGCAGAAGTTAGTGAAGTAGATTTTGCTACAAGGCCTTGGGCCACCTACAACCAGGCAGTCCTTGATGGCTACCAATATGTTGGTGAGAATACCAGCTACTAGGAGGACTAGGCCTTTCCCTCGTGCTACAGGCTACTTGAAGCAGCACATTTGTGTTAAAGCAACTCTGTTGCTATATAAAAAAATTGACAAAAAAGTTAACGTTCACCTGTCCTGCCCCACAGATCTTCACTTTCTTGAAGATTGATGGTGGCCAAGAAATCTTCAGCATCTGATACACTTCCAGCTGTGTTAGATTCCTGGTCTTTTGCTCACCTCGGCAAGATTCTTCAGCCACCACAGCTCTTGAAGAGGGTGAAGATAGGCAGCGCTGGTGGCCGGACAGGTACATGTCAATATTTACGGGAGGACTGTGCTTTAAGCACATTTGCCATAGACCTTCCTGTATGAATTCATTAATAATTTACAAGTGTAATCCTGGTATAATTTATCAAGCTTGGCCACTTTATTGGAAGATAGATTTGACCTTGCTTCTAAGAAGTATAGGGTTTTTATTACTGGAGCCTCAGCAACTGTAAAATAGAATTTAATTGTCTCCATTATATCTTACCGCTATTATTAAGCTCTTAGCATTTGATTTAAATATCCAGACATGGCTGGGAAAAGTGGAATATTTGTTAAAGTGTAATGGAGAGTTGTACAGAACTATGTATCTATCACAAGGTGAAACTCAAGGTGTGGCGTAGAGGCCGTGATCTGCAGAATGGTTAAACTCACCAGTAAAATTCATGCAGATTGCTTTCTTACTTAAAGGGTCAGTCCACTGTGATATGTTTGTATTTGGTAGATGTTGGAGAATTAAACCACCTGATAGTCTCTTCTGGCTTTTGGGAGATCTATGGACCAGGTCTCTATCCTGAGTTCCCACACCTGTTGTGAAAATTATGAGGTGTTCCCACTGTTCTTGATTTCATTTTATATTATAGAGAATGTACGAGGCTGAAACACACTCCATTAAAGTCCTTCTACAGTCATTTTTTACATACAGTATTTATGTATTACAGCTATTTATATAGCAGTGACAACAATATATGCAGTGCTTTACATATTGTACAGTTACATCAGTCCCTGCTCTTTTCTTATAAGGCCAATTTAGACAGGAGATAATTAACCTACTAGCATGTCTTTGAAGTATGGTGAGAAATAGACATGTGCACTGCCTAAATTTTTATTTTTTTCCCGTTTTTCGGAACATTTGTTATGATCGAAATTCGTTATTCCAAATAAATTCATAAATTCGTAAAGATTTGAATTCGGTACGTTCCTTTTGTATAGACGTGGTATTCGTTATTTCAATAATTCGGAAAAATTTGAATTCAGTACGTTCCATTCACATAGATGTGGTATTTGTTATTTCAACAATTCGTAAGTTCGGAAAAAAATTTGAATTTGATATATTCTATTCGTATAGATGCAGTATTCGTTATTTCGAAAATTCGTAAATTCGGATAAATTCCTTTTCATTAAATTCACTAACAGGCAGCCAAATTTGAAAGGAAATTCCAATACTTATAATTTAATAGTTTATAACTATTATAATTGTTTTTATTATTATTGTTATTATTATTATTATTATTAATAATAATAATAAATAATAATAATAATAAACTATAATAATGGTTAATAAACGTAATAATTGAATTATAATAGAAATTATCTGAATGTTTTTTGTTCTTGAATTTTCGGATTTTCACTCTCATTTTCATTTTTTTTGTTCTTTCGACTTTTCGGATTTTCATTCTTATTTTACGATTTTTGCTCTTTCGAATTTTGGTATTTTCGAATTTGGGATTTTTGTTCTTTCGCATTTCAGATTTTCATTTTTTCGAATTTTCGTTCTTTTCGAAAATTAATTTTCAGAAAAATTTGTCGAACAGTTTCTCGTTAATTTGGATGTTTACGAATTAATGAATATGCTGAATTTTGATGAAAAACAAATTCGGAACAAAACCAATTGCACATGTCTAATTGGAAACTAAGGTACCTGGAGGAGCCCAACACAAGCACAAGGAGAACATTCATGCAGTGTGTCCTGACTTGGGATACAAACTCCTGCCCAATTCAATGGCTGCAATTTTTTTTTCATAGCTCTCATTACATTATCACAAGGGCTAACGTGCCCTTCTGGCCACCAGAGCTGGGAGCACAGATGGAATAGAAGGGCCAAGTTATTTTCAACACTCTTCTCCTAGGCCAAGGGTCATCAAACATTCTTAAGGGAGAAGTATGGCCAACACTTTTTGGAGAAAGATGCCGGGAAAGATACAGACCATATGGTCAGTATCCATCCAGAAGCCTGGACCGGCACCTGGTTCAGCCTCTCAGGGATCCGCTGAGAGCCTGAGCCATCCTCTGCCACCCCCTTCAAAGCCCAGCACTCCAGTGAGCAATGGAGGGGAGAGCAGAAAGCCGCTGACTTAGGGCCCATTCACACCTGAGCGTTTTGTAGCTTGAATGTGCTTGAAGCCTGAAGCTACAAAAGGGGGAAAAAAATCAATAATTCCCTATGGAGATGGTTCACATCTCCACTCAAAAATGTCTGTAGCCAAATGCCTGAAGCTCAAACAAGTTCCGGAGGTATTTTTGTTGCGCGAATCAAGCAGATTTGGGCGTTTTGTATTCCTATAGAAATGAATGGAAATGTGTGATTCGGGCATTTTAGCGCGCATGTTTGCGCGATTTTCAGCTGAAATAAAAGCTAAAAAAAGCTGAACTACCTAGCAACAAATGATGCAATAGATATATTATTCTCTATTGGCTAATACAAAAACGCCAAAGCCCAAAATGCCCAAAAATGCTGCATACAAACCTGCAAACACAAGCCAAAGTTACGTGACAAAGCACACGTCAAAACGCCGGAAAAAAGCCCAAAGACCTGACACTCAGGTGTGAATGCAGCCTTACAGTCATGGCTTTCTGCCCAGAGCAGAGGGGGAGAACTGAGTGATCAGTGGTGATTGAGTGCTCAGTTCTCACTGCAGTTGGGAAGCATGCAGGACAGGGTTCAGTGTTGGAGCTAGTTCCGCCACCCTGCCTCCAAAAAAATGGTGGTGGTTCTGCCACATCTGCTTTCTCCACCCCCTCCTCTTCAGTGCTCCGTAAGCGTTCAAGGGGCTACGCAAGTTGTCAGGCTAAAAGATGCCATGTGGTACTTCAGTTGGTCTGTCTAGGGGACAGTAGCCACACTGGGCCAAAGATTCTGTCAGCTCTGCGGGGGCAGGCTCAGAGGTGGTTGACCGCATGGCAGCTTGAGCCAAGAATGGTTGTATGTGACTATGGCATCAACCTTCTCTCTGCCCTCCAACAGGGATACTTAACACATGTTCCTTGCTTTGCACACATCCTAAATTTGGTGGTGCAGCATTTCTTGACAAAGTACCCAGGCTTTACCAGATATTCTTAGGCAGGCCAGAAAAGTCTGTGCTCATTTCCGGCGATCATACAATGCCAGTGCTTGGCTGGCTGACATTCAGCGGGAATTCAACCTGCCCACCATCCGCCTCATTTGTGACATGCCCACCAGGTGGAACTCAACATTGGCAATGCTGCAGCGGCTGCACGAAGGCCAACCATCAGTACCTGTGTGAGTATGACACCAGGACAGGCTCATGGGAACTTGGCTTCTTTTTGCCATGCCTGTGGCTACTGATCAAGGATGCATGAACTCAGGGCCGGTACTAGGCAGGGGCGGATGCCCCGGGCGCTACAATTTCTGGATGAGGGGGGGCGCCATCAGGGGGGACAGCCCATATGGCTGTCCCCAGGTTTCTTTGCTGCTGTTCAGCAGGGAAGGATGAGGCAGAGGCAGGGAGAAGACAGAGCGCCACGATCTGCAAACTTCAGCCATAGACCAAGAAGAAAACTTTCCCCAGCGTGGCGGGACTCTTTCTTCATTTTCAGGTGCGCAGTAATATCCTGTTATTTGTGACAAGTATGTGTAGTTCCGGTCTCTTGTATATCAATCCGTCGGGCAGACCGGAACTACATGTACTTGTCGCAAATGGCAGGAGATTACTGCAGCTCTACCCGAAAATGAAGAAAGAGTCCCGCCACGCTGGGGAAAGTTTTCTTCTTGTTCTATGGCTAAAGTTTGCAGATCGCAGGGCTCTGTCTTCTCTCTGCCTATACCACCCACCCCCTTCCTTCCCTGCTGTACAGCAGCTAAAGAAACATGGGGACAGCCGTATGGGCTTTCCCCCCTGATGGTGCCATCCTCCTCCAGAAATTGTTGCATGGATTCCTCTGACTGGGATCGCTCAGTGACCCCAGCCCCAGTAGCCAGCCCCAGCCCCAGTAGCCAGCCCCAGGATCAGTAGCCAGCCCCAGGACCAGTAGTCAACCCCAGCCCCAGTATCCAGCCCCAGGACCAGTAGTAAGCCCCAGTAGCCAGCCCCAGGACCAGAAGTAAGCCCCAGTAACCAGCCCCACTAGCCAGTCCCAGGACCAGTAGCCAGTCCCAGGACCAGTTGCCAGGACCAGTAGCCAGCCCCCAGGACCAGAAGCAAGCTCCAGGACCAGTTGCCAGCCCCCAGGACCAGCAGCCAGGACCAGTAGCCAGCCCCCAGAACCAGTAGCCAGCCCCCGGGACCAGTTGCCAGCCCCCAGGACCAGTTGCCAGCCCCAGTAGACAGCCCCAAGACCAGTAGCCAACCCCAGTAGCCTGCCCCAGCCCCAGTAGCCAGGACCAGTAGCCAGCCCCAGGACCAGTAGCCAGTCCCAGTAGCCAGCCCCAGGACCAGTCGCCAGCCCCAGGACCAGTAGCCAGCCCCAGCCCCAGTAGCCAGTCCCAGCAGCCAGCCCTAGGACCCGTAGCCAACCCCAGGACCAGAAGCCAGCCCCAGGACAAGTAGCCAGCCCCAGTAGCTAGCCCTCGGGACCAGTAGCCAGCCCCCGGGACCAGTTGCTAGCCCCAGGAC
>BLSH010433818.1:390843-424759 GCA_018402905.1 Glandirana rugosa
TACAATAACTGTGTCGGACAGAGTGAAATTTCTGCTATCTGTCCTCAGAGCAACAGCACAGCAGTAGTAATCTATCTCAGGATGCAGGATCAGATGTTAAAATGTCTGTAATCTCTCCCTCACGCCGGCAGCTTCCTTTCCCTACCCTAACCCAAGAGCATGTGACATGCAGCACTGTGACTCCAGCTTATAAAGAGGCTGGGTCACATGATGCACTGGCCAATCACAGCCATGCCATTAGTAGGCATGGCTGTGATGGCTTCTAAGGGCAAACCAGTGAAACGCTTGTTGATTGGCTGCCCTGCAGCTATTCAACATGCGTGATCAACTCCCAGAACCCAGAACCCGAACGTTTTTTGAAATGTCCGTGTTCGGGTCCGGGTCCCGGACACCCGAAAGTTCGGTACGGACCCGAACGTTACAGTCCAGGTTTGCTCAACACTAGTGTGAGATGTCATCCATAGGTTCGTGCAAGACTGAAGGGTAGTGAGACAGGCTGTGTCAATAACATGCGGGCAAAGCAGTACAGAGGGAGCAGGCAGTCGGGTGGTCGGGTGCAGGCAAATTCGGCAACAGGCAGGCAACTGAAGTACAAAGGGGACAGGCAGAGGGATGGTCGTAGGCAAGCCGGAGGTCGGTGCAGGCAGAGTTCAAGCAGGTACAAGTCAAGCTGGGTCACAGGTAAACAGGAAGTCTTCAGATGAGATCACCGTGGGACACTGGAACGCTGTAGAATGGACAGCACTGGTTGCAGGTTGCTGTCTGCTTAAATGGGTCATTTGGCGCCAATGCCGGTGTGTGCGCACATGCGCGCACACGTGCATAGGCGCATGCACACGCTACGTGCGCCCGCGCACAGGCTTCCGGACCCTAGCACCAGGGGCAACAGTTGCTTCCTGATATTGCTCCCCCAAGGGGCAGCCTCCAGATGCCCAAACAGGCTCTTAGCTCTGGGTGTCTTCTCCCAAAAGACTCAACAAGTTCTTCAGTGTGAATGTGGTCCTCAGGTTCCCGTGAGCTTTTTTCGGGCCCATAACCCTTCCACTTGACCAAGAACTGGGTGGACCCACCCCTTTTCCTGCGATCAAGGATGGCTTCTACCTCAAACTCTTCCTCGTCATCCACAAGAATTGGCTCTGGTGGGGCTGACTCCCAACCCGGGAAGGGGTCCTGGGTTACAGGTTTTAACAAGGTGACATGGAATACTGGGTGGACCCGCAGGGAAGGATGGAGGTCCAGCTCGTATGCCACCCTGTTGATCTTCCTTTTCACAGGGAAGGGTCTGATGAACCTTGGGCCCAACTTCTTGGAGGGGCATGACAGCCTTAAGTTTTTGGTTGCCAACCAAACCCGGTCGCCTGGTTGCAGGTCCAATTCCCCATGTCTTCCCATATTGAATGCCCTCTTGTTGCACTCCTGCGTCTGAGACAGGGTTTCCTGTAAAAGTTTGTTATTCCTTGCCAGGAATTCAACAGTTTTCTGTACGGCAGGCACAATACTTTCAGGGACTAGGTTGGGGATGCACGTGGGATGATAACCCAGATTCGCCCAGAATGGGGACTGCTTGGTGGCTGAATGTATGGTGTTATTATAGCCAATTTCAGCCATAGGCAGCAGCGAGATCCAATCATCTTGAACAATGGAGGAGTAGCAGTGGATATATTGTTCCAAGGTCTGGTTAGTCATTTCTGTCTGGCCATTCGTCTGGGGGTGATAGGCAGAAGAGAATGCCAGTTCGATCTTCAATGTTAAACACAAGGCTTTCCAGACCCTGGAGGTGAACTGCACCCCACGATCCAAGACAATGTTAACAGGGAGCCTGTGAAGTCGGACCACTTCTTTAATAAATGCCTCTGCGGTTTCGGCTGCGGTAGGTGTGCCTTTCATTGGGATGAAGTGGGCCATTTTGGTAAGGCGATCCACAATTACGAAGATGGAATTAAGTCGTCCAGATCGGGGTAACTCCACTATGAAGTCCATCGATATGTGGGACCATGGGCGTTCAGGAATGGGGAGTGGGTTTAATAAGCCCCATGCCTTATCCCAGCTGGTCTTATGTTGGGCACACACCGGACAGGCGCTGATGCACTTTCTACTGTCCTCATCAGCGGAAGGCCACCAAAAGGAGCGCAACGGCAGCTCCGCAGTCTTGCGACCTCCAAAGTGCCCTGCCAACTGGTGGTCGTGGCAAAGTTCCAAGACTGTTAGGCGTTGCTCTTTTGGGATGTAGACCTTGTTTTGGAACCACCACCTCCCATCCTTCATTACCAGCCTGGGGTCAGGAGACATGGGTGATCCAGCCAGGGATTGTTTGATCTGAGACAGCAGATCTTCCTGAGTTAACATGAAGCTCTGGGAAGGGAGGATGTTATCCGGTGGTGTGGAGATATCAGGTTCACTGAACATCCTAGACAGAGCGTCCAGCTTTACGTTCTTCGACCTGGGCCTGTATGTAATGTGAAACTGGAAGTGGGAAAAGAATAGAGCCCATCGTGCCTGACGTGGCTTCAACCTTTTAGCTGTGCCCAGGTACTCTAGGTTTTTATGGTCGGTGAAGACCATGACAGGATTTAGAGCTCCCTCCAGCAGATACAGCCATTCTTCCAGGGCGGGCTTGATTGCCAGAAGTTCTCGATCCCCCACATTCTAATTTTTCTCGGGTGCCGTAAGCTTGTGGGAGAAAAAGGCGATGGGGTGCAGAGAGGCCTTGGGACCTCATCTCTGGGAGAGAACTGCTCCCACTGCAGTCTCTGAAGCATCCAATTCCAGGATGTAAGGCAGAGTAGAATATGGGTGCTTTAGGACAGGTGCAGAAGTAAAGAGTTCCTTGAGTTTCAGAAAGGCCATTTTGGCATCAGGAGACCAGTGGAAGCGGGAGCCCTGTTTAGTGAGCTGGTTAATGGGTGAGATGACAGCAGAAAACCCCTTGATGAACTTTCTGTATAATTTGGCGAAGCCTACGAACCTTTGGACCCCTTTCCTGTCAACTGGAGCTGGCCAATCCAAGATGGCGGAGACCTTCTGTGGGTCCATGGTGACTCCGGTGACCTAAATGTGAAGACCCAGAAATGGGATGCTGTCTCACTCAAATGCACACTTTTCGGCCTTAGCATAGAGTCCATGCTGGCGCAGGCATTGTAAGACACACCTGACGTGCCTGTGGTGTTCTTCCAGAGAGGCAGAGAAGATGAGGATATCATCAAGGTAGATGATGACGAATTTATCAAGGTAATCACGGAACACGTCATTCACCAAGTGCTGGAAAATGGCTGGGGCATTACAGAGCCCGAAGGGCATCACTAGATAGTCATAGTGACCGAAGCATGTCCAGAAGACCGTCTTCCATTCGTCACCCTCTCGGATGCGAACAGGGCCGGCTCTACCACTAGGCGGAGTAGGCGGCCGTCTAGGGTGCCACTGCCATCCAGGGCGCTCATTCAGTGTTGATCATTCATTGCTCTGCATCGATCACTCATGTCACTGGAAAGCCGCGGTTGGCAGCACACCAGGGCCGTAAAATGAGGGGGATCCAGGGGCACAGGTGCGGGCCTGTGGACCACGGCTAAAGAAATGGGTAGAGAGGCTCTGCAAAAATCTCCACCTCTGCCACCTTCATTGTATACATTGACAGGGCAAAGGGGGTGGAGTCAGGGGTGGAGCCAAAGGGGGCGGCAAAATGAGGTTTCACCTAGGGTGTCAAAAATCCTTTCACCAGCCCTGGATGCGAATGAAGTTATATGCCCGCGGAGATCCAGCTTGGTGAATACAGTAGCTGCTCCTAGCCTCTGAAATAGTTTGGGGACCAGTGGTAAGGGATAACGGTTTTTGACCATAATCTTATTAAGGTCCCTGTAATCTATACAGGGTCTGAGAGAGTGGTCCTTCTTCTCCACAAAGAATATCCCAGCCCCTGCAGATGATGTGGAGGGCCGAATGAATCCTTTCTAAAGATAGGCCTTGAGGGCCTTCAGTTCCAACTCAGAGAGCTGGTAAATCCTGCCGAAAGGTACTTCTGCCCTGGGTAACAGTTCTATCGGGCAGTCGTAAGACTTTTTTGCTGAACAGGAACCAGGAATTTGTGGTAGACGGATGGAACAGCGATGCGGGTCATCGGATCAGAGTCAGAGTTCAGGCAGAGCATGGAAGGAGGGGATTCCGGAGTCGGCGGTTAGGCAGTTGTGTTGGCAATAAGAGGAAGAAAACTGAACCTCTCCAGTGGACCAGTCAATGGTGGAGCAGTGTGCCCGGAGCCATGGCAGACCCAGAATGACCGGGAAGAGAGGGGACGCAATGGCATCCAACAGCAGGTGTTTCGAGTGGCCGTTCGTTGTCAGAGGAACAGTTTTGTGTGTGACTGCTCCCGATTTAATAGTAGACCCGTCAGCTAAGCGGATGACCATCCGATAGGTCTTAGGTCTGAGGGCAATTTGATGTTGGGCTGCAAAGGCCAGGTCTACAAAGCAGCTGCAGGCTCCCGAATCCAAGATGGCTGGGACTTGGATACTCCCACCGGGGAGTTGTAGATGAAGGATAAGAACAAAGTGGGTAGAGGAATTGGGTAAGGATAAGAGTCCTCCTGTGGTAGTGTGGGGACCTGTACCACACTTCACTGGACAGGACCTAACAAGATGTCCGGTGCCTCTGCAGTAGAGGCAGAGGTGATGGGTCAGGCATCTGTGTCTCTCCTCAGGAGAGAGAGAGGGACGTAGGGTCTGGGTTCTGGCAGGTCTTGGGAGGCTGGTCCTGGGTAGCTGGGTACTCTGGGTAACATCCAGGCAGGTCGTGCAGATCCTGCAGCTCTCTCAGTTCTGTGTTCCCGCAGACGTCGGTCAACTTGGATGGCCAGGTTGATCAGGGTGTCCAGAGACCGGGGGACACCCACACGGGCCAGCTCATCTTTGAGCAGCTCTGAAGCCCCCAGTCTAAACTTATAACAGAGCACCGCATCATTCCAGGCCGTATCTGCACTCCAGCGCCAGAACTCCGATACATAGTCTTCCGCTGTACGGCGGCCTTGCTGGAGCGCGTGGAGAGCAGCCTCTGCGGTGGCAGCCTGGTGGGGGTCCTTGTAAAACCGGGCCAGGGACTGAAAGAAGAGGACAAGGTCGGTAGTTTTGGGAGCCTTGTATTCCAGAAGCCGGTGGGCCCAGGCTTGAGCTTCGTCTAGTATAAGAGAGATAACCAATCCCACCTTGGTGGCTTCCAGGGAAAAGGTGCTGGGTTGTAGGAAGAAAAATAACTTGCATGCATTGCGGAAGGCCCGGAACTTCCTACGGTCCCCCATGAACCGCTCGGGCAAGGGTACCTCGGGTTCCATAGGCATGGAGACAATGCTGCGGGCAGCTTGTTGGCTGGTACTGGATGGAGCTGGCTGGCAAGGAGAGTTCCAGGACTCTGTTTTCCAACTGGGTGTACTGTACTTGTAAGTCCTTCATCGCTTGGGTGAGCCCAGCTAGGTGCACACTTAGATCATCCATCACAGAGGGCCCCTGAGCAGACTCAGGATGGCTGTCCATTGCTGTCATGTTCCTGGTGGTAGAGTCTGACTTATGCAGTGGGTAACCTCTCTTACGGCCCTGGTTCCAGAACCCCTGGTAGAGCAGAAATGGAGTTCTAGAGCACAGAGGGGCATGAGGGCTGGATCTGACACAGATGGTGGTGAGATGTCGTCCAGAGGTTCATGCAAGACTGAAGGGTAGTGAGACAGGCTGGGTCATAGGCTTCCGGACCCTAGTACCAGGGGCAACAATTGCTTCCTGACAGAGGATCTCTGTTAGAGAGACCCCAGAAACCTAAGGAGTTGTACGTGGCTGGGAGGAGGTAGCTCCTGACAATGTCATCCTCAGTGATCCAGAGGACTCATGTCTCCTCAAACTTACGCTGCATGGACTCCCTGGTTCTGCAAAGCCTGTGAAAAGACCCCAGGGTTTGTGGTATCAAGGAGAGGGATCATTACTGGCTGGCAATCCTTCTTGATCCACGTTACAAGGGTAAAGTTGGAGAGCTCATCCTGCTTTCGTAGGGAGCAGAGGATGAATCATCTTCAGAATACCTTGAAGAAAAGTTTGTGCAACGCCTTTCTAGACCCTGGGAGGTTACCATTTCCTGTGTTTCTGAGGCTTCTTTGGTCAGAGAAAGAGCGGTGGAGAAGGTGGCCAGCTGACCGATGCCTTTACACTATTCTTCAGTCCTCAGCGCCCAGGGATGATGGGCTCAAGCAACCATGGGCAGCGTTTGCATTATATGGTGCAGGAATATCTAGGGACAAGAGCAAAATTGGAGACCTTTCCAACTGAGCATCCACTGAGTTACTGGGTCTTGAGGATGGACCACTGGCCAGAACTTCCGCAATATGCAATCAAGCTACTGGCCTGTCCTGCATCCAGCGTGCTTTCTGAACGGATTTTCAGTGCTGCTGGAGGGTTTGTAACAGATCAAAGAGTGCGCCTGTCCACAGACTCACATTTATAAAAATGAATCAGTCCTGGATCAACAGCTATCAAACCCCTGATGCTGATGTAACTGATTGAATTTCCTAGAGATCTGGGATCCCTTGAAGTCTGCCTATGCTGCCTATCATATTCTTCATGAATCCTGATGATGCTAGCTTCCAACAATATTTTGGGTTTAGGGCACCACCAACACCCAAGGCCCAATTTTTCTGCACCTGTTTGACTGGGGCATGTCATTACAATTTTTTAAATCATGTTTAACAGCAGGGCCTGTTCCTGTGCACAACAGGAGTAATTGTGAGGGGTGACAGTGTTCTGCTACCACCAAGACCCAAGGCCCAATTTTTCTGCACATGTTTGACTGGGGCATGCTATTCCAATTTTATAGAGTGCAATACCCTTAGTATATATATAATACAGTTCAGACTATATGGTGCAGTCAGTGTAGTATATATAACACAGTGTATTGAAGTGGGTAAGGGGAAACATATGACAGAATTAGTGAAAAAAACAGAATGGGGTACCCCCAAAATCTATACCAGGCCCTTCGGTCTGGTATGGATTTTAAGGGGAACCCCGCTCCAATTTATTTTTTAAATGGCGTGGGGGTCCCCCCAAAATCCAAACCGGGCCCTTCGGGTGAGTTTTTGACAAGTCCTTTATGTCATCTTCTTACCCCCTTCTTCTTTCCTCCTCTGGTCCTCCTCCATCTGCTCCTTCCCCGCTTCTTCTTCTGGTCTTCAAAGCAGAAGAAGACCATAAGAAGAAGTAGAAGACCAGAAGAAGAAGCGGGGAGGGGGAAGATGGAGGAAGACCGGAAGAAGAAAGAAGAAGCGGGGAAGAAGATGACATTTTTAATAAAGGACTTGTCAAAAACTGGCTACTGTTGTTTGTAACACTACACTCCTTTTTTGGTGAATGGGTAGGGGTACAATGTACCCTATACTCATTCACATAGGAGGGGAGCCCCTTCTTAAAGGGGGCTTCCAGATTCCGGTAAGCCTCCCGCCGCATATCCCGACAACCACCAGCCAGGGTTGTCGGGAAGAGGCCCTTGTCCCCATCAAAATTTGGACAAGGTGCTTTGGGAGGGACCCCAAAGCACCCTCCCCATGTTGAGGGCATGGGGCCTGGTATGGTTCAGGAGGGGGGTGCTCGCTCGTCCCCTCCCTATCTTGACCTGCCAGGTTGCATACTCGGATAAGGGTCTGGTATGGGTTTTGGGGGGACCCCCACTCCGTTTTTTTTTAATTTTGGCGTGGGGTTCCTCTTAAAATCCATACCAGACCCGAAGGGCCTGGTTTGGATTTTGGGGGGGGGGGACCCCCACGCAAATATTTAATTGATTTTTGATCTATATTAGTAATTTTGCTGTGGCACTGTTCTAAACATCACACAGATGTGCCACTTTGCAGGCAGACTAAGGGGACCCCCTAGGCACGATATTTAAATGAACATTTCATTTTTATTTTTTCAATTTGAGCATTATTAAAATCATTGCTCCTGTCCCCTAGGCAGTACCCGGGTCCCCATACTCTTTTTATGGCACTAACTTGCATATAAGCCTTTAAAATTAGCACTTTTGATTTTTTATATGTGTGTCCCACTGATTTTAATAGGGTTCACGCATTCGCACTAACTTATTGTCTATTCATGGTGTTCTGGAATCAAATCAGGGGGTGTTTGGCCCATCCCTTCTCACAACTTTGTGGGAACAGTTTGGGGATGGCCCCTCTCTGTTTCAACATGACTGTGCACCAGTGCACAAAGCAAGGCCCATAAAGACATGGATGAACGAGTTTGGGGTGGAGGAACTTGACTGGCCTGCACAGAGTCTTAAACTCAACCCGATAAAACACTTTTGGGATGAATTAGAGCGGAGCCGGAGACTGCGAGCCAGGCCTTCTCGTCCAACATCAGTGCCTGACCTCACAAATATGCTTCTGGAAGAATGATCCAACATTCCCATAGACACTCCTAAACCTTGCAGACAGCCTTCCCAGAAGAGTTGAAGCTGCAAAGGGGGCCAACTCAATATTGAACCCTATGGACTAAGACTGGGGTGTCATTAAAGTTTATGTGCATGTAAAGGCAGGGGTCCTAATATTGACCATATACTGTATCACAATAAATGAACATGCCCATTCACACAGATCTTAAGATTTCAGACTTTTATGTGTATTCTGTTGAGTGACCCCCTTTATGTTAGTTGCCATTAAAATTGGCTTTTTTGTTTTGTGTGAATTTGAAACAGGCAGTCAGTTGTGTGTTGCAAAATATGACACCCCACTATGTTACTATCGATTAAAATTCCTTCTCTTCTGATGGTCTCCTGACACTTTTATAAATTCACCCATCAATTATAATGAAACCTCTTTTCCATCAATAATTTATGAAATGTTGTATCATTGATGTTAAGTGGCTTCAAGACCCAAATGTCATCCACCTTCCTGTTGACCAGCTTGCTGACACTGAATGAGCAATGACGGGTCTGTCCAAGTCCGGGGGTCTGCACAGAGTCCTGACCTCAACCAGATAGAACACCTTTGGGATGAATTAGAGTGGAGACTGCGAGCCAGGCCTTCTCATACAACATTAGTGCCTGACCTCTCAAATGAGCTTCTGGAAGAATGGTCAAACATTCCCATAGACACTCCTAAACCTTGTGGACAGCTTTCCCAGAAGAGTTGAAGCTGTTATAGCTGCCAAGGGTGGGCCAACTCAATATTGAACCCTATAGACTAAGACTGGGTTCATGTCACTCAGATATCAGAAGTCATTGAGTGGTTGACATAAATTATGGGTGGATTTGGACTTGACTGTGCCGTGACAGGTTCCCTTTAGCACTGCAGGCCCAGTTATAATGAATCTGTCAAAAAGTTCAATTATTGAAAAGTCTGAAAGCTTTTAGATGAGGTCGGCTAATAACTAAAACAAACAAAATCGCCCCTTTCCGGGGTTTTTACAACATAAAACAAGCGTAGGTTTTTAGTCAAAATTACACAGCTCCTTGCTTAATAACTCTAAATGTGATTTAATTGCAGATTGGAATATGCTCTATCTGGATTTCTAGGTTTAATTATAGAGAGTAGCCAAAAGTAAAAAAAAAAAAAATGTAGCTGTCCAAAAATGACATTAACGGCCTGAGGCCAAATGGCAGACATGTCACCAATTAATAGTAAATCCACAGTGAAAATGTTATCCTCGATGCATCTGCTAGAATTACTGAAATGTGCACACTTCTCCGTTCCAGTTCTTTCATTTGGCTTTATTTTTAGGCATTTCATACTGCATAGAATTATTTGTGCTAAAGTGATAAAACGGTGTCTGCCTGAACATGAGCTATTGTTAAATTAGCTTCAGTCCGCAGTTCAGCACCATGGACAGGGAGCGGGGGGAAGCAATTTGAGAATTCTAAAGTCATTGGTATTTTTTAAAGAGATCAGGGACAAGTATGCAGATCACTAAATCTGTCTGGCATAACAACTGACATTGAGGTTATGTTTGAATGTGGTGGGGGCACAATTGCGCGGTTGAGTCCCCCAGCAGCTCTCCCCTTAAAGTGATACTAAACACACACTGTTTAATTTACATTCTCCCTTCCCTTTATGTATGTGGATGATGGCACTGTAATTATTTCAATAAAAAAAAATATACCTTTTTCCTAATGGTTATACAGCTGTCACATGACCCAGCTCTTTCCCAGTTTTTCTGCAGGGAAACAGTGGCAGGAGGAGCTTCTAGTCCTCTGCTGCCGGTCCCATGTTCAAAACTTAAAAAAAAAAAAACAGCCTTTGGAATACAGAGTAAAAATAAATAATCTCAATAAACTGTTTTAAATTGTAATACAAATATAGATTTGAAATCAAATCTTTATTATTTTTTGGCAATAACATGGTGTGGGTGGATCTGCCAGTCGCAGACTGTGTCGCTCCTCCAGCCTGTGTCTTAGAATAAGAGGGAGGTGAAGCCTCCATCAATCAAGATGTAACATTCCACCCCATTGTGTTTAGCTGATTAGTGGGCATGGAGGAGGAGGGAGGGAGTGGGCTGTTATTTAACACTGTGTATACACCCACACGTGTGACTCTATGGGCTGTTCAGATGTGATAGGGAGGAAGTGCTCCGCATAGAAACTCACTGAAAACTGAGCATGTGCAGAGTTGCCACCACAGCTGCAAAATCCCTAGCTGGATTGGGGAAATGAAAAAAAGGGGAAGATAGAGAGCAGCAGGATGAACCAGATTTTTCTGTAGAAAGCAGAATACAGAAAATGAATCTCATAGTGACTGATTGAGTATGAACAGCATGGAATAAACTATTTCATGTTAATTTTTTTTACGATGCGGGTTTTTTTTTTTTAATCAAAAACAGCGTTTATTGAAGTTGTTACAGGATAATAACAGACATGGAAAAAAAACATAAGGCGCAACATGCACCCAATATGCATAAGCAGGAGGATGCACAGTTTTGCGCGTATTTAGCAGAATGTATTCTCATAGTCCCCACATCACCTCCGACCCCCATCTGTTGAGGGCGAGGGGGCAACCGGGGGATAGTGGGCGGCGCAGCCACCCATAGGGTAAGATACAGACTAACATCCACCCCCGGCTATCCCCAAGCCCCCAAGACCCAAACTCCAAGGTAATTAGTATCAAAGCCTTAATCAGGATGGAGCTCTATAACAGCATGCCTATTCTGCGCATGTGGAGGAGTCATCCAGCCACCTGTCCCAGATTCTGTGGTACTTGTTCGGGCATCCTCTGTGTATATAGAGAGCTTTTTTATATGGCAGAGTCGTGTTAACAGCCCCTTTTGCTGCAATGTCGGGGGAGTCTCCCCCGAAGCCACACCCTGGCGATCATCAGTCTGGCTACAAATAGCGTCTCCTGCAAGAAGATGTGGAGATATTTGCCTGTTTCTAATGTAGGGAGAAGTCCCAATAGACAGTGTCTGGGGCATAGGGTAAAAGAACCCATCCGGTCATGAAGGAATTTGATCACCTGGCTCCAGTATTCCTGTATATGGGAGCATGTCCACATCAAGTGGTAGAATGTGGCTCCCGGGTCAACACATCTAGGGCAGGTGGGATCCCGATCGGGTTGGTATCTGGAGATTCTGTGTGGTGTAAGATCGGACCTATGAAGCATGTACAGGTGGGTCAACCGGTCAGAGTCTGGGAGAAACAAATTTGTAATCCTCCAGTATCTCCTCCCACTCCTCATCTTCAGGCTCCCCCACATCGGTCTCCCAATGTGCCCTGAGACTCTGCGACTGTGCAGAGGCCGCAGGTAGCATAATACTGTTATAAAGGGTGGAAATAAGCTTATTGGAGTCATGTCCATTGACCATATCTAGCAGGAGCAAGGAATCGAGGCTGGGGAAAGACCCCCTAAATTGGGAACGGAGGGAGTGCCGGAGCTGGAGGTAACAAAAAACATATGATTGGGCAAACAGTACTCATCTTTCAGCTCTTGAAATGGCGTTATGCCATTGCTTCCCTGGACCTGGGAGAGATATATGATGCCCCTGCTAATCCACTGTATGCACGCTGGGACCGTAAGGGTTTCTGACAGAGCTGAGTTGTCCCAAAGTGGTGTGTGGGTATGATAAGGTGAGGTGTGTATATATTTCATAGTCTGCTGCCAGATACCACGGTGGTGGTGTAACATCAGCCCCCAGTTACCCTGTGGAGGCCGACGGCGGGGCTCACGGAGGATAACCTGAAATGGGTGAGAGGTGGGGCCTGGAAGGTCCATACAGACCAAAGTGAGGTACCTAGTACAGTCTATATCTTTAAAAAAGAAAAAATGGGAGAGCTGGGCAGCTATGTAGTATCTGGTAAGGTCTGGAAGGGCGGCGCCCCCGAGATTCATAGGTGCCTTCAGGGTTCTCCAGGATAATTTGTGACTGGAACTTCCCCAAACAACGGAGTTGAGAATGGACTCCATTGCATAGAGGTTGCGGAGTGGAATCAAGCAGGGGGCATGCCAGAATATGTATAGGAGTTTGGGGAGCAGAATCATTTTGATCACATTAATGCGCCCCATAACACCCAAAGGGTGACGGGACCACACCTGCGTTTTAGTTTTGAGAAGTAGGAACAGTGGTTCCAGGTTAAGTTTGTTGTATTCTTTCAGGGATCAGGATATCTGTACACCCAAATATTTTATTTGATCCATCCTAATTAAAGGGAGAGATGCCTGTTCCCGCGTGGGGGGGCCCAAATCCAAAGAGAGGATATGAGACTTGCCCCAATTTATCTGCAAGCCGGAAAAGCGACCAAACTCGCAGATAAGCTGCAGGACCACAGACAGCGATGGGCCAGCATCTTCAAGATACAAGAGCATGTCGTCCACGTAAAGACTGACCGTTTATACCAGCTGTCCCCGACAAAGGCCTTTTATATTGGGGTGGGTCCGGATAGCGATGGCGAGGGGCTCCACTGCCAGAGCATACAAAAGGGGGGAAATGGGACAGCCCTGCCGGGTGCCCCGCGATATGGGGAAGGGATCAGAAGTTTTACAGTTGATTTGTATACGGGTGGTAGGGGCTTTATAGAGGATTTGCAGCCATTTTATAAAGTTTGGACCAAAACCAAATCTGCGCAGGCACTCCCATAGATACCCCGACTCCACCGAGTCAAACGCCTTTGCTGCATCAAGGCTGACTACCACCCTGGACCCGACGTTGTCGTGTGAAGCCTGAAGATTCATAGACAATCGTCTGAGATTAAATGCTGTGTTCTTATTGGGCATAAAACCAACTTGATCAGGAGGAATCAAGTCGAGAATAACTTTGTTGAGACGGAGTGCCAGGGTTTTTGCAAGGATTTTGACGTCCAGTTGCAGCAGTGAAATGGGGCGATAAGACTCGGGGAGTGCGGGATCTTTTCCAGGCTTAGGAATCAGGACCATGAGGGCCTCTCCCATTGACGCCGGGATGGTGCTGGTTTTGAACATGTGGGCATAGAGTTCCCTCAGTCTCGGGACTGTGGCCTCATGAAACTGGGAGTAAAACTCTAGAGGAAGACCATCAGACCCTGGTGACTTGGAGGGAGGGAGGCTGGCCATGGCCTCCTCAATGTCATCAGTGGTGATTGGGGCTTCTAATTGTGTGACCTGTTGGGCAGTTAGGTTAGGGAAGTCAATGGATTGCAGGAATTCTGACAGTTCGTCAGGTGTATGTTGTGCGGTAGATGAGTATAGTGCTGACAAAAAAGTCATAAATTCTTTAGCCACAAGATCGGGATCAGTGATCACGTCTCCTCCAGCTGCCTTAAGACTGACAACCATAGGGGGCGAGTGATCAAGGTGTGCCATATAGGCCAGCAGTTTACCGGCCCTTTCGCCGTGTTCAAAGATCCTTTGCCTGCTGAAGAAAATATGTTGCTTGGCCTTCTCATAATGTATCTGATTCAGGAGTCTAGTCTGCTGTCTCAGATGGGCTGCAGTGGCAGGAGAGGGGTTAGCCAGAAACACCCGCTCCGCAGAGCGGAGATGATCCTCTGCCTGTTGCACTAATTCTCTGGAGGAGGCTTTGTGTCTAGAGATATGTGCCGACAATATCATGCGTGCATGTAGTTTTAAATGCCTCCCAGACCTCACCAGGTTCAGCCGAACCCCGGTTGGTCCGAAAGGAATATTCCCATTCACTCTGCAGACCCTCCACTCCTGGTAGTGTGGACAACCAGAACGGGTTAAGGCGCCAAATAGGAGGCGCCCCCGAGGTCTGTAGACGCAGGGTAATCCAGCAGGGAGAGTGGTCCGACAGTAAGCGAGTGTCTATGCCAGCCTCGATGAGATTGGGCATCAATGGGGGTGACAGCAGGATATAGTCAATCCGGGACATGGCTGTGTGGGCTGGTGTAAAGCAGGTGTACTGTCTAGCTTCAGGGTGACAATGTCGCCAGGTGTCCGTCATGGCAAATTCCTGAAGAAATCTGCCAAATCTGGTGCTGTGGGACAGATGTGGGGCAGGAGTCGGGGAGTCAAGTCTGTCGAGAATCAAGTCTGCGACAGTATTGAAGTCCCCAAGCCAGATGGCCGGGGCGATGGGGAACCGTGTCATGAAGTCAATGCCCTCCCGCAGTACCTCAAACTGAAAGGGAGGGGGGATGTAGAAGGCTAATATAAGTACTTCAACTCCATAGACTATAGCTCTCAGAAATAAGTAACGACCCCGGGGATCCGACCGCAGGTCCAGCAGCTGGAACTGCACCGTTTTAGCAATGAGGATTGCAATGCCTCTCGAGTGACTTGTGTAGGGGGCCTGATACAGCCAACCCACACAAGGCCTCTTGAGTGCCATCTGGAGGTGCCCTGTAATGTGGGTCTCCACCAGTACTGAAATTCCCACTTTAAGATGCTTGAGGAGGGCCAAAACCGCTAGACGTTTAGGTTTTGCACAGAGACCCCTGATGTTCCACACCATTAGTTTAAGGGGAGCCATATTGGTGTTAGACAGCAGAGGGCTGCGGCCGGATCCACAGGAATCACACTGGGTGGGCAACGGTGCGCACACCGCCACCCCTCCAGCAGTGACATACCATGCATGCAGGCACATGTCATACAATACACTATTAATCGTAACATTTCCTTCATAGGGGTGAGAACATAAAGGTGGAGGTCGGCAGGGTCAGTTAACCAAGGGGCGAAGCAGAGAATACAGTTAAAGTCCACGTAGTGGTACATTGGTGTCTTAGTATATGCATATAACAGTTCCTCAAACACACTGGTCCAGCTTAGGAGGAACAACACACTAACACCCAATACAGTCAGTGGGGCAGCGGCTGGCCAGGGAAACACAGCATAACATTTAACTGGCATAAAAATCAAACTGAACAGGGGGGTCCAAGTGACGGCACTTGGGGTTCCAGGGAGATGCGTGATGCCGGGGGGTGAACTACAACTGTAAAGCACACGCTGGGCTCGGGTGTACAGTTTCTGAGTGAAATAGTCCGACATTGCTTGCTCCGGTGTGGATATAGAAAGGGGCACCACAAGGATCCATAGGGAGGGGGAGTTCAACATCTCAGCGGTCAGAGGCAGCCACTTGAGAGCATGAGAGGGGCACCATTGCATATGTGGGGCTGTGGCAACTTAATGTTAGATAACAAGGGGTTCAGTAATAGGGAAAGCAAGGGCCGTGTGCTCACGATGTCCAGGTATGGAAGTTCATGCGGTGACGATATCTCCTGGAGAGGAGGAAGACAGCAGGGACCCCATGCAGCTCATGGGCAGGGAGTGTTCTCATTCGTGTGCAGGGCCGGCCGCCGCACGCTGTTCCAGCCATGCAAGCACCGAGTCTGGATCCTCAAAAAACTGGGCTCTGTTGTCCTCCACCACACGGAGCCACGCCGGATACAGCATTGAGTAGGTCAGCTGGCGAGCACGAAGTTGCCGCTTCACTTCAGTAAACTGGGCTCTTTTCTTCTGAACCTCCGCGGAGAAGTCCAGAAAAACCGTCACATGAACGCTACCCACTGGTATGTTGCCCTTCTCTCTTGTGAGACGGAGGATAGCATCATGGTCATGAAAATTCAGGAATTTCCCTATAAGCGTGCGCAGGGGGGCTCCACTCGGGGGGCCTTGCCGCCAGGCGATGAGCCTGCTCCACCACGAAGGAGGCCGAGAATGCCTCTCTCCCAAAAGTGGTGACAAGTAGGTTTTCTAGGTAGGTGGTGGATCGGATCCCTCTGCCCGCTAGGTCCTCTAGGAGCCGGTTCTCCATGTCATCCTGCTTGTGCATGACTGCATTGAGCTGATGCTGAAGCCTCTCAGTAGTCACCTGCAGTGGGGGAAGCTCATCCTCCACGTGGCTGATACGTCGCTCTGTCTCAGTTACCCTCTCCCGCAGCTTCTGCGCATCCTGCCGGAGGAGTGATATATCCATCTTGACACCCTCAATCATGGAAGTGAGGGAGGTCCGGCACAGGGCCACCGCTTCAAGGATCCGTTCAGTGTCTCCCGCCGGCGTCTCAGCTTCAGAGGAGGGACCGCCGCCATCTTCCCCAGCCAGGTCTCTCTCCTCGTGGCGAAACTTGTCCAGCTTAGACGCGGCAGCAGACTTTTTGGATTTGGTGGATGCCATCATGACAATGAACGGAGGTGTTTGTAAGCCATGGTTTTGCACCCACAGCAAAAACTATCGAGCATGTCATGAATGGTGGGTGGTAAGCCCTCTGTATGTGATCCATTCAAATCATACCGGGAAGTCCCCTAAATGCCTAAATGTGTTTGCAGAGCATTTTTGGCAGAAATTCTGTTAAAACAGATGGTTAAAAAAGCCGTCACATGGCTGGTCGCTTGGGTTTCCCAGTGGGATGGGAAAACCCAAGTAAGCCATGGAAGGTGGCGGGAGGGGACATCCCTTTCCGCTGCTTGTAAAAGTAGTTCGGTGGCTACGTAGCAGCTAGGATTGCTTTTACAAGATATCTAACTGTGGCTCTAAAAAACGGTACCGGGGTGATACCTGCAGCTGCAAGCTTCATTCCGATATAACAATTGAAAGTCCAGCGACGTACGGGTATGTCGCTGGTCAGGAAGTGGTTAAAGAAGAATTCCAGGTGTAGCTATTGTTCCAACCTATGGGATCCCTCTAGAATAAGGTGACCAGATATTTAAAATGAAATCTGGGGACATATTGTTTTTTAAATGGCAAATGGTAAACTATTTTATAAGCATATTTTCCTGTAATGATATATGCAGTGTATGTGCTATGTGTTTATGGAATGATTGTATGATATATACGTTATTTCTCACATTTCATCCATGATATAAAAAAAGATACTTTTTGGGAAATGCCTACCAAATGTTAAGAAGATAAGATAGAGAAAAAACTTTTCAATGCATATTTTGTATTTTATTCCTAACAATAGCAATGGCAACCCTATCCGGGGACAAATCCGGGGACAGACTTGGTCTGGGGACAGTGTCCTTAGTCCAGGGACTGTCCCCGGAAACCAGGGACATCTGGTCACCCTACTCTAGAAGCTGTAAATCACAGTAGTAGACATTGTTACTGCAGTGATCTCCACTAGCTTCAGGGTCCCGTGCCAAGCAACTGCCCTGCTACATTGTGAACACAGGAGGTTGGCTGTTTGGCATGGCTACCATTCAGAAAATGCTTCTAGAGCAGGGATGCTCATCTTGTGGCCTACAGGCCACATGTGGCCCTCAGAGCCTTCTGATATGACCCTCAACCTCAAACCAAGAAAGCGCACTTCTATTATATCCTGTGGGTTTGGTGCGCATTCAAAAAGTGCACCACTTCACCTTAAATCTTCATAACATATTTACTACATTTACCATATTAACCTATCCTTCCCCACATATGACCTGTTGTAAACCTTTCTCATATTTCCCATCAGTAGCTATATTCTGGCTTAATTGTATTATTGTCATTAACTCTTATGCACTTTATTACGTTAACTAAAAATTACTCTATATTACTGTAATATTATAATTATATTGTTGTATCTATATTTTTTATTTTTTTCAGTGTAACCTACAATGATATTGTCTATATTATATTATTTTACTTGTTTAAACCAAATAAACACATTTAACAAGGAAAGTATGAAAGATAAAAAAAAAAAAAAGTGCACCACACCCGCAAGATATAATAGAAGTCTACCCGCAGGAAAGCTGCAGGTCCATGGTATTGCATCTGCTGTGTGGGTAAACCGCAGCACATCAGTGTGAAAGCAGCCTTATAGGGTGCTAAGGACAGTAAAGACTTGTTTACATTTACAGTTTGGGGAACCGTCAATTCCCATAGTTGAGACATATTTGTACCACACACCCCCAACCACTGGTGTAGCATGAAGGTTTGCAATGGTAACCCCCCCTCCCAATGCTTCAGGGGGCCCGTGCGACCTCCCTGTCCCATTCTGTTTTACACTTGGACAGAAGGGGCAGCATGTACAGGAACCGATATGCTCCAATTTCCTACTGCAACCGCTGAAAAGGGTGAGCACCTCTGTTCTAGAGGGTCCCCCCACAGGTGTGATAGGTGCATAGTTACTTTGGGCTAAGCTGGACTAATGTACACTGTGTGCACAATTATTAGGCAAGTGCGTATTTTGACCACATCATCAATTTAATGCATATTGTTCAACTTCAAGCTGTATAAACTCAAATGCTTATTGGATTTAACCACTTCCACACCGCCTACCTTATATTCACTGCGGCAGTGTGGACGCTTAGCGCGAATCGCCATAAAAAAGCGTTGATCTGCGGGTGGCCACTAGGGGGCGGACTCCTGAGGAGTGTGCCCGTGGCTCGGGTGGACCCGATGTCCGCTGGCGAGCCACGATGAGCGGCCACAGCCAAAGAGCGGGGAACCGCTGATGTAAACACGGCGGTTCCCCGCTCTGTTAGTGGGGTGTAACCTGGTGGTAGCTCTGTAATGACCGCCAGCCAGTTTATTGAAGCAAACAGTCCATTTATTTTAAGCAACCAAAATCAAATGACAGCTTTCTTCAGCCAAAGTACATACATAGTCCAGCATCCTGGCATTGATAACTAAAAACAGCAGGCTCATCGCTAGTCTCGGTCCAACAGCTTGGTTTGGCTCCTCCAGAATCAGGGTGTCATGCAGACCAGACAGAGGGGTTCAGCAGCCTGTGTCTCAGTTGATACAGAGAGCTCACGCTTGCTGTCCAGCTTGTGAAGCTCTCTCTCTCTCTCTCTCTCTCTCTCTCTCTCTCTTTCTCTACCAAAGTCCTAGCGATCTGGGTTTGAGACTCTGCAATCGTCCTTCTTAAAGGGACCATGGCTACAATATTGGGTGGAATATACCTGCCTTCTAGGACACATCCCCGGTGTCCTGTACAGGGGGCATAGGAGATCTACTGATCCCTGTCACTGGGATCATTTAGATCTCTTATGCACATGGTAACCCAGTCCCCCTCACAGATAGAACACGCCTAGGGAACAAAGTTAACCCCTAGATCTCCCCCTGCAGGTTAACCCCTTCACTGCCAATGACATTTACACAGTAATCAGTGGTCATTTCAATTTCTGATCGCTGTATAAATGTTATTGGTCCCAAAAAAGTGTCAAAATGGTCCGACATGTCCGCTGCGATATCGCAGTACCGCTAAAAATCGCAGATCGCTGCCATTACTAGTAAAAAAATAAAAACCCCAAAAATGAATTCTCATCATCCGTAAACGCAGCAACTTTTGCGCAAACCAATCAATAGACGCCGATTGCGACTTTTTTTTACCAAAAATATGAGGAAGAATATAAATTGGCCAAAACCGATGAAAAAAATGTTTTTTTATATATATATATTTTTTTTTGGATTTACATTTTAGCAAAAAGTAAGAAAGTTGGGGTTTTTTTGCAAAATTGTCGCTCTTCTTTTGTTTATAGCGGTGATCAGAAATGAGGCAGAGGGGATCAAATACCACCAAAAGAAAGCTCTATTTGGGGGGAAAAAAGGACACAAATTTTGTTTGGGTACAACGTCACACGACCGCGCAATTGTCAGTTAAAGCGATGCAGTGCCGAATCGCAAAAAGTGCTCTGGTTCTAACCTGGGAAATCCTTCCAGGTCTGAAGTGGTTAAGCATATCAGGTGATGTGTATTTGTGTAATGAGGGAGGGTGTGCCCTAAAGAGATCAACATCCTATATCAAGGTGTGCATAATTATTAGGCAGCTTCTTTTCCTCAGGCAAAATGGTCCAAAAAAGAGATTTAGCTGACTATAAAACCTCAAACATTGTTAAAAGTATTTCAGAGGGATGCAGCACCCTTCATATTGCTAAGACATTGGGGTATAATCACAGAACCATTAAATGTTTTTGTTGCAAACAGTCTACAGCAGTGATGGCGAACCTTGGCACCCCAGATGTTTTGGAACTACATTTCCCATGATGCTCATGCACTCTGCAATGTAGTTGAGCATCATGGGAAACGTAGTTCCAAAACATCTGGGGTGCCAAGGTTCGCCATCAATGGTCTACAGCAGGGATATGCAATTAGCGGACCTCCAGATGTTGCAGAACTACAAATCCCATGAGGCATAGCAAGACTCTTGACAGCCACAAGCATGACGCCCAGAGGCAGAGGCATGATGGGATTTGTAGTTTTGCAACAGCTGGAGGTCCGCTAATTGCATATCCCTGGTCTACAGGGTCACAAGAAACGTATTGAGAAAAAAAAACGCAAATTAACAGCCAAAGATTTGAGAAGAACGAAACGTGAAGCTACCAGGAACATATTATCCTCCACTGCTGTTCATATTCCAGAGCTGCAACCTACCTGCAGTGCCCAGAAGTAGAAGGAGTTGATTACTCAGAAACATGGCCAAGGTAAGTAAGGCTGAAATCCAACCGCTACTGAACAAGACATGGATGGATCAGTAACAGGCACAGAGCTCCACTTCCATTCACACGCCAGCAAGGTAGTGTCTGAATGGTGGTATGGGCTGGTATTATTAACCACTTCCCGACCGCCGTATGCAGAATGACAGCCGGGAAGTGGCTCAGTTATCCTGACTGGACGTCATATGACGTCCTCAGGATAACAAGCCGCCGCGCGCCCGGGGGGGCACGCATCGCGGCGATCGGTGGTGTGGGAGGTCAGTCTGACCCCCCGCAATACCGATCTCGGTAAAGTGCTTCCACCCGAAGCACTTTACCATGTGATCAGCCGTGACCAATCACGCAGACCTGAGGAGTGGAGAGCCGATCGGCTGCATCCCTTACAGGGAGGGTTTGTGCTGATGATTTATCAGCACAGCCTCCCCTCGGATCACCACACTAGACCACCAGGGAGCCTGCCCACGGACCACCAGCAATGTCCCCACCCAGGACCACCAGGGAGCCGACCAGGGACCACCAGGGAGCTGATCTGGACCACCAGGGAGACCACCCTAGACCACCAGGTAAGAGGCATAGTGCCCAATATTAATGGCATATTAATGGCACTTAGTGCCACCTTCAGATGCCACCCTAGACCACCAGGGAATGGGCCCCTTTCTATACATATGCCCATCAGTGCCCACCAGTGCCCTTATCAGTGTGTACCAATGCCCCTATCAGTGCATACCAGTGCCACATATCAGTGCCCACCAGTGCCACCTACTAGTGCCCACCTATCAGTGCCCGTCAGTGCCGCTTATCAGTGCCCGTCAGTGTTTCATATCAGTGCTCATCATTGCTGCATATAAGTGCCTCATCATCAGTGCCACCTCATCAGTGCCAATCAGTACTGCCAGATCAGTGCCCGTCAGTGTAGCATCATCAGTGCCCATCAGTGATGGAGAAAATTTACTTATTTACAAAGTTTTGTGACAGAAATACAGAATTTTTTTTTTTTTTCAAAATTTTCGGTCTTTTTTTGTTTATAGCGCAAAAAATAAAAACCGCAGAGGTGATCATATACCACCAAAAGAAAGCTCTATTTGTGGGAACAAAATGATAAAAATTTTGTTTGGGTACAGCGTCGCACGACTGTGCAATTCTCATTCAAAACGCAACAGCACTGAAAGCTGAAAATTGGTCTGGTAGTAAAGTGTTCTAAGTGCATAGTATTGAAGTGGTTAAAGGTGAGCTCGTTGGACCTTTTTGGGTTGAAGATGGACTCAAAATCAACTCCCAAATCTACTGCCAGTTTTTTGAAGACACTTTCTTCAAGCAGCGGTACAGGAAAAAGTAGGCACCTTTCAAGAAGACCATGATATTTATGCAGGACGATGCTGCTCCATGCATTGAAGAATGTAAAGTAAAGGCCTTAAATATGAAAGAATAATGACATGGTCCCCTTCCTCACCTGACCTAAACCCTGAGAACTTGTGGGTCCTTGTTAAATGGGAGATTTACGGTAAAGGAAAACAGCACACCTCTCTGAACTGTGTCTGGGAGGCTGTGGTTGCACAAAACGTTGATCGTCAACAGATCAGGAAACTGACAGACTCTATGAATGGAAGGCTTATAACTTTTATTGAAAACAAGGGATGCTATATTGGTCGCTCTTTTTTTTTAATGTTTATTTGTAAATTTTGAGCTGTTTGTCAATTATTCTCACTTTAACCACTTCAGCCCCGGAAGGTTTCCCCCCCTTCATGACCAGGCCATTTTTTGCAATACGGCACTGAGTTACCTTAACTGACAATTGGGCGGTCGTGCGACGTCGTACCCAAATAAAATTGATGTCCCTTTTTCCCACAAATAGAGCTTTCTTTTGGTGGTGTTTGATCACCTCTGCGTTTTTTATCTTTTGCGCTATAAACATAAAAAGAGCAACAATTTTCAAAAAACACAATATTTTTTACTTTCTGCTATAAAACATATCCAATAAAAAAATGTAAAAAAAAAAATCAAATTTCTTCATCAATTTAGGCCAATATGTATTCTGCTACATATTTTTGATAAAAAAATTCCAATAAGTGTATATTCACTGCAACATCGGACACTAAGTGACACTTTTTCGGGATCAGTGACACCAATACAGTGATCAGTGCTAAAAAAAATGCATTATCACTGTATAAATGACACTGGCAGGGAATGGGGTTAACATCAGAGGTTATCAAAGGGTTAAGTGTGCTCCTAGGGAGTGCTTGCTAACTGTGGGGGGAGTGTCGTAACTGGAAGAAAACAGAGATCTGCGTTTCTGCTTAGCAGAAACACAAGATCTCCATTTTTCTCCCTTAACAGAACGGCAGTCTGCCTTGTTTACATAGGCAGATCGCGGGTGGCCGGCGGCCATTGCGGCTGCCGGACCCGCTGATTGGCTCCCACTGTGTCTCATCATGGCGGGAGGGGGTCTCCGACGGCGCGCTCATGCACCCCAGACCTCGTGCACAAAATCATGTACAGGTATGTGATTTTGCACAGCCGGGTCTTGAGGTTTATGAACATTTTGGATTGACCTCGAGCCCTGTAGTTGTTCAATAATGTAATTAATCCTCAAAAATACGACATGCCTTATAATGGTGAATACAAATATAACTGTAAAAATAATTTCATTAACAGCTGAGCCATCCAAGCAGAGTTTGTGAAAATAGAAATATACTCAGACTCACGTAGATTTAAATAAGCATGTGCTAAGTCAAGGACTAGCTCCATAGAAAAGGAAAATATTTTCCATTTACACATAGCCTTCGTGAGTGATTGATAGGACCTTCTTATATATTTTTTCTAAACTTGGATTGCACTTTAATTAAAAAGTAATAACTCCATATTTTAACCAGTGTGCTTTAAAAAAGATATTAAAAAGAAATGACAAAATCTCACTGGGCTATCTCAATTTAGATCTTCTAAATTCAATTAGAGAAGCGTGTCTCTCTTAAAAATGAATGTTGGGGGTTTTCGAGTTTTTTTTCCTCTCCCGCTGGTGTCCGTGTGTGTAGTTCATTATGATAATTGCCTAAAGGAGAAAGGCAGATGCTGAGCTTACTGCAGAGTTTTGATTACCTATAGCGATATACATTCCACACTTATGGCAGAGCGGGGCGAAGAGATGCTTGTGTGGTTGGAAATCCCACCTCTTCCGGCAGGCAGGTTACTGAAAAACACAGCAGGACAACCTAGTGGATATAGAGAACAGCATGGAAAGTGGCTGTCTAGCCCTGCTGAATGCTTACGGCACAAAAAAGTGAAAAGTAACTCAAGTTTGCAAGAAAGTATTAAAGCAAAGTAAGAATTGACTAGACCAGCGTTTTTCAACCTTTTCAACACCGAGGAATCCTTGAAATAATTATCCGGTCTCGGGGAACCCCTGCTAGAAATTAAAAATCTACAACTCATGATACATTAGTGTGATGGTCAATGGGAAGAATGCTCCCTACACTTGTGGTCATTGGGAAGAATTTCCCACTTACAGATAGCTAAAAAGATCAATGGTATCATTGGGAATTTATCTGAGGGGTAGAAATGGACCTTTGCTCAAGGAACCCCTAGCAACCTTTGGAGGAACCTTAGGGTTTCACTGAACCCTGGTTGAGAAACCCTGGACTAGACTAGATCTGAAAATGTTGGTTACCCAACTATTATTCCAACAACAAACATAGAGAGGAGTTATAGAAGCCTTTCTCAATGTCTTTACCCTAGAGGAACCCCTAAAATACCATTCAGGTCTTGGGAAAACCTTGCTAAAACCAATTGATTTGGGAAAACCTTGCTAAAAGCAACTGATTTTGGGAAAGCCTACTAAAACCATTGGTGGTCAGTTAGAAGAATGCTTCCCTTACAGTAGTGATCAGAAGGTCATCATTAAAGCAGACTTCCAGCCTAAACCTAGCGAGTTTTAAAAATGCTTCCTCCCCACTCCTAACATCTATGCTGCCTAACTTGTACAAACTTACCTATTTTTAGCCCACTTCAGTCGGTCACATGAACCCCTGTGTTAGCCAAATGCAGGGGAGAGGAGAGAGCTCTTGACAACAGCTGGGAAATTCAGAAAGGTTGACATCACTCATAGGTTTCCATGTCCCATCCATTGTCATTTTTTACACAGGACAGTCAGCATAGGTGTTAGGAGAAGGGAGGTGTCAGGGAACTAAAACACGTACAGCTTATGTTCTTGCTCATGTCAGCACTCAGATGAACTCTGGCTAGAAACCACATCAGTGCATCTGTGTGAGTGTGCCAGTGTACATAGGTGCACAAGTTTGTGTGCATTGGCACACACCCATGCACGCCCAATTACAGGAATGGCACAAAGTTGTCTATTTAAAGAGGGCCTTGTTGTGTGCTGAATGTTCTTCAGCTCCCTGTGACCTGTGCCCCTGTGTTCCTGGTCTTGTTATCTGACCTACCATTGCTGACTCGGCCAGCTCCTGACCTTGCTTTGTGGATTCTGGACTTGGAGGAGGACCTGAGATCTGGAGTCTGCTGAATGCTGAGATCAGGGGAAGTGGAGAGGACGGAGCACTGCAGCTGCACAATGAGACGCAGGATATGGAGGAGTTTTGTCTTCCTCTCTGCTGCCGACTGCTGAGACAGGGAAGGGGGGCAGATACGAGCCTCTCCGTGGCTGCATGGAGAAATGCAAGATCTGGTGGAGGAGTTCTGTCCTCCTCTCTGCTGCTGACTGCTGAGACAAGGGGAGGGCAACAATGAGGGGGTTGCCGCAGCTGCAGGAGAGGTGAGAGGGCCACATGTAATGGTCTGGAGGGCCAGATTTGGCCCTCGGGCCTTGTGTTTGACATTAGATGGTGCAGAGGAGCATACTTAGGACCTTATCATCTGTTGTGATGCACTGCAGTGCAAGTGTGTTGGTAGGGTACAATGGGGAGCCAAGAATCAGAGAGCTCTCAGCACTGCTTTTTTTTTAACATTTTTGTAATAGCCTCGTGGGGGGGGGGGATTTGGTGAAATATCAGAGGTCTAAACAGACCCCTGATGTCTCACATTTGAGACAGAGAAAGGATTAAGGACAGAGATTCCCCAGTTCCTTTCTCTGCAGCCTCAGTTGCACTGGACAGTAAAAAGTGCTCTGAGTTTTCCTGTTCATTCACAAACTGAAGCATAGTAAACACAATTTACTGCGTGTCATTAAACAATAAACACAGTGAGTGATCAGCACCAATCGCTCTTTGTGTTCATTTGGGGAAGGAAGGACATATATAATGCCCCCTACCCTCCTCTGCCCTCCACTCTCCATCCTGAAACATCCCCCTGTGCATAAGAGGAGAGGAGGGAAGCCAGCAGAACCTCTGGGGGGGGGGAGGAGGGCACAGAGGGTGGCCTGCACAGCAGGGGGTGGGGTGCAGATACCAATCGCCCTGCAGTGCAGCCAGTGGGAGAAAAATGAGGAGAAGGTGGCAGAGATGTGGGGGAGGGGGGGGGGTGTGCCACAACAGCAATAAGGCAGGGCAGTGCATGCGTCACTCCTACTCGAGATGTATCCAGGACCCCTTTTGAATTGATGGGCCTGGGCCCGGTACAGGGGGGGTTGGCTGTACTGCCTTATCAGCTGCCCTGGTGGTAAGTGAAGTGAGTTGCAGTGCGCAGAGCATTCTGATAGGAGGAGAGAGTAGATTAAACAGACGTGCCTTTCTGTGTGATGCTTCTCTTTTCACTGTCCAGTCACAGGGTGGGGGTGAATAGGAGACCTGTAAGTGAAAGTGGAAATGCAGCAAAAATCAGGCTCTTTCCTTTGCCTGTCAGGGCTGCTCTGCATGGCTGAGCTGTGCAAACTTGATGGGCAGAAATACAAATCCCTGTCAATCCTGGCAAGTAGAACAGCTTTTATATGAGAATTTCATCTGTGTATTTAGCTGTTTGCCAGGAGCTCAGCTTCAAGGCTGATGACATTGAAGGCATCAAATCATGGCAAACAGAGCCATTAATTTTTATTTTTTATCAAAAAAGCGCATTTATTATATATATGTTTTTTTATACATAATTACCAAGCTATGTTTATGCTGGGGTTTAAAGCTAAAAGGTCTAATACCATGGTAATGAAATATATTTCTTCTTGGGATTACATTTAAAGTTTACCAACAAAAACACCCAACTCTTTAAAAAGTATTTAAATTTATATTTATTCATGTTTTATATTACAATAAATGACATTTCAAAGTCTTACATTAAATGTCACTTGCTGTTTTGCTATTCAATAATGGAATGCAGGAGAGGCAAAGGATTAAAGTAAAGAAATTGATAAAAGCAAACCTGTCAATGTTTATGCAAAAAGAAATGGGCTTTAATTAAAGAGAAACCAGATTTTTTTTTTTGGTCAGCTTTACATCATTTTTTTTGGAAAGTTTACAAGTTTGTATACTGATGTTTTATATCCCAGGTGCCCAGCCTACAGTTTGAGGGCCACATGTGGCCCTTTGGTATATGTTGTCCGTCTCAAGTAGTGGGAACATTGATTAGAGCAATAGAGTTGATCTCTACTAGCATCTATTGCACTAAAGCTGTCATTGCCTACTTGCCAGCAGGAACCCTCTGAGACTTGCAGGGCCAGGACAAGCGGTGGGCAGGAGGGGAGTTGCCCTGGGCACAATGTTTTACTTTAGGGATAGGGGCGCCTTCCTTCTTTTCCAAGGCTGACAGGAGTAATGACAGTGGCAATGGTTTTAAAAAGCGAGTGACTGCTGGGTGTAGGATCCCCTAAGCAGCACATCAAGAATGAGGGGGTGGTGCAGTTTGGCATCTTTGCCCTGAGGGCTGGATGACCTTGTCCCAGCAGTGCAGACTTGCATATCTAGGATATCATCTTTGATAAAAGTGAAGGTGCAACATGTCCCTGCTTTGAGTCATTCTAGTAGAACTTAAGCCAAAATCTTTTTGTTTGAGACAGATTGTTGTATGTTTTGAACTACCAACAGTAACTCAACTATTTGGCTTCACTAGTCATTGATACCCACCAAACTCAAAACAGCCTCCGCTAACTTGCTCCGAAGATGGGGCACTCCCTCCTTTGAGGCATTCTAGCAGAACTCAAGCCTAAACCTTTATTTTATGCTTCAAGCACCCCAATAGTCATTGATACCCACCAATCTACTCCAGTCTCCACTAGTTTTCTCCAAAAGTGGGACATGTCCTTCCTTGGAGTCATTCTAATAGCACTCAAAATCTTTTTTTTGGGTGGGGGGGGGACAGAGTTAGAACTCTCATCTACCTGTTGCCCAGCAGCTAGAGTTGAGCGGACTCCTGGATGTTCGGGTTTGTCGGGTTCAGCCGAACTTGGCGAAAAAGTTTGAGTTTGGCACCGAACTTGACCCCGAACTCCGAACCCCATTGAAGTCAATGGTGACCCAAACTTTTGAGCACAAAAATGGCTGTAAAAAAGTCCTGGAAAGGGCTAGAGGGCTGCAAAAGGAAGCAAAATGGGGGTAAGAGTAGGACAAGTGCCCTGCAAACAAATGTGGATAGGGAAATAACTTAAAATGACATAAAAAAAAATGGGAGGAGGAGGTGGATGTGGAGTAGGAGCCTAGAGGTTGACTAGGCAGTGACAGTGGCAGTGTAGGCGAAAGTGGCGGTGGTGGAGGAGGAGAAGGAGGAGGAGGTAGCCAACACTGTTTTTTGTTTGTTTGTTTTTTTTTATAATTAGTGTAGCGCCCAAAATATTGAGACATATTAAAAAAAAACAAGTATACCAATGGCTGTGTGAGGCCGGTCTGAATGTCTATTCTGCACAAGGTACATACAAGTCTTGTGGGATCCATGCCTGGTTCATTTTAATAAACGTTAGCTTGTCCACATTGGCTGTGGACAGGCGGCTGTGCTTGTCTGTGATAACACCCCCTGCCGTGCTAAACACACGTTCAGACAATACACTGGCTGCAGGGCAGGCCAGCACCTCCAAGGCATAAAGGGCAAGTTCAGGCCATGTGGCCAATTTGGAGACCCAGAAGTTGAATGGGGCAGACCCATCAGTCAGTACGTGTAGGCGTGTGCACATATACTGTTCCACCATGTTGCTGAAATGCTGCCTCCTGCTAAGACGTTGCCTATCAGCTGGTGTTGCTGTTTGTGGAAGCTTGCTGCTGACAAAGCTTTTCCACATTTCGGCCATGTTAACCCTGCCTTCTGAGGTGCTGGCGGTGCCACAGCTGCATTGGCAACCTCTTCCTCCTCCTCCTCTGTCTTCGCCTTGTGCTTCCACTGAGCCCCCGGTGTCATTTGGGAATGCCCTCAGCAGCATGTCTACCAGAGTGCGCTTGTAGTCGCGCATCTTCTGATCACACTCCAGTGAGGGAATTAAGGACGGCACATTGTTCTTGTAAGGGGGATACAGCAGGGTGGCCACCCAGTAATCAGCACAAGTTAAAATGTGGGCAACTCGGCTGTCGTTGAGCAGGCACTGCAGCATGTAGTCGCTCATGTGTGCCAGACTGCCCAGAGGCAAAGACAAGCTGTCCTTTGTGGGAGGTGTATCATCTGTGTCCTCCGTATCCCCCCAGCCACGCTCCAGTGATGCCCACAAGCTGCGTTGGGTGCCACCCTGCTGTGAACACGGTTCCTCCTCCTCCTCATCATCCTCATCCTCCAGAACTGTCCCCTGGCTTGAAAATTTTTGACCTGGCTTATGCTGGTGCAGGAACCCACCCTCTGAGCCACTTATGAATGAGTGGCATGATAACTGTGGAAATGACCCCTCTTCCTCCTCAACCTGTGCCACATCCTCTTCCATCATGGCCCGAAGTGTTTTTTCAAGGAGACATAGAAGTGGGATAGTAACGCTGAGAACACTGTCATCGGCACTGGCCATGTTGGTGGAGTACTTTAAACACCGCAATATAGTACACAGGTCTCACATGGAGGCCCACTCGTTGGTGGTGAAGTGGTGCTGTTCCGCAGAGCGACTGACCCGTGCGTGCTGCAGCTGAAACTCCACTATTGCCTGCTGCTGCTCGCACAGTCTCTCCAGCATGTGCAAGGTGGAGTTCCACCTTGTGGGCACTTCGCATAGGAGGCGGTGAGTGGGAAGGCCGAAGTTCCGCTGCAGCGCAGACAGGCGATCAGCAGCAGGGTGAGAACGCCGAAAGTGCGCACAGCCCACACTTTCTGCAGCAGCTCTGACATATCCGGGTAGTTTTTTTTTAAATTTCTGCACCACCAAATTCAGCACATATGCCAGGCAATCAAACTGGCTAGGCCCAGAGCTGCTACGAGATTTTGCCCATTATAGCACACCACTAGGCCGGGCTTGAGGCTCAGTGGCAACAGCCACTCATCGGCCTGTTGTTCAATGCCCATCCTTAGCTCCTGCGCAGTGTGGGGTTTATCCCCCAAACATATCAGTTTTAAAACAGCCTGCTGTCGTTTCCCCCTGGATGTGCTGAAGTTGGTGGTGAAGGTGTTACGCTGACCGGATGAGGAGGTGGGAGAGGAGGAGGAAGCGCAGTACGAGGAGGAGGAGGAGGTAAGAGGAGGCGAAGAGAAATGCCCTGCAATCCTCAGTGGCGGAAGGACATGCGCCAAATGGCTAGCCGGCTCAGGCCCACCCGCCACTACATTTGCCCAGTGTGCAGTTAGGGAGATATAGCGTCCCTGCCCGTGCTTACTGGTCCACGTATCAGTGGTTATGTGGACCTTGCCACAGATGGCGTTGCGCAGTGCACACTTGATCTTGTCCCCGACTTGTTTGTGCAGGGAAGGGATGGCTTGCCTGGAAAAGTAGTGGCGGCTGGGAACCACGCACTGTGGGACAGACACCGCCATCAGGTTTTTAAAACTGTCCTTGTCCACCAGATGGAATGACAGCATTTCAAAGACCAGTAATTTTGAAATGCTGGCATTCAGGGCCAGGGATTGTGGGTGGGTAGGGGGGTACTTCCTCTTTCTCTCCAGTGTTTGGGAGATGGAGAGCTGTAAGCTTCCATGGGACCATGTGGAAATGCTTGGGCACGGTGGCGGACATGGGGGCGTTGCTGTCACATCGTCTATTTGCTGGGTGGCAGGTGACATTGGCACTATAGAGGTGGAGGAAGAGGCCGAGGCAGCAGCAGAAGAGGAAGCAGGAGGAAGCCGAGGCCTTTCTTGGATTTTGAGGTGCTTATGCCACTGCAGCTCGTGCTTTGCATGTAGATGCCTGGTCATGCAGGTTGTGCTCAGGTTTAGAACATTTATGCCTCGCTTCAGGCTCTCATTGCACAGCATGCAAACCACTTGTGTCTTGTCATCAGCACATTGTCTGAAGAACTGCCACGCTGGGGAACTCCTTTGAGCTGCCTTTGGTGTGCTAGGTCCCTGGGTGCGGTGGGTAGTAGCAGGCCTACTGTCTAGGGGACGCTCGCTCCGCTTTTGCAACCTGCTTCCTCTTTTGCTGTGCTGGTGCCTCTGTGCGACCACCACCTCTTCCTCCAAACTGCACATGTCACTCACATGACCTTCATTCCATGTGGGGTCTAGGACCTTATCATCCTCCACATCATCTTCCACCCACCCTTCACCACTGCCCTCCTTGTCAGTCTGCACACTGTAGAAAGCCGCAGCAGTTGGCACCTGTGTTTCGTCATCATCATCACAGATGTGCTGCCGCAGTGTTTCCATGTCCTCATCCAGAACCAGAAGTGGTCGGGTATCAGTGCTATCAATCTCTTCCACTTCTGGACCAGGGCTATGTGGATGGCCCACGGAAAGCACACCAGCAGAGTCATCAAAAAGCATAAGTGACTGTTGCATGACTTGGGGCTCAGACTGCTTGGCTGATTTACAAGGGGCTGAGGTGAAAGACAGATGGCCATGGGGTTCAGGTGCCAACTCTGAGCTTTCGTTTCAATGGTTTTTATTGTGTTTTCAAAATGATACAGAACATCATCCATTAATAGTTATAAGATACAGGACTGCATAGAGACATACCAGTACAATCGTAACGTTGACATTTGAGTGTATGCAGGACGTGTTCCATGAGCGAGACTATATCTAGATATAATAAGTAAACATGTAACATCAAATAAATGAGTTATAGAAAAACATTTCAATTGCGTAAATTCAATAAACATATTACTTTGAGGGAGGAGGTTGTGTTTAACATGAACTGTTAAATTTCCCTGGGAGGAAATTCGTTTTGAACCTACTCATTGAGAGATGGCACGGAAATTGCCCCTGTTCCCTGTCGGGGACCTCCCCATCCACCCCAATGGGGTCAGATCTGTGGAAGGGGTGGTTTTACCCCATTCGGGGAACTGAGTAAGTGCAAATTTAGAGCTAGAAATATTCCAAATCATCTCTCAAGAGAGGACAGAACCCCGGTAGTGGGGCTCCTTGAGGTCTCTTAGTGGGATTCTGTAAAGCCTCCCCTTTGAGATTCTCAATTTAGGGGTAAAGGTCATGATCTAGCCAGAGAGGGCTAGAAACCATCTAAATCAAGCTAAGATCAATAAAGGGTCAGATGAGTGAGGCAAGAATGAGGGAGGGGGAGGAAGAAGAATCAAGAAAGGAACAGGAAAGGTGGTGAAGGAGGTCTGCATAAGACATATACGAGTATCAAAGATGAATCCTCGGGTGTTATGAGTGGTCCGGGAGGTGGCCTGGGTATAGTGGTACTTTTGTGTAGATAGCCCAAGGTTCCCAGATCTCTCTGAACCTGTCTTCTTTGTCGAGCAGTTTAGCCACTAAGAGCTCCTGAGCCATGATCCAGGAGATTTTTTTCCGAACGTTGTGTAGGGAGACTTTGGGTTTTTTCCAGGCACTTGCAAGGGTAATCTTGGCACCTACTAGCATCAAGTTAAGTAACGTTTGTTTATTTTTGGGAAGTCCTATTACTCTTTGGAGGAGAAGGGCAACCTCAGGGGAGGGTGTGATGCATTGTCCCAACACATTCTTTGACATGTTAAAGAATTTTTTCCAGAAGGATCTGATACGTGGACAAGTCCACCAAACATGAGACATGGTGCCCTGTAGATCGCAACCCCGGAAACATAGAGGGGAGGAAGAGGAGTATATTTGAGCTAATCTGGCCGGTGTATAATACCATCTTAGCAGGACCTTGGTGTTGGCTTCTATTAATGTAATGTTCAATAGGCCTTTTTGTGCCCGTTGGGCAGCCATTGTCCAAGAGTCTGGCTTTAGTTGTATGTTCAGTTCTTTTTCCCAGGCCCGAAATTCGAATTTCAAATACAATGAATTTGAATTTCGAATAGACTAAATACATATATATATATATATATTTTTTTTTTATTTATTTTCTATTCTGTTCTCTTATTTTCTATTATATTCTTTTGTTTTTCTTTGTTTTGGATTTTTTTTCAATCTCATTCAAATTGATACTATTCGAAATTCGAATTTCAGAACATGGTTAATTGTTTATATTCTATTTTGATATAATTATATTCTTCTCTATTCTATCTTTTTTTATTTATTTTTTTTATTATATTACTTTATATTTAATATTCTGTTTTAGAAAATCTTTTTTTATAATTAGTTTTGATTTTTATTTCGATTTGTTTTCGAATTTGATTCGACTTTTTCAACTCGACTATTTCGAATTCGTTTTGAATTCGACTCAAATCGAATTTCGGGCGAAACTTTTCGAATCAAAATTTTTTTTGGATTCGTTCAAAATCGTTACTATTGTAATTCGGAAATTCGTATGCATCCGAATTATTAAAATTCGTCAGAATTTCGATTCGGTACTAAACGAATTGCACATGTCTATCCCTCACAGCACCAGCAGGAACCGCTCCCTATAGCACTAGGAGGTGATTTAAGAACCATAATCTGTCCCTCACAGCACCAGCAGGAACCTCTCCCTCTAGCAGTATGTGTTGATTTTAGAACATAATCTGTCCCTCACAGCACCAGCAGGAACCTCTCCCTCTAGCAGTAGGAGATGATTTTAGAACAATAATCTGTCCCTCACAGCACCAGCAGGAACCTCTCCCTATAGCACTAGGTGATGATTTTAGAACAATAATCTGTCCATCACAGCACCAGCAGAAATCTCTCCCTATAGCAGTAGGAGGGGATTTTAGAACAATAATCTCTCCCTCACAGCACCAGCAGGAACCTCTCCCTATCGCAGTAGGAGATGATGACACTCCCTGT
>BLSH010433818.1:438155-458215 GCA_018402905.1 Glandirana rugosa
CTGTTTCCTTGAATCTTCTATATGCCATTTTTTTTCCCTTTACTATCCTACTTACCTCTTTGGTGAACCATATTGGTTTTTTCTTCTGTTTATTCTTACTAACTTGCCTGATATATAATCTAGTTGCCTCCAAGATGGTAGACTTTAATAGTGCCCACTGATTACTTACTCCTGTCATTTTGCTCCAACCTTTCAGTTCATTTTTTAGAAATTTCCCCATTTCAGCAAAATTTGTCCTTTTAAAATCTAAAACTTTTGTTTTTGTATATGATTTTTCAGTTCTTGTTTTAATATCAAACCAAAGACATTGGTGATCACTAGAACCCAAATTCTCCCCCACCTCAACATCAGACAGTTGATCCCCATTTGTCAGTACTAGGTCAAGAATATGATCACCTCGGGTTGGGCTTTTTATTAACTGTTTTAGAGAAACCTCATTCAGTGCTTCCATTACATCCCTGCTCCTGCTTGTAATAGCAGTTTGAGAATTCCAGTTAATTCCATATATATATATATTTCCATATATATATATATATATATATATATATATATATATATATATATATATATATTAAGCGTTGCATACATTTTGATATTGTTTATGTATGTAGCGCTATCCCTGCAAGGGATTTTGGCCTTTTCCCCCATACAGCACCAATAGACAGGCAACATTCATTTTTCACACACTCCACATGGCTCCAGAAAACAGTCTATGGGTTTTGGTTTAGGTTGTTTGTTTTAAAAATGATGAACTTGGATAGGGATTAGGGTACACGGGATACCAAGAATGTGAAGAATTGTACATTCCAAACAGCAAATGAGGACTTGCTAATGTCTCTGGCTACTCTAATTCAAACTGTAGAACCGAACTGCAATAGTGAGAGTGGTAATACCGCAATAGCAAAGCAACAAAGTTCCAAAAACAAAGGTATATTGAAGAGAAAGCACCTGGCTGTATTGTACGGCACCTGGCTGCTCTAGGACCATAGTATGGATATAGTGGGGTGCATTGTACTCAGAATAGCTGCTGTCCTGGACCCTCGACTGAACAGGCTGTTCTGGCTTTACTTGGAGTCCACAGCTAAGTCTAGTTGTGACTAAGACTGGACGATGTCCCGAGGCTTCTTTTCCTTTTCTCTCCCTCTTGTTCCTCTTCCTTCTGCCCCAGGGGCAGAGCCCCAACACAGCGGTCTTCTTCAGAAAACTGGACCCCAGGCTCTGCTCCCGGACTGCCAGGCTCCTGAGAATTTATGGGTTGTTTCCTCACCTTCTTGGCTCAGCCTCCCCAGGGATTGGTGGAAAATCCATAAATATTCAGGCTTCAGACTGCAGCATCTGTTTCTCCACATACTATGTTCTGGAAATATCCAGAGAGTTCCAGAAGATGGGGGGAGGTAATAGAGCCACGGCCTTTGAAGCACTGTACAGCTTCCTAACCAAATTACCACATGTTCCCCTGCCTACCAAATGCAGCCACCACAGTTAAGCATTGATAAGCTGCAATATATAACATTTTTTCTTTTAGATTTAATACCACTTTAATTGTACCATAGTCCCTAAAAATTTTACTTTTTGTTTTAGATTTTTTCCCCAAAAAAAGCACTACATTTCTCGTGCCTAGACACTCCTGATCTGTAGCCTCACCAGGTATGGAGTGAGATTTGGTGATGTCACTACTTTTCTACTCACTGCTCTCCTTGCTGAAGAGGAAGCTGCACCCAAGTTCCTGCACTTCAAATGAAACAGTCCATTCCCCCGTGTATAGTGAATAAATCTTTAATCTTCACACACCAGACACCCTTGTGCCCATCACCATAACCCCTTAGGGTATGCGCTCACCTAATCCAGTGGACCCCTCAAAAACATGGGAGGTCCTACACGCTTGCTGATGTCATTACTCATGGGTCAGCTAGATCCACAATGTTTCTCTTACGGTCCTCAAACACAGGAAATTCATGTAGGATAACAGGAGAAGCGAAATATGTCTGCAGAAAATGTATTTTATATCAGTAAAAACATTCAGATATGCACTCACATAAATCGGCATATAAAAGCATATAGTAGTTATACAGAATACTGGCAATCCATCCAACAAAATGTCGTTTAGTCCCTGCTCAGCGTCATGACGTCAACATCCACCTGACATGTTGCGCCCGATCGGCTTTCTCAAAGACTCAAAGGATTAATGTTTGTCTGTTCTCTTAAAGGGATATTGTTGGCCTGAGCTGTCAGTGTCAGAGCGGGGATTTTTCTGTTTGAACAGATCAAGGAGTACCTGCAATTGAGTGGCAGCCCCTCTAATGAGGGGGGTGTTTTTTTAAAGCACATGATTAGAGCCAAAGGCTCTAATAGATTTAAAAAAAGGGCGGGCTCGAGGCACAGAGCACTGCGCTCCAAGCCCACCCAGTGGTGAGAGAATCAGGGATGGAGAAGGATATATGGGTCCTAATAGATGGCAGATTAAACAATAGCATGCAATGTCAAGCTGCAGCTACAAAAGCAGGCAGAATATTAGCATGCATAAAAAGGGGATATACTCCAGGGATAAAAACTATAATTCTACCACTTTATAAAACCCTGGTTAGGCCACATCTGGAGTACTCTGTCCAATTCTGGTCACCGGTCCTCAGAAGGGATGTGCTGGAGCTGGAGAGAGTCCAAAAAAGGGCAACAAAGCTAATAAGGGGACTGGAAGGACCTCGAGTATGAGGAACGACTGTAACCACTAAAACTATTCTCGACGCTTAAGTGGGAACATGATAGTGATCTACAAATACCTCAATGGGGCTCCCAGCATAGGAAAAAAAATGATTTAGTACTAGGGAGTGTACGAGGACACGAGGCCAGACAAAGAGACTGGAGGAGAGGCGTTTTAACCTTAAAATGTGCAGGGAGTTCTTCACTGTCAGAGCAATAAGGATGTAGAACTCTCTCCTACAACTAGGAGTCTGGATATCTTTAAAAGACTCTTGGATGTACAGTATCTCACAAAAGTGAGTACACCCCTCACATTTTTGTAAATATTTTATTCTATCTTTTCATGTGACAACACTGAAGAAATGACACTTTGCTACAATGTAAAGTAGTGTGTGTACAGCTTGTATAACAGTGTAAATTTGCTGTCCCCTCAAAATAACTCAACACACAGCCATTAATGTCTAAACCGCTGGCAACAAAAGTGAGTGCACCCCTAAGTGAAAATGTCCAAATATATGTCCTAAATATTTTCACAAAATGTAAGGGGTGTACTCACTTTTGTGAGATACTGTATATTTTCAAGAACACAACATACAGGGATATGGGAAAAAATCGTAGACACTGACAAACACACCTACATGGCTGAACTGCATGGACTATTGTTTTTTTCCACCTTACCTACTAGGTAACTATGTGCAGCAATAGCAAATTAATATTCGTTATTGCCACACTGATCCTCCTCCCGGCCAATCAGGAAGTGGGTCCTAAGACCTGCCACCCGTTCTGCTAAAAGGACAGGTGATCCTACTGGATGCCTAGGAGGAGGAAGAGGGAGGAGACGCATGGCGGAAGCCGCTGCCATAATGCAGAGAGGAGATGTGATAGAAGCCCCTGCCCGTTGCCTGTTGCCCGCCGCCCATAGGAGCGCTGCTAACCCACAACCTATATGGGGTAAATGGGGGGCTGAATGACGGACCGAGCATGGGGGGCAGAGAGGGGGCTTAAAAAAAACACCAGTCGACACTGACCTGCATAATAGGTGCTACTGTAGATCTCCTACAGTTAATGTCCAAATTGGAAGTGACTGTCTCATTTAAGCTCATTAAAGCTAAATCGCTTTGGCAGGGCTTTGCCATGTGACAAAAGCACCCACAAACAAAGAAGGGGTTCTTGAAAAAGACCCAGTTGTGTAAAACGTAGCAAGGGCACCACAACTGTTCAGAAGGATATTTTATTCAGTGATCAATAATATAAACAAGCCAACATACTTTAGGGCTCCCACTTTAACAGGGCTTACATTTGTGACTGATATTAATATATATCTCCTATGTGAGATCACCAATTATTTCTAAATTGTTTTGAACGCATACTTTGCTGAAATTATACTATATATAAGCCCTGATGAATGGAAAGAATGAGAACCGCTAAAACAAGTTGGGTCGTTTATATCAGTGTTCCCCAACCCAGTCCTCAAGGCCCACCACCAGGTCATGTTTTCAGGATTTCCCTCAGTTGAATCAGCTGTGGTAATTACTAAGGCAGTGAAACTGATCCAATCACCTGTGCAAAATAATGGAAATCCTGAAAACATGACCTGTTGGTGGGCCTTGAGGACAGGGTTGGGGAACACTGGTTTATATGATAGATTACTCAATAAAATATCCTTTTGATAATATTGATAAATATTACCATTTACACAATTTGGTAAACTATTACCATTTTTTTTAGGCAATCCTTGAAAACTCACTTATTCAGGGAAACCTACCCCACCTCCACCTCAAAACTGTACTTGAGTCACCTCCATCAGATCATCCCCTGCAGCTATTACCTTTTGTACCACCTCCCCCTTCCCCCTTTAGATTGTAAGCTCCATGAGCAGAGCATGCATTTTCTATTGAACAATCGCAATGATTTACTTACATGCCATGTATAGTACCAATAAACAACACTTTTGCCAGATCCTTTTGACTGCTTCTAGTATCTCAGATGCTTGTTTCATTTAAAGTCCCACAATTCCCCCCTTTTTCTTTTGTGTTTCATTTTATGAATAGGGATGGAGGTGCATGGCCCTATGCACCTCATTTAAAGTCCCTCTTTCCATTCATTTGAATGGGCCTCCCTCCGCTCCAAAAACGCGGCAAAGACGATCATGTACCAAATTTTGACACCAGCCAGGTGTGTTTGGCGTTGCAATATATGGCGCAATTTTAGCGTGTTTTGTCACTGGACAATCGCAGCAAAATTGATTGGGGTGCCATTAAGAAATTATGGAATCGCAAACGTGTTCCGTGTTTTGCTGCAGCTCTAGAATCACAGGCAGAATTGCGTGATTTTGCCCGGGATTTCCAGTTTGCTCAGATGTGAATGCAGCTTGATATAGAAAAAAAAAATCAGCTGCAGAGAGCCTACCGGTTATTCTGGTAACAATCTCTTGTCCTCTGCTTGTCTACTTTGGGCACAGCTTTTGCAGCTTCCCCTAGTACAGTGGTTCTCAACACCTGTCCTCGGGACCCACTAACAGGCCAGGTTTGCAGGATAACTGAAATACATCACAGGTGATCTAATTTGCTGTTCAGTGATTGCAGCAGTCTAGTCTGCATCTCCCCAAGGCAATATTTAAAATCTGACCAGTTAGTGGGTCCCGAGGACCGGAGTTGAGAACCACTGACCTAGTGGCTAATCTATACATCTTTCTATATAAATAAAAAACAAAAAATATGGAAGACACAGCAAAAAAAATTACATAAATACTGAAATGATAGCTAAGAGTGTGGGCTCAATGGCATTGCACTTTCATTATAAAGGGCCAGGAAAAAGATAACTTCTCACCCATCACACAATAGTACCGCTACTCCTTCTATCTTCCCCCATTCACAGCACTATGTTTATTAATGATGTGCAGGGTCTCTTTAAAACAGTTTGTACGCGGAGTTGGAAACATGAGAGGCTTCTCTGCCTTGTGATAAACATGTTCTAAAGATGACTGATTAGAATAAACTCTTTCATTTTTGCTTGTTATCTATTTTTTTCACAAGGGGTGAATAATTTCTCTAATTTCCCTGAACTTCACACAGTAATTATATCATCATCAGATGTGTCTTCTGAGATTTTATTTTTAGATCTCAACTAAATGAACTTTAATGAATGCACCTGTCTGAAGGAAGCAGGCCCCGCGTAACACGATGACAGCTGCACAATGCGAACTACATGGGTGCAATGTCTTCTCTACTCTACTGCAGCCACGATCAAGGTGGTAGAAACAAAATCATACACATTTAGGTGCCCATTAGCTGCCATTATTAGCTAAACCATGCAGCAGGGTCCCTACAGTAAACAAGACACCCAAAGTAATATGAAGAATCTGTTCCACTCCAGGTATTCCTGACACCAAGAGCTTCTATACCTGTGCACGATGGCATTACCCCAGATCAGGGGTAGGCAACCAGCAGCCCTCCAGCTGTTGTAGAACTACATTTCCCATGAGGCATCGCAAGGCTTGCAGTTACAATTACTCCCAGAGGCATGATGGGACTTGTAGTTCTGCAACAGCTGGAGGGCCTCAGGTTGCCTACCCCTGCCCTAGATGCTCTTCTCTCATACCCCTGGTCCATGTCTGGTCCACATGCCTGGAGCTCAATCTCTTAAAAGGCCTGCGGCTTAGTGTGGTTGCAGGTTAGGGCTCCATAAATCTAATCGATTGCCCGAGACCCATGAAATATGGGGGCACAAGCCACTTGGCGTGTGGCATACTGAGGGGATCACTGAGTTCAAAAGGAGTCTACAAAAAAGCTCATCACACCCCTGGTCCATGTCTGGTCCACATGCCTGGAGCTCAATCTCTTGAAAGGCCTTGAAACTTAGCGTGGTTACAGGTTAGGGCTCCATAAATCTAACCGATTGCCCGAGACCCATGAAACATGGGGGCACAAGCCACTTGGCGTGTGCCATACTGAGGGGAACACTGAGTTCAAAAGGAGTCTACAGAAAAGATCATCACACCCCTGGTCCGTGTCTGGTCCACATGCCTGGAGCTCAATCTCTTGAAAGGCCTTGAAATTTAGCGTGGTTGCAGGTTAGGGCTCCATAAATCTAACCAATTACCAAAGGCACATGAAACATGGGGGTACAAGCCACTTGGCATGTGACATACTTAGGGCATCAGTGAGTTCAAAAGGAGTCTGCAAAAAAAGCTCATCACGCCTCTGGTCCATGTCTGCTGCACATGCCTGGAGTTCAATCTCTTGAAAGGCCTTGCGACTTAGTGTGGTTGCAAGTTAGGGCTCTATAAATCTATTTGATTGCCCGAGGCCCATCAAACCTGGGGTCCTAAGTGACTTGGCTCATAAAATACTACAAACAAAGAGTGACGATTTTTAAAAAAGAACAATATTTTTTACTTTTTGCTATAATAAATATCCAAAAATAAAATATAAAAAAAAAATTATTCATTGGGTTTGGCCGATTTATATTCTACATATTTTTGGTAAAAAAAAAATCGCAATCGGCGTTTATTGATTGGTTTGCGCAAAAGTTATCGCCTCTACAAACTTGATTTACGGCGTTTTTATTATTATTATTTTTTTACTAGTAATGGCGGCGATCTGCGATTTTTATCGGGACTGCGATATTGGGGCGGACATGTTGGATGTTTTTGACACTTTTTTGGGATAAATGCCATTTATTCAGAAATTTAAATGTCCACTGATTACTGTATAAATGTCATTGGCAGTGAAGGGGTTAACCTGCAGGGGGCAGTGAAGGGGTTAACAGTGTTCCCTGGGTGTGTTCTAACTGGGGGGGGGGGGGGTGGGCTGGCCGGGGCATAATAGATCTAACTGATCCCAGTGACAGGGATGCTATGTCATCCTCTCACAGAACGGAGAACCGCCGTGTTTACATTGGCGGTTCCCCATTCTTCAGTTCCGCAAGCGATCGCGGGTCAGGAGTGGACATCGAGTTCACCCGACCCGTGGGCACACGCACGCCTGTGAGTGCACGCCGGGAGCGTGCAAAGGGGCGACGTTAATAGAAGTCCACCCGGAAATTGAGATCCGCGCTGTAGCCGTCTTTCGTCTATAGCGCGGATCTCAAGAGGTTAACATCGAATTTCTTGATTTCACAAAAAAAAAGTGTTTCATGACTTCACATTGCCACTTCCTGTTAAGTGCAGTGCCGTGATGTCATCAGGTTCGGGTTCTATTCATCCAGCCAAACCTGAAGACATCATGACACTACACTTAACATCAGTGTTATCACTGTGAACTGAGTAATTGCCAATTTAATGTCATGAAACACTTTTTTTTGGTGAAATAAAGAAGTTTGATGTTCATTGAACCTTAGATACAGTATATGGCAATGGGTGCCTCTGCTGACCAGATCCCCAGCAGGCTTTTTGATAGACTCCTTTTGAACTCACCGATTTCACACACCCACCTGAGAACCCCACAGAGGACCTAGGATCGGTACCCCCATGGCACTGAAAGTGGCCACATTCATCCTGCGTGGGGACAGGCTTTTCTCCACTCACGTACTTGGAAGGTTGCATGTTCCCACCCCCTGGGGTGACTGTAGCTTCAACGACTGGAAGTCATTTTTTTTTTTGCCCCATTGTTGAACCTCTTTTTGGGCAAAGTATCCTTTTTGAGTCAACTACACTATAAGGGCTCTCCCGCCTCCCTCTTTTCTTTTCCAGTGGACACCCCAAGCTGAACCAGAGACCATTGGTCAGTTCTTCAGTACTAAAACCCTTGGATCTGAGTTGATGTCCACATTCTAAACCACCACTAGGCATGTGCAGTCCGTTTCATTCCCAATTAAAATTCAGACAAATTTTCGTTTTTTTGGAAATTCGGATGTATCCGAAATTCTGCATTACAATAGTACCGAAATTAAACGAGTACGAAATAACGAAAAGAAAAATTTGGACAAAATTCGAATTTGAATCATTTTTGAATGCTTTTCAAATTTGAAAAGGTTTTCGAATTCGAATAGTTTTCAAATTAGATTTCAAAACGTTTTCGAATTTAAATAGTTTTCCAATTTCCAAAGAGAATAAAATACAATAGAAAATAAAGGATTTGAATAGAAAAAAAAACAATAGACTAGAAAAGAATAAAACAGAAAATAAAAGAACAGAATATAATAGAGTAATACAGAACAAAATAGAATAGAAAATAAAAGAACAGAATAGACTAGAATATAATATAAACAAATAGAATGGAATAGAATAACATAGAAAGAATATAACCATCTTCTGAAATTGAGATTCCAAATAGAATAAATTTGAATTTGAATACATAAGAAAATGATAGCATAGAAAAAAATATAATAGAAAAAAAAAGAATATAATAGAATAGAATAGACTATAATAGAATAGAATAGACTATAATAGAATAGAAAAGAATATAATTAAAAAACCAATAGAATGCAAAAGAATAGAATAGAAAGAATTTAACAATTTCCCAAAAATCAAATAGATTCAATTTGAATTTGAATAGAATAGAAAATAATAGATTAGAATAGAATTATATTCATTCTATTCTATGCTGTTTTTTTTTCTATACTATTGTGCTATTTTCTATTCTATTCTACTCTATTTTTTCTATCCTATTCAAATTTGAATTGATTCTATTTGAATTTTGGAAAATGGTTATATTATTTCTATTCTATTCTTTTTTATTCTATTCTGTTCCTTTCTATTTTATTCTATTCAATTCTATTCTGTTCTTTTATTTTCTATCCTATTTTGTTCTGATTTACCCTATTATATTATATTCTTTTATTTTCTGTGATATTCATTTCTATTGTATTCATTTTTTTCTATTCTATTCCTTTATTTTCCATTTTATTTTATTCTCTTCGGAAATTGGAAAACTATTTGAAAACTGTTCAAATTTGAAAATTATTTGAATTTGAAAAACGATTCAAATTCAAAAAATGTTTTGAAAACTATTCGAAATTGATTCAAAAATGTTTCAAATCAATTCAAAAATGAATAAATGAAACGAATTCTGAAAACAAGTTAAACAAATGAAACTAATCTAACTAAACAAAGTTATGAAGATAACGAATCGAAACGAAACAAAAGTGTCTAACTACCACCAGGAGGATGACCACTAGTCATGGTTAGGGATGGATTAAACTAAAGGCCCATACACACGGTCCAATGGTTGGTTAACAACGGTTGTCCAACAGCCTGTTGGCCGTAAATCCGATCGTGTGTACGCACGATCCTACAGCCGATTTCCAACCGTTGTCCAACAGAAGTTGGACAACGAGACTAGAAAACTTGTGTTGGCCAACAAGGAGTTGGCCGATTGTTGCCTCGTGTGTACAGAAGTTGGAAGTGCATGCTCGGAATCCAGAAAGTGTTGGGTTGTGTAACCTGTGTTCCTAATTCACAAATCACATTCACCTGAACTTCCTCATTATACGCTCGGAACACGTCACTACATTCGACTTTGTTGGCCGATTGCCGTCGCCCAATTTGGACAAAAGTTGGACGTTCAGTTGACCAACCATCGGCTTGTGTGTACGAGGCTTTAATCTAATGTTTTGAATCCTGATTTAAGGTAATCTACTGTATATAAGAAACCGTGGAAACTAGGCTTCTAATTTAGAGTTCATGAAGACAACCAGTCAAGAATGTACCATTGTAAACATATGAATCCCTACTTTCAGTTTGTTAAATAATTGCCTCCTACCCTTCAAGGTTATTAATGTTGGAGGAGAGTGAAAGTGTCAATTAACAAAGCCTTTAGTTTTCTTTGGTGTACTCCTTTGGCATATGACTCATTTTTGAGTGTCTGTTATTAGCATTGAGCTCAACCAGGAGAGGATGTCTGACTCCAAATAGTCTAGCCACACTGGACTTAGGCTGGGTTCACACTATCCGACAAAAAAATTGTCCGACTTTGATCCTACTTTGCTGTGCGAATTACGGTCCTACAAAAGGGTCAAAGTCGGACCGTTTGTCTGTGAACAGGGATCTGACAATGCCAGGCACCTTGTGCTCTGGGGATCTTGAGGGGGAACTCCACGCAGGTGATAGCATCAGTGTGTGGCCCGTGGCACATTCTCTTCTACTTGATCAGGGACAAGGTTGTTTTGTCTGGCAGGGGCGCCCGTATCATAAAACTGACCAAAAATAATTAAAAATCTTTTCTGTATATGACAGCTCTAGTGTATTTAGCTGTTTGCCAGGAGCTATGCTTTAAACATGGGAGAGAAGGTGTCAATATGATGTAGGGCGATAATATCAGAGAGTGCCTTCTGGTTCTGATAATTTATTCCTTCTCCTCTATGTTATTCCCATCATTTCCTAATCTGCACGGCACTTCCATGTCTTGGCACACAGAACAAGATTTTGTTATGATTACATTCCTGAGATTCATAGGACAAACCAGTCACAGCGCCTTTTCATGACTGCGCTAGCAGATTAATCACGAATCATTATATACATTCACGGCGAGTGATTACTTAGACAGCGTAATTACCACGTCGTGCATTAAATATGGCAATATTCTGGGAATACTTACAAGCTATCTCTTATCGGTTATTTCATTAGAAGAAGGAATCATTAGAGCCTCACAGTCATACATTTTGTTTATCACCAAGCCGTAAAAACCGTGATGATAAAGGTGAACTCGACAGGAAAAAACAGCAGCAATTATAAGTTACCCAATGTTAAAAAAAATACATTCTGCACTAAAGACATCAGAGAACTTTGGGATTTTGTTTTTAAATTGTGTAGTGACTTTGATAGGGAAATTGCATATTAGATATTTCCTTATTTAAAGTTGTCTAGTTGTCTCAGAATATTTCAGAGTGCCTGCAAGCCTTGGTTAAGGGGCCATACAAGCACAAAGTCTGGTTACCTTAGCTGACTCCATGCTATAGGAATGTTCTTGTAAACTGGCTATATGGACTAATCTCCTTCCGGGAATGTGATATCTTCCTTAGAAGGTCATTTTGTTTTCAGTGGCGGTTAGCCATTCCTTACACACAAGTCTTATATACGGCGGACAAAATACGCTTTGCACGTTACCATTTTTCTAGGTAAATATATGTCTAAGGCTGGGTTCACAGTGTGTGCGGCTGCGAGACACAGCAGGGGGTTCGGTGTGTCCCCATTCACTGTTTCAGGTCCAAATTAGGTCCAAATATTTGGCTGAATTCGGAGACCTGAAATGGAGCCAAAGACGCATAGGACCTTTTTTCTGTGCGCTCTGCAGCCGCCCTGGAGATGTGTGAACTGGCTCCATAGAGAGCTGGTTACACTCTCCTGTAATGCGAATTGGATGAGGGGAAATAGTGTGAATCCAGCCTAAAGGTGCCATTGATATGACATTTTCACCATATGTTGGTAACAAACCCATGCAATCCATACATACAAAGACACCAAAACAAATACGTTCAGAAATGAAGTTATGTGTAATAAAATGGAATGACACAGGGAAAAAGTATTGAACACGCTAACTGAAAGTTATTGAATACTTGGTACAAAATCCTTTGTTGGTAATGGCAGCTTCAAGATGCCTCCTGTATGGAGAAACGAGTCGCATGCATTGCTCAGGGGTGATTTTGACCCATTATTCCACACAGTCTTCAAATCTTGAAGGTTCTGTGGGCCTCTTCTATGAACTCTGATCTTCAGTTCTTTCCATAGATTTTCTATTGGATTCAAGTCAGGTGATTGGCTGGGCCATTCTAGCAGCATTATTTTCTATCTTTGAAACAAATTGAGAGTTTCCTTAGTTTTGTGTTTGGGATCATTGTTTTGCTGAAATGTCCACCCTTGTTTCTTCATCATCCTGGTAGATGGCAGCAGATTTTTACCAAGAATGTCTTGGTACATTTTTCCATTCATCCTTCCTTCAATGATATGAAGTTTGCCAGTACCATATGCTGAAAAACAGCCCCACACCATCATGTTCCCACCTCCAAACTTTACTGTTGGTATGGTGATGTGCAGTGCCATTTGACCTCCAAACATCATGTGTATTATGGAATCCAGAGTTACATTTTGGTCTCATCTTACCAGACTACATTCTTCCAGTATTTCATAGGCTTGTCTAAATGTTGTGCATCAAACTTTAAACAAGCTTCAACGTGCTTTAGCAATGGAGTCTTGCGTGGTGAGCGTGCATACAGGCCATGGCGGTTCAGTGCATTACTTATTGTTTTCTTTGAAACAATTGTACCTGCTAATTCCAGGTCTTTCTGAAGCTCTCCCCAAGTGGTCCTTGGCTCTTGGACAACTCTTCTGATGATTCTTTTCACTCCCTTGTCAGAAATCTTGTGAGGAGCTCCTGGTCGTGGCTGGTTTATGGTGAAATGATGTTCGTTCCACCTTTGGATTATGGCCCCAACAGTGCTCACTGGAACATTCAGAAGTTTAGATTGCATAGATTGTTACCGACATGTGCTGAACATTTCATGTCAATAGCACCTTTAGAAATATATTTATCTAGAAAAATGGTGACGTGTTCAATACTTATGTGACACAGCTAGAGTTTGCAATAATTGTCTCACTTCAGTGCTGCCATCCTGATCCTCTGCACCATGTCATATCATGGGAGGGACCCATGGCAGAAACAGCATCTTTAGCTAAGTATTCTTGTTATATTGTTTAATATTATTTGTAACTCTCATTACTTTTAACCACTTGAAGACTGGACATTTTCTGGTATTTGATTTTCCAAACATTATATATATTTTTAAAGCAAAAGGCCCTAGAGAATAAATTGGTGGGTTTTGCAATTTTTTTTGTCACACTGTATTTGCGCAGCAGTTTTCAAGTGCAGTTTTTGGGAAAAATAGACTTTTTAAAATTTGAATGCAAAAAACACAACACATAACCCATTTTTTGTAAAATATAAAATATGATGTCATGCCGAGTAAATAGATGCCAAACATGTCACGCTTTAAAATTCCGCATGCCCGCACAACGCCAACAAACGACATAAATGTAACTATCCATAGGCAATGCTTTAAAAGTCTTTACAGGTTACCACTTTAGATGTACGGAGGAGGTCTAGTGCTAGAATTACTGCCCATGATCCGACATCAGTGGTGATACCTCACACGTGTGGGGACAATCGCGGTTTGCGTGAGGACCGATGTATGTGCTAACCTTTGCACGCTAACACAGGGGGACGGGAGCACTTACATTTTTTATTATTATTATTAATTTATTTATTTATTTTACACTGTTGCTTTGAATTTTTTCTTTTTTTTTCTTTTTTTTTGTATCACTTTTATTGCTGTCACAAGGAATGTCAACATCCTTGTGACAGCAATAGGGACATGAGAGGTACTCTTTATGGAGGGGTCTGGGGTCTATAAGACCCTAAATCCATCCTTTGCACGTGAAAGCATTTACAACATCAAAATCAACGTTTTCATCGCTTCTGGGTTACCATAGTGGAGACCCAATCTGTCAGGGCTGGGCCCAGCCCTCCCTTCTCAGAGCAAGCTGCTCAGCTGAGGGTTAATTGCCAGTCCCAGCTTCCACTCTGTCTCACCTGATGTCCTTATCCTGCTAGTTCCTGTCCTGTCCTTATCCAGCTATATAAACTGCCTGGATCAGATCTCAGACACCTTCGTCTGGTCAAAATCTCTGGATGAATCTCTGCCATGTTTTCCTGTGAAAGACTTTTGCCTGTTGAATGTTCCTTCTGGTTTCTGGATTAATGACTCTGCTTGGCTGACTTCCCATCTGGCTCCTGACCCTCCATACTGTTTATTTGACCTTGCTGATCTCTGGATCCCTGTTTGCTAGCTTGCTCCAACCATCTGCTCTGGCTACTGGACCTTGGCTATGTTTTGACTATGTTTGCTCTGTTTGTTCTATTTTACCATTTTTATTAAAAAACACCCTATTCCATCAAATTCTGCAGCTGTTCTCTCCCGGCCCACTCCCCAAAGCTGTCTGGGACTTTTTCAACACATCTGCAGCAGATCGCACTGTTGCTATCTTCAAACTGTGTCTCAAGCACATCAAACATGGCAAAAACACCAGCCATTTGGGTACCACATGCTTAACAAGGCATTTAACGTCCAACCACTCAGCTTGTTAGCAAGAGCACCTAAAAGCCACACACAAAGGGCACAAATCTGTCCCTCCTCCTCCTTACCCACTTCAGTCTGCCTCTGAGTCATTACCTCTCAGCAGCCTCCATTGACAGGGATGGTGATATAGCACATGGTGTCCCAGGTCCTAGCAGCACATCTGCCAGCAGCACACCACCAGCTGTAGACTGTATCCGGTAAATTTCTCTGCCCTATCTGCTGCAGCGGAAAAAAAAATACAGTCCCTGCCACCCACATGCCCAGCATCTAAATGCAAGCTTGTCAAAGCTGTTGGCTCTCTAACTTTTGCCTTTCAGTCTGGTGGATTCTGCCCCTTCCGTGAATTCACAGAATGTGCTGTGCAACAATGGCAGGTTCCCAGTCGCTACTACTTTTCACGTAAGGGCGTTCCATCTCTCTACCATCACGTGGAAGGGAATGTTCTGGCATCGTTGGGCAAGGCAGTTAGCCCTAAAATCCACCTTACTGCTGACACGTGGTCCAGCAAGCATGGGCAAGGACGATATATTTTTTTCACAGCACAATGCATAACGCTGCTTGCAACTCGAAGGGATGCAGGAGATGGCTTGGTGCTGCAGCTTGTTGTCCCCCAACATCTCCATACAGCTGATAGTGATGATGCCAGAACTGTGAGCTCTACCCCCTCCTTCTCCTCCGCCACCTCCATGCCCTCCTCTGCAGAATTGTCCTATGAACATCAGGTATCCGCTAAGCGTTCAAAGGGCTTTTCCATGAGTCAGGCTAAAAGGTGCCATGCAGTGCTTCAGTTGGTGTGTCTAGGGGACAGGAACCACACCGGAGCAGAGATTCTTGCAGCTCTGCAGGGACAGGCCCAGAGGTGGTTCACACCATGCCAGTTGGAGCCAGGAATGGGGGTGTGCAATAATGGCTCAAACCTCCTGTCTGCCCATAGACAGGGAAAGTTGACACATGTGCCATGCCTGGCACATGTCCTCAATTTGGTTGTGCAGTGTTTCCTAAATACTTACCCAGGGTTGCAAGATGTGCTAAAGCTGGCCAGAAGAGTCTGTAGCCATTTCAGGCAGTCATAAACAGCCAGTGCTCAGTTGGCTGAAATTCAGCGGGAATTCCTCCTGCCCGTAAACCACCTGATTCGTGACATGCCCACCAGGTGGAACTCGACTTTAGCAATGCTGCAGTGGCTATACATGCAGCAGAGGACTGTCAACGAGTATCTGTGCGAGTACGGCATGATGAAAGGCTCAGTCCACCCCGGCTTTTTTTCCCCATGCCAAAGGCCAATCATTTAGGATGCACGCACTGTACTGTCACCATTTGATGAGGCCACAAGGATGGTGAGCCATGACAGTGCATGCATCAGTGACACAATTCCTGTTGTGTTCCTGCTGGAGCAGACTCTGTGTGGCATTGTGGACAGGGCACTGGAGGCAGAGCAGCAGGAAGAAGAGGAGGACTTCCTTTCCTCTCAAGGCCCACTTTATCCAGACACCATCATTCCTATGTCACAGAACACACAGGAGGAAATAGGGGAGGATGATGAGGAGAAGGATTCTGGCACTTTCGCAGGCTTCGAAGAAGAGGAAGACATGCGTCAATCTGTAAGCGATGGCTTTCCAACCCCAGGATCCTTGGGAGTAGTACATGGCTGGAAGGAGGAAGCTCCAGATGCTGTCATCCTGAGTGACCCCGAGGAGTCTGCTTCTCAACCCTCTGCAAATTTGAGGTGAATGGGCAACCTCATGCTTCAAAGCCTGCAAAAGGACCCAAGAATATGTGGCATAAAGGAGAATGACCATTACTGGTTGGCAACCCTCCTTGACCACCGTTATAAGGGGGAGGTCTGGGAACTCATCCTGTCCCCACAGAGTGCAGAAGATAAAATCACTTGAGGACACGTTAAAGAGGATTTTATTCAACATTTTTCCAGTAGGTCACAGTGTCATGGAAACGTTCTTTTGAGTCTTCTGTTGGTCAAGAGAGGAGAAGGTGTTCGCCTCAGTGAGGCATTTCGTAATTTTTTTAGTCCTCGCTGCCCAGACCTGTCAGCGTCCACATCCCATTGGCAACGTCTTCATCACATGGTGAACGATTACCTCAGGGCCAAAACAGAGATGGAGAGCTTTCCAGCTGACGATCCACTGGCTTACTGGGTCATGAGAATAGACCACTAGCCAGTACTTGCCCAGTATGCTATTGAGTTGTTGGGTTGCCCTGCATCCAGTGTGCTTTCAGAAAGGGCATTCAGTGCTACAGGAGGTTTCGTGACTAGAGTTGAGCGGACACCTGGATGTTCTGGTTTGGCCGAACTTCGCGGAAAAGTTCGGGATCGGTACCGAACTTGACCCGAACTTTACCCAGGACCCCGAACCCCATCGAAATCAATGGTGGCCCAAACTTTTGGGCACTAAAATGGCTGTAAAAAAGTCCTGGAAAGGGTTAGAGGGCTGCAAAAGGAAGCAAAATGGGGGTATGTAGTAGGACAAGTTCCCTACAAACAAATGTGGATAGGGAAATAACTTAAAATCACAAAAAAAAAAAATAGGAGGAGGAGGTGGATGTGTAGTAGGAGCCTAAAGGTTGACTAAGCCGTGACCGTGGCAGTGTAGGTGGAAGTGGCAGTGGTGGAGGAGGAGGAGGAGGTAGCCAACACTGTTATTTGTTTGTTGTTTTTTTTTCTAATTGAGACATATTAAAAAAAAAACAAGTATACCAATGGCTGTGAGGCCGGTCTAAATGTCTATTCTGCACAAGGTACAGACAAGTCTTGTGGGATCCATGCCTGGTTCATTTTAATAAACGTTAGCTTGTGCACGTTGGCTGTGGACAGGCGGCTGCGTTTGTCTGTGATAACGCCCCCTGTCGTGCTAAACACACGTTCCGACAATACACTGGCTGCAGGGCAGGCCAGCACCTCCAAGGCATAAAGGGCAAGCTCAGGCAATGTGCCCAATTTGGAGACCCAGAAGTTGAATGGGGCAGACCCATCAGTCAGTACGTGTAGGAGTGTGCACACATACTGTTCCACCATGTTGCTGAAATGCTGCCTCCTGCTAAGACCTTGCCTATCAGCTAGTAGTGCTGTTTGTTGTGGTGGGCTGCTGACAAAGCTTTTCCACATTCCGGCCATGCCAACCCTGCCTTCTGAGGTGCTGGCGGTGCCACAGCTATGTTGGCGACCTCTTCTTCCTCCTCCGCCTTCGCCTTGTGCTTCCACAGAGCCCCCTGTGTCATTTGGGAATGCCCTCAGCAGCGCGTCTACCAGCTTGCGCTGGTAGTCGCGCATCTTCCGATCAAGCTCCAGTGAGGGAATTAAGGACGGCACGTTGTCCTTGTAACGGGGATCCAGAAGGGTGGCCACCCAGTAATCGGCACAAGTTAAAATGTGGGCAACTCGGCTGTCATTGAGCAGGCACTGCAGCATGTAGTCGCTCATGTGTGCCAGGCTGCCCAGAGGCAAAGACAAGCTGTCCTCTGTGGGAGGTGTATCACCTGTGTCCTCCGTATCCCCCCAGCCACGCTCCAGTGATGCCCAGGAGCTGTGTTGGGTGCCACCCTGCTGAGAACACGGTTCCTCCTCCTCCTCATCATCATCTTCCTCCTCATCCTCCAGAACTGTGCCCTATTTTTTACCTGGCCTATGCTGGTGCAGGAACCCACCCTCCGAGCCACTTGTGAATGACTGTCTTGATAACCATGGAAATGACCCCTCTTCCTCCTCCTCCTGTGCCACATCCTCTTCCATCAGCGCCCAAAGTGTTTTTTCAAGGAGACATAGAAGTGGGATAGTAACGCTGAGAACAGCATCATCGGCACTGGCCATGTTGGTGGAGTACTTGAAACACCGCAATATGGTACACAGGTCTCGCATGGAGGCCCACTCATTGGTGGTGAAGCGGTGCTGTTCCGCAGAGAGACTGACCCGTACGTGCTGCAGCTGAAACTCCACTATTGCCTGCTGCTGCTCGCACAGTTTCTCCAGCATGTGCAAGGTGGAGTTCCACCTTTTGGGCACGTCGCATAGGAGGCGGTGAGCAGGAAAGCCGAAGTTCCGCTGCAGCACAGACAGGCGAGCAGGAGCAAGGTGAGAAAGCCGAAAGCGCGCAAAGACGGCCCGCACTTTCTGCAGCAGCTCTGACATATCCGGGTAGTTTTTTTAGAAATTTCTGCACCACCAAATTCAGCACATGCGCCAGGCAAGGGATGTGCGTCAAACCGGCTAGGCCCAGAGCTGCTACGAGATTTCGCCCATTATAGCACACCACCAGGCCGGGCTTGAGGCTCAGTGGCAACAACCACTCATCGGTCTATTGTTCAATGCCCGTTCACAGCTCCTGTGTAGTGTGGGGTTTATCCCCCGAAACATATCAGTTTTAAAACAGCCTGCAGTCGTTTCCCCCTGGATGTGCTGAAGTTGGTGGTGAAGGTGTTACGCTGACCGGATGAGTAGGAGGAAGCGGAGTAGGAGGAGGAGGCAACAGGAGGCAAAGAGAAATGCCCTGCAATCCTTGTGGCGGAAAGACATGCGCCAAATGGCTATGCGCCTCAGGCCCACCCGCCATTACATTTGCCCAGTGTGCAGTTAGCGAGATATAGCGTCCCTGCTCATGCTTACTGATCCACGTATCAGTGGTTATGTGGACTTTGCCACAGATGGTGTTGCGCAGTGCACACTTGATCTTGTCCCCGACTTGTTTGTGCAGGGAAGGGATGGCTCACCTGGAAAAGTAGTGGCGGCTGGGAACCACGTACTGTGGGACAGACACCGCCATCAGGTTTTTAAAACTGCCCGTGTCCACCAGACGGAATGACAGCATTTCAAAGGCCAGGAATGATGGCATTCAGGGCCAGGGTTCGTGGGTGGGTAGGGGGGTACTTCCTCTTTCTCTCCAGTGTTTGGGAGATGGAGAGCTGTAAGCTTCCATGGGACCGTGTGGAAATGCTTGGGGACGGTGGCAGACATGGTGGCGTTGCTGTCACATCGTCTGTTTGCTGGGTGGCAGGTGACACTGGCACTGTAGAGGTGGAGGAAGAGGCCAAGGCAGCAGCAGAAGAGGAAGCAGGAGGAGGCCGAGACCTTTCTTGGATTTTGAGGTACTTATTCCACTGCAGCAAGTGCTTTGCATTTAGATGCCTGATCATGGAGGTTGTGCTCAGGCTTAGAACATTTGTGCCTCGCTTCAGCCTCTCATTGCACAGTGTGCAAACCACTTGTGTCTTGTAGTCAGCACATTGTCTGAAGAACTGCCACGCTGGGGAACCCCTTTGAGCTGCCTTTGGTGTGCTAGGCC
>BLSH010433818.1:458363-468612 GCA_018402905.1 Glandirana rugosa
ACCCCAGGCCCTATTGCGAGCCCGTTGTAAGCCACGGCTTGGGCCTGAAAAAAGGTTTCAAGCAAGCCTGGGAGGCTTGGGCTTGTAGGTCCACAAACGAGTTGAGATCAATATACCATCCGGGTTTACCGCGTGTTCCTTACCACTCCGGTCTTGTTCATGTTCGCTATCATCTAACCCACCGACTATTACGGAGGTCAAGGAAGTGTAACAGAGGGTGGGTCAGGGAACTACTTTCGAGTCTCAACCGTGGACTTGGGGTACCGGTAGACAGAAAGGGGAGTCGGGGAACATTTAGTCGGTTCGTCAGACTCGGAGTTCAGTACGTTCTCTGAGATTACGAAAAACTACTGAGAGGACTGAGGCTCAGACTGCTTGGCTGATTTACAAGGGGCTGAGGGGAAAGACAGATGGCCATGGGGTTCAGGTGCCAACTCTGAGCTTTCATCAAGGGACTGGGTGGGAGACAATGTGAAGGAACTGGAGGCATTATCAGCCACCCAATCTACTATCGCTTGTACTTGTTCTGGCCTCACCATTCCTTGTGCGCCATTTGGGCCTACCATATAACTAGAGTTGAGCAAACACCTGGATGTTCGGGTTCGGAGGGTCCGAACGAACTTTGGAAAAAAGTCCGGGTTCGGCACCGAATGTTGCCCGAGCGTTATCCCGGACCCCATTGAAGTCAATGGGGACCCGAACTTTTAGGCACAAAAATGGCTGTAACAAAGTCCTGGAAAGTGCTAGAGGGCTGCAAAAGGAAGTAAAATGGGGGTAAGATTAGGGCAAGTGCCCTACAAAAAATGGGGATAGGGAAAATAAATTAAAATTAAATAAACTAGGAGATGATTTTTGAACAATAATGTGTCACTTACAGCAACAGCTGGCCCTATAGGAGTAAGCAATGATTCTTGAACAATAATCGGTCCCTCTAAGCAGAAGCCTCTACCTAGTGCAGTCAGATCGCTCAAAGCAGCAGTATGTGAAATCTCAAATTACTCCCACAATCTGATCATTGTGTACAATCCCACAATCTGATCGTTGTGTACGATCGCATAATCTGATCGTTGTGTACGATCGTAACGATCATTGTGTTAGGCAGGGTTTGATCTGTAATGTGTCACTCAAAGCAGCAGTATGTGAAATCTCAAATTACTCCAACAATCTGATCGTTGTGCACGATCGTAGTGATCGTTGTGTTATGCAAAGTTTGATCTGCAATCTATCACTCAAAGCAGCAGTATGTGAAATCTCAAATTTCTGCACTCTATCCCTCAACAGCAGTAGTAATCTCAGGATGCAGGATCAGATGTTAAAATGTCTGCAATCTCTCCCTGACAAAAACGCCGACAGCTTCCTCTCCCTACACTAACCCAAGAGCATGTGACATGCAGCACTGTGACTCCAGCTTATAAAGAGGCTGGGTCACATGATGCACTGGCCATTAGTAGGCATGGCTGTGATGGCTTGTAAGGGCAAACCAGTGAAACGCTTGTTGATTGGCTGTGATCAACTACCAGAACCCAGAACCCGAACGTTTTTTGAAATGTCCGTGTTCGGGTCCGGGTCCCGGACACCCGAAAGTTCGGTACGGACCCGAACGTTACAGTCCGGGTTCGCTCAACACTACACATAACGTTGAAGGTTCTGTCGGCTACCTGAGGAAGGTGTTTCACTTGCGCGTGTAGCTGGCACAGATCGACCACGTCCTATCCTTGCAACAGGAGCTTAAGCAACACCACCAACACCAGCAGCACCATGACCATGACCACGTCCCTTATTTGACGCTCTCCTCATTCTGGACACAAATGTACTATGTAGCACTATTTATTAATGCTAAAAAAAATATGAATAATAAATTATTATTCTTTTTTTAAAAAAAAAAGAAAATTGTAGATGCCCTTTTTATTTTTGTGCAAGAAATGCACCACTCACACCAGCAGCAGGAACCTCTCCCTACACCAGTATGAGATGATTTTAGAACAATCGATAATCTGTCTTTCACAGCACCGACAGGAACCTGTCCCTACTGCAATATGAGATGATTTTAGAACAATAATCTCCCCCTCACAGCACCGACAGGAACCTCTTCCTAATGCAGTAGTAGATGGTTTTAGAATGATAAACTCTCCCTCAGAGCACCAACAGGAACCTCTCCCTAATGCAGTAGGAGATGGTTTTATAACGATAAACTCTCCCTCAGAGCACCAACAGGAACCTCTCCCTAATGCAGTAGTAGTTGGTTTTATAACGATAAACTTTCCCTCAGAGCACCAGCAGGAACCTCTCCCTAATGCAGTAGTAGATGGCTTTAGAATGATAAACTCTCCCCCAGAGCACCAACAGGAACCTCTCCCTAATGCAGTGGTAGATGGCTTTATAACGATAAACTTTCCCTCAGAGCACCAACAGGAACCTCTCCCTAATGCAGTAGTAGATGGTTTTATAATGATAAACTCTCCCTCAGAGCACCAACAGAACCTCTCCCTAATGCAGTAGTAGATGGTTTTAGAACGATAATCTCTCCCTCAGAGCACCAACAGGAACCTCTCCCTAATGCAGTAGTAGATGGTTTTAGAATGATAATCTCTGCCTCAGAGCACCAACAGGAACCTGTCCCTAATGCAGTAGTAGATGGTTTTAGAATGATAATCTCTCCCTCAGAGCACCAACAGGAACCTCTCTCTAATGCAGTAGTAGATGGTTTTGAAACGATAAACTCTCCCTCAGAGCACCAAGAGGAACCTCTCCCTAATGCAGTAGTAGATGGTTTTATAAGGATAAACTCTCCCTCAGAGCACCAACAGGAACCTCTCCCTAATGCAGTAGTAGATGGTTTTATAAGAATAAACTCTCCCCCAGAGCACCAACAGGAACCTCTCCCTAATGCAGTAGTAGATGGTTTTAGAACAATAAACTCTCCCTCAGAGCACCAACAGGAACCTGTCCCTAATGCAGTAGTAGATGGTTTTAGAATGATAATCTCTCCCTCGGAGCACCAACAGGAACGTCTCCCTAATGCAGTAGTAGATGGTTTTAGACTGATAATCTCTCCCTCAGAGTACCACCAGTTATGTCTCCCTAATGCACTATAAGATGGTTCTGAATGCTAATGTCTCCCTCAAAGCACAGACAGGAACATCTCCCTAATGCACTGTAAGATGGTTCTGAATGCTAATGTCTCCCTCACAGGACCGCAATGAAGGTCTCCCTAATGCAGTCTGAGATGGTTGTGAATGCTAATCTTTCCCTCACAGCACCGGCATGAAGCTCTCCCTTCTCTAGTCTGAGACGATCTGACACGCGGCGCTACGTGACTCCAGCCTCATAGAGAGGCTGGGTCACATGATGCATTGGCCAATCACAGCCATGCCATTAGTAGGCATGGCTGTGATGGCTTCTAAGGGCAAACTAGTGAAAAGCTTGTTGATTGGCTGCCCAGCAACTATAGAAAAGGCGCCAAAAACACCTGAATACCGAACCCGATCCCGTACTTTTTTTTTTAATGTCCGGGATTGGGTTCGGGGCACGGACACCCCAAAGTCCGGTACGGACCCGAACTTTACAGTGCGGGTTCGCTCAGCTCTATTCGTCACTAATCATAGATCGCGTCTGTCCACAGACTCCATGGACCATCTGACTTTCATAAAAATGAATCAGTCATTGATTACCAGCTTGAAGCCCCTGATGCCAATTGAGTTTTTTTGGGATGTGGAATCTCTGCAGGACTTCGAGGCTGGACCAGGCTGGCACCCTCTTACACTCCTCTTCCTCTACAGTTGTCATTAGGTTACAAGGACCAAATCTTTTTTGAAGAACTGCCTCCATTCACCGTACATCAATTTTTTTTACCTATTCCAACACACTTCGAGGCTGCCTAGCTTAGAGGGTGTTCAATAATTTCATCTGGAACAATGTTTTTGGTATAGGTTTCATGGGCACAATTCACACCTAAAGACCATTTTTTCAGCACCTGTTTGACGGGTGCATATCATTGCAATCTTTTTGGCCTTCATCAAGAGCACTTCTATAGGGTTTTGGTGGGAAGGCACCACCGACACCCAAAGACCAATTTTTCTGCCCCTGTTTGACAGGTGCATATCATTGCAATTTTTTTTACAGAAAGGCCAATTCTTGCCTTCATGAAGAGCACCTCTATAGGGTTATTCTGTGAAGGCACCACCGACACCCAAAGCCCAATTTTGACGCCAGAATTTATCCAAAAAAATCTCTAATCTTATTCCCAGTGCACTACATTGTGGCCTCATCATACACGCTGGCTCCCCAGCTTTTGCTGAGCAAAATAAAGGCAGCTTGCAGGGAAAATGGCATATTTTTGGCTTTATAAATGCAATTATTGCTGCAGCTCATTCTAGACATGGTACAGATCTGCCACTTTACAGGTAGACTAAGGGGACCCCCCAGGCACTATATTGGAAAGAATTTTTCATTTTTATGCTTTCACTTTAAAAATCAAAAAATCATTGCTCATTTAAAAATGACGTGTTTCAAAACCTTTTTTTTTCATTGATACATGTCCCCCAGGGCAGGACCCGGACCCCTTTAACCATTGTATGCCCAATTACTTGCATATAAGTCTTCAAAATGGGCACTTTTGAATTCCAAAGTTCGGGTCCCATTGACGTTAATGGGGTTCGTTATTTGGTTCCGAACTTTCACAGTGTTTGGAAGTTCTGGTGCGATCCGAACAGGGGTGCGTTCGGCCCATCCCTACTGATAATCGGCTTGCTTTAAAGGGACATTTACACTAATAATCAGGGCACTGATTATCAGGGTCCTGATTATCAGTGCAGTCCCAACAGTGCCCACCAGTGATGCCTATCAGTGCCCACCAGTGCTGCCAATCAATGCCCACAAATGTTGCCAATCAGTGCTCATTAGTGCTGCCAATCAGTGCTTATCAGTGCTGCCCATCAGTGCCTCATCATCAGTGTTACCTATCAGTGCCGCCTATCAGTGCCCATCAGTGCCACCTATCAGTTCCCATCAGTGCTGCCTATCAGTGCTCATCAGTGCTGCCTATAAAAAGCCCTTCAGTGCCCATTAGTGCCACCTATCTGTGTCCATCAGTGCCACCTATCAGTTCCCAACAGTGTTGCCTATCAGTACCCTTCAGTGCCGCCTATAAAGTGACCCTTAGTGCCCATCAGTGATGCCTATTAGTGCAGCCTCATCAATGGCTCCTCATCAGTGCTCACTAGTGCCGACTCATCAGTGCCCATCAGTGCAGCCTCATCAGCGCACATCAGTAAAGGAGAAAATTACCTGTTTGAAAAATGTTATAACAAACCATGATTTTTTAAAAAAAAAACATTTTTCAGTCTATTACCGCTTATTTAGCAAAAAAAAAAAAGTGGTGATTAACCACTTCAATACCATGCACTTTCCACCCTTCCCACCCAGACCAATTTTCAGTGCTGTTGCATTTCGAACGACAATTGCGCGGTCATGCAACAATGTACCCAAATTACATTTTTATAATTTTTTTCCCACAAATAGAGCTTTCTTTTGGTGGTATTTGATCACCTCTACGGTTTTTATCTTTTGCACTACAAATAAAAAAAGACAGAAAATTTAGAAAAAAAAAAAGTTTTTCTTTGTTTCTATCACAAAACTTTGTAAATAAGCAAGTTTTCTCCTTCACTGACAGGCACTGTTAAGGCTGCACTGACGTGCACTGATGAGGCAGTACTGATTGGCACTGAAGAGGCAGCACTGATGAGGCAGCAAAAATAATTATTTTAAGTGCCCAGTAGGCAAGTGGTTAATTGATACCAGCACCTGGCAGATCCTGAAATTGTGCACTGAGCTAAACGTGGTAAGAAACCTTTATTGCAGAAAAGACATTGGGGTCTATGTATAAAAGATTTGCTGTGCGAACGTGTCAATGATTTGCACAGGAGCAACAAATCTTCACCATAATGTACCTAATGTATTTATATCCTAGGGTAGTCAGTGCCATCTAGTGCCAAAATAGCAGTATTGTCCTGAGATACTCCAATCAGAAAAAATACTGCATTATTTCCACTAGGTGTTGCTAACGATTCTAGGAAATAAACACATCAAACAAATTATGATGAAGATTTGTTGTGCCTGTGGAAATCATTGACACATTTGCATAGCAAGTATTTTATACATACTGTAGATCCCATAATATTCCCTTTTCTGCCCTCAATCTTTTGTTGAAAGACCACATTTCCCCTTTGAGATCTTTATATTGTATTTTTTTGACGCTACACAGAAAAGTTTGAAACATCTTTAATTGTAATACAAAGTAAATTAAACTGGATGTGAGTGAGTTATATTTAGAGCTCCAAGGCTAAGCACAGATTAGTAGTCTCCATCATATAATTTAGTGAGTTAGATCCAATTTATGGATAAATGCAGAAAAAGTTTCAATTTAAAATGTGTTCTAAACCTAATGAAAATAGTTGTGGGGCGAAATGCTTGTCATTTGTCAGCTTCATTGTCCTTAACAACGATATAAACTCTAAATGAATGGCATTCAGTTTGCTAAAGCACTGCATATCATAAAACACTTTTTTATAAATAAATGACTTGTTTGTATCATTTTTCATCCTTTGTCTCAAATCAGTGCTGCTGATTTCCATGAGACTCCATATCCACTACTGCTTATGAAGTCCAGCGGTGGCTGCATGGCATTTCCCAGGATGGGTTTCCTGATAGTGACAACAGAGAACTTTGCAATGCAATCTTTGCTGTCTCAATGGAAAGCCTGCAGGGCCGGGTGACAACGCAGAAGAAAAATTTAGAGCAGGGAAACACAGTTGTTCCCCAAACTGCAGCCCTTTGCTTGCATTTAACTGACAGCAAATGTGTAGCACTATGCCTCCCACTGACACCAATGATGGGGTATTATTCCCCCGACTGACACCAACATTGGGGCACTATTCCTTCCACTGACAGTAATGATAGGGCACTATTCCTCCAACTGACAACTGAAATGGAGCAATATTCCTCCCACTGACACCAATCATGGGGCATTATTCTTCCCACTGACACCAATGGTGGGGTGTTATTCCATCCACTGATACCAATGATGGGGCACTATTCCTCCCAATGACACCAAAGGCGGGGCTTTATTCCTCCCACTGGCACCAATGATGAGGCTATCTTTCTCCAAAAAACACCTAAAGTGCATTTTGCTTCCCACTGACACCAATGATGGGATTCTATTCCTCCCACTTACAGTGGAGCACTATCCCTATCGCTCACACCAAACGTGGGGCATTATTCTTCCCACTGACACCAATGATGGGGCATTATTCCTCCTACTAACACTAATGATGGGGCACTATCCTTTTCACTGACTCCAATAGTGGGGCCTATTCCGACCATTAATGCCAATGATGGGGCAATATTCATTTTACTGCCACCAACATTAGGACATTATTCCTCCCACTGACAGCAATGATAGGGCTATATTCCTCCAACTGACACCTGAAATGGGGCATTATCCTTCCCACTGACACCAAGGATAGGACATTATTCCTCCCACTGACACCATTGATTAGGCACTATTTCTCCTACTGACACCAATGATGGTGCACTATTCCTTTCACTGACACCAATAGTGGGGCAATATTCCTGCCATTGATACCAATGATGGGGCACTATTCCTTCCACTGACACCAATGATGGGGCACTATTCCTCCCACTGACACCAATGATGGGGCACTATTCCTTCCACTGACACCAATAGTGTGGCATCATTCATTCCACTGACACCAACAATGGGGCACTATTCCTGCCATTGATACCAATGATGGAGCACTATTCTTTTCACTGACATCAACATTGGGGCATTATTTCTCCCACTGGCACCAATGATGGGGCTATCTTTCTCCAACAAACACCTAAGCTAGTGCACATTTCTTCCCACTGACACCAACGATGGGATACTATTCCTCCCACTTACAGTGGAGCAATATTCCACTTGCTGACACCAAATGTGGGGCATTATTCTTCCCACTGAAACCAAAGGTGGGGCAGTATTCCTCCCACTGACACCAATGATGGGACATTATTCCTACCACTGACACCAATGATGGGACATTATTCCTCCCACTGACACCAGTGATTGGAATATTATTCCTCCCACTGACACCAATGATGGGGCACTATTCCTTTCACTGACACCAATAGTGGGGCACTAATGCTACCATTGATATCAATGATGGGGCACTATTCCTTCCATTGACACCAACATTGCGGCATTATTCATCCCACTGGCACCAACAATGGGGCTCTATTCCTCCAACTGACACCTAAAATGGCACATTATTTTTCTCAATGACACCAACAATGGGGCACTATTCCTCTCACTAGCAGTGGAGCAATATTCCTCCCACTTACACCAAAGGTGGGGCCCTATTTCCCCCACTGTCATTAATAGGGAACTGTTCCTCTCTGGTAGTCATGCCTAAACTCTTCCTTTAATACATCCAGATCCCATCCTGGAAATGTAATGGTGCTTCAGGAGAGGAGAGGAGAGGGGTCACGTGAGATCCTTTCCTCATGGCAGCACTTGCATCTACTTAAGATGCATCACGTGAGTAGCTATGATCCTTAGCCTTCATTTAGTGGGAGGTAGGGTAGCTTTTTTGATGTTCATAAGTCTCTAGTGCCCCCAACCAAAAGGTCTTAGAAAATTTGGACTCCCTTTTGGGATTACCTTGTCTCTAGAAAAGGTGTACTGTAGATGCAAGCTTTTTTTAATGCAACTTGTTGTAGGACAGGAAAGGAGGGAGTGCAATAACCAAACTCTACAGTGGCTCCTACAGATCCTCAGCTAGCAGCCACTCGTTGGGTCAAAGCATCAAGGAACATCCCACAACAAATGCATCCACAGGAGTATAACAGCCACAAAACAGGAGGTTCAAGTTCTAATCCATTCTACTTCTCTAGCAGGATTACTTCAGACAAGCAGGGCCTTCAAGGCTCAATCCCTGGGCCTCTCTCCATGGACACAGCCTGCTCAAAGTGGACCTTTCCCCAACAAAAACTCTCCCTGAGGAGGGGGGGCTAACAGAATGCTTCCTCTGCCCAAATAGGAATGGTCGGGGAGGAGGGAGTGTCCAATATCCAAAGAAATGCAAAAAAAAAGTTCTATTTTTTGGTTATTTAATAAAAGAAGCAAAAAATGGTCAAGGCAACGCGTTTTGGGGGAAAAGACTCCCCCTTCCTCAGGGCTGACACTGTTTGTAGGCTGGTGAACAGGGAAAATCCCACATGGGTGTGTCTGTAATACCAGAATCAGAATTGATCTAGGATCGTCGTGTTGGCAGCGGCAGCATCCCAAATAGGAAGAAGCTTGGTTTAACCTACTGAAAACTTCACCAGAAGTTGGCTAGCTGAGCCTTGTCGAAAAACTCTGGTGGCCCCCTTAACAGAGTCTAGTAAGTGATGGGGTGCCGATTGCCCCTGGACACAGTGTTTTGCATAATTGCGTAGCATAATACTGCCACAGCTAGGCTGTCAGGGAATAGTGGGGTGAGTGAGGGGGGCAGATTAGTTTTGCGCCCCCCCCCCAAAATAAGGAGCACCAGCCGCCACTGCCAGTGGTTATAGCCATATGCAAAAATCAAGGTGTTCCCCCAGTAGGGATGGCTCTCCCCGTGCCCAAACCCCCCTGCAAGGGAATTACAATAGCTCTGTGGGAGGAATGTGTAGAATCTGTAAGTTTTCTTGATAAGGAGCCTGAGGTGTGTACTGTAGAACACAAGTCTTTGTTCACAGGATTGGTTTATCTTAACCACTTCAGCCCCGGAAGGATTTCCCCCTTTAGGACCAGAGCACTTTTTGCGATTCTGCACTGCGTCGCTTTAACTGACAATTGCGCGGTCGTACGACGTTGTAGACTACTGTGGAAAGGGTTTAGGCGCTTGTGGAAACGTGCGCTAAATTAAAGAGTTATTGAACCCCAAACCAAAAAAAAAAAAACACTGTTTACATAGCTCCATAGCACAAGCTCAAATATAAAACATCCTTAAAGCAGTATTAAACCCAAGCAATAATTTATTATAGCACAGTTGACCAATTATTAGAGGTTGTGGCTGCATTAGTTTTCTATTAAGGGTTTCCCCCTCTGTTTTCACCAGGTGATCTGTCTAGCAACACACCTCCTGTATTAGAGTGCCCCCCACTCTGGAGGAAGGAGCACAGGGGGCACTTTTGGACAGCAGCATGGGGGGGGGGGCAGTGCTAG
>BLSH010433818.1:480165-496977 GCA_018402905.1 Glandirana rugosa
TGAGGTCTGAGGTAAGTCGGTAAAGATGTTAGTCAATTGGAGGGGAGTGATAGAGGGTTGGTCAACGTTCGGGAAAGATATTGGTAGAGAGGTAACCTCTATCTTGTTCATTAATTTTGGAATGGGGGTTTGTTTCGTGGTCCTCGTCTACCCAAACAATTACTTAAGATATTTGTGGAACGGGGGAGATAAAGGAGTATAGATCGTCTGGATAAGTTGGTACAGCGCTGGAGACCTGGGAAAGGATTTCTTTACAATAATAGTTGTTATTAATGGTATGGATTCGGACTTTTCCTGAGCCGTGTTCAAGTCTTTGACATCAGTATTAATTAAAGAAATTGGTCTGTAATTCTGAACTTGTGCCGAGTCCTTTTCAGGCTTAGGTATGGTAATTATTGTTGATAATAACATTTCTTTAGGAAAGGGTCCAGAGGTCGCGACATGGTTGAATAGGTCTGCTAGATATGAGGAAATAGAGGGGGCAAGGTGTTTATAGAATTCATTAACAAACCCATCTGCTCCTGGTGCTTTGTTTGGGGGTAAGGTTTTAATTACTTGTTCTATCTCCAATGGAGAGATGGTTATAGAAAGGGCTTGCAACTGGTTGGGAGATAGTGAGGGGAGGTTAACTGATTGTAGAAATGGCTGAATGGAGTCTGGAGTAGGTTGAGGTGTGGAATTATCTTCTTTTAAATTATATAGAGATTGATAGTATTCGCTAAAGGCGTTAGCTATCTCAAGGGGATTATGTACAGGGGATTTTTTACTTGGGTGGATGATTTTGGTAATTGTTGTTTTAAGGCGTTGTTGTTTCACATATTTGGCTAATTTGGCTCCAGCTCTGTTGCCCAATGAATAGAAGTTTGCTTTGGTTATTTTAAGTTGATTAGCATATTCAAGGGAAAGGAGGGAGCGCAGTCTGTTTCTTTCTTTAAGAAGGGATGTGCTAAGGGATTGGGAGGGAGAAGTCTTATTAAGTTCTTCTTTGTTTTTAATAGATTGTAAGACTTCTTCAATTTGTCGCGACCTCTGCTTCCCTTCTATACTTTGTATTTTAATGCATATGCCTCTAATAAAGGCTTTGTAAGTCGCCCAAAGAGTCGTTATGGGCACGTCTGGGGAAGAGTTAGTCTCAAAAAACAGTGTTTGGGCATCTTCAATTGCCTTGTAATGTATGGGGTTCTTGAGTATGTTAGGATCTAGTCTCCATAATCTGGATGGTGCATTTTTGAAAGAAGAGCCGATCTCTATGGATATGGGAGCGTGGTCCGACCACGTAATTGTGCCAATCGCGGAGTTCATTATTTGCTGTAGGGTGAATTTGTCCGTAAGAAAAAAATCAATCCTTGAATAGGAAAGGTGAGGAGGGGAAAAGTATGTATAATCCTTTTCGGTTCCATGTTGGCATCTCCATATATCGTGTAAGCCGTTAGATTGTAGAGTTGGGGTAAGAGTTTGGTGTGTAGTTTTCTTCTTTGTTGAATGATGTTGAAATCCCCGCCTATAATCAGGCGACCTTTTTTAAGAGGTTCTATTATGGAAAAGAGCTTTTTAAAAAATCGAATTTGCTTGGAGTTTGGTCCATATACATTGACTAAGGTGTAATGTACTTGGTTTATCTCGCATATAAGTATATGATAGCGTCCGAGTGGGTCTGAGACTTCCGAGATAGTTGTGAACCGTAGAGAATCATGTATTGCAGTCAATACTCCATGCGTTTTTTTGATATTGGAGGACATGAAGGTTTTTGAGTAGTGTTTTAGCCGAAATTGAGGTGTTTTAGAGGTCATAAAGTGAGTCTCTTGTATGAAGAGAATATCTGCCTTGAGTTGCCGTGCTTCTTTGTAAAGTAGGGAACGTTTATGTGGAGAGTTAAGTCCCCTCACATTCAAGGATGAAAGTTTAAGTGCCATAATGGAGGAGCATCGAAATGTTGGGTAGTCGTTTGGGCACATAAAGAGCTGTGTGTTCAGATCTCATCTGGAGTGTCGAAGGGATCGTTTTTATCTATCCATTTTTCATGGATAGATGTTGATGGTGGTTATATGCTGGTTCGCAGTCGTCCTGAGTTTGGTGCTTGAGGGTTTTTCGATTTAAAGGTTGCCATTGAGGTGTAGAGTTTGAAGAATCCGTGTACAGGTAGGGAGTAGATTGTAGTAGTACTTGGAGTGGAGTAAGGAATGATACAACGAGCAAGGGTAAAAAAGACCTGCTAAAAAGGCAGGTACAACTGGTAGTCAACTGGACTACTGCCAACTGGGGGAAGAAAGAAGACCATATCAATAACGTATCGATATGGTGAAGAGTCAAAGTGGGTATGTTTATCGACATACAAGCCGATGTGCTCCAGCCAAAAGTGGTGAGTTGAGCCTATGGCCTGGTAGAAGTGGGTATTGAGGCCTGTATCAGGCTGTCTGTGTTTCTCCCATGTCCATCTGTTGAGAGGGGTTTATAGCCCATGGTCCGGCGTCGTCTGGTAGGATGTGCCAATCTTTGAGTAAGTCCAGGCCGTCTTCTAAAGATCTGATGGTAAACGATCTTCCTTGCCTTTTTATTGTTATGGTTACGGAGTGCTTTGGTCACGGTAACCAGTTTTTTCCTATTCAGAAGGGTAGCCTTTGACAGGTCTGCAAATAATTTTATGCCCGCATGAGTCGCTGGGGGTGGAGGTGATCGTTTTGCTGCCATCATCACTTTCTCTTTTGTTTGGTAAAAATGTATTCTGGCTAGAACGTCACGGGGAACCGATGCTGGGAGAAAGGATGGCTTAGGGATTCTGTTTGCTCTATCGATCGCCATTTCTGTGTCGGTGAGCGTAGGAATATAGTGCTTCATCAGTTGTTGGATATGGGCGATAAGGGAGTCCGGGGACACCGATTCGGGGATTCCGCGGAACTTAATATTGTTCCGACGGGATCGGTCCTCCATGTCCGCGATTTTGAGTTGGAGTTGTTGGATTATTGCATCGTGGTGAGAGTGAGCATCTATAAAGTCGTTGTGGGCCTGTGATAATTCTCCCACTCTTGTTTCAGTGCGAGTAAGTCACCGGTCTTGTTGTTGCAGTGCTTGGGATAGAGGAGTCATTGCAGCCATCATATCTGAATGAAGGTCCTGTTTTAAGGATAGAAGCATGGTCTTAATCGCCATTTCAGATGCAGGTTGATCTGAGGCTGGGAATGTATCAATGGCAGACTGTGTGTTTTGGTGATCTGTAGGGTTCCCTAATGTCGTGGGGAGATTGTCTATCCGTGGTCTGGATTTCAGGGGACTTCTTGATGAGGGGGATAAAGGGGGTGATAACTCACCGGGATCTCCTTCGTAGAGAGGCCTGGCTAGCCTAGGGTCTAGTTGGTAGCTTTCCTCATTTGCACCGAACGAAGATTCCTCCGTTCTGAACGAAGATTCAATGTCTCCGAGCGAATCCTCTCTCCGCGGCCGCCGCCGCGGCCATCTTGGCTGCACGTGGAGCTTCGGGCCGGGTAGAAGTCTGTAAGTTTTTGCAGCTTGTAGGGCGATTTGCGTCTTCTGGGCATGGTGCCCTGAGGGAGAAGGTGTCGCTCCATAATTAGGTTTGAGTTTGAGGCTCAGAAGTCGGTGTAATGTTGCTGAATTGGCTGGAGGACACGAGGAGCTTCAGAGGAGTACCGCTCCGCCGGCTAGCCACGCCCCCCACACAGACGTTTTTTGACGCCGCCGTTTTCTGGCGTTTTTTGCAGCTCTCCATGTTAGTCAATGGCCCCATAAAAACGCTGATGTTTTTGAGCTGTAGATGGCGTCGGCGTTAGTCAGCTGAAACTAGAACCCACGGCCAGCGCGTTCTGAGGCTGTAACGTTTTGGCATTTTTTTGACGCCGATGCCACAAAACGCCAACTAACGCCAACAAATACCAACTAATATTGTACCGGCATTAACCGGTGTTTTTTGACGCCGACGTTTTTAGGTTGAAAAATAGCAGAGGGCTAATTTTTTAAAAAAACTGTGTCCCAGGCCCTTTGCTTGCCTTTATCTGAACATTGGGCTCTATTTCATCCACTGATAACAACAATGGATCAATGAGGCATAATCCCCCCCCACACTGACCACAATGATGGGACACAATTCTTTCCAATGACACCAATGATAGGGCACAATTCCTCTCAACGACACTAATGATGGGGCCCAACTCCTCCCAATGACACCAATGATGGGGCACAATTCCTCCAAATGGTATCAATGATAGGGCACCGTTCTTTCCAATGACACCAATGAGGTGGCACAATTCCTCCAAATGGCATCAATGATGGGGCACTATTCCTCCCAATGACACCAATGATGGGGTACTATTCCTCCCAATGACACCAATGAGGGGGCACTATTCCTCCCAATGACACCAACAATGAGGCACTATTCCTTCCACTGACATCAGTGATGGGGTACTATTTCTTCCACTGACACCAATGATGGGGCACTATTCCTCCTACTGACACCAATGATGGGGCACTGTTCCTCCCACTGACACCAATGATGGGGCACTATTACTCCCACTGATACCAATGATGGGGCACCATTCCTCCCACTGACACCAATGATAGGGCACTATTCCTTCCACTGACACCAATGATGGGGCACTATTTCTCCCACTGACACCAAGGATGGGGCACTATTACTCCTACTGACACCATTGATGGGGCACTATTCCTCCCACTGACACCAACGATGGGGCACTATTACTCCTACTGACACCAATGATGGGGCACTATTCCTCCTAGTGACACCAATGATGGGGCACTATTCCTCTCACTGACACCAATGATGGGGCACTATTACTCCTACTGACACCAATGATGTGGCACTATTCCTCCCACTGACACCAATGATGGGGCACTATTCCTCCCACTGGCACCAATGATGGGGCACTATTAATCCTACTGACACCAATGATGGGGCACTATTCCTCCCACTGACACCAATGATGGGGCACTATTACTCCTATTGACACCAATGGTGGGGCACTATTCCTCCCACTGACACCAATGATGGGGCAATATTCCTCCCACTGACAACAGTGATGAGGCACTATTCCTTCCACTGACACCAATGATGAGGCATTATTCCTCCCACTGATACCAATGATGAGGCACTATTCCTCCCACTGATACCAATGATGGGGCACCATTCCTCCCACTTACACCAATGATAGGGCACTATTCCTTCCACTGACATTAATGATGTGGCACTATTGATCTTTTAAGAGTCAAGCAACCATTTTATACGAAAGTAAAAAACAAAACCATATTACATTACTTGAACAGAAATCATTCAGAATATATACAATATATACATAGTTCATTACCAAAAAAATCTTAGAAAACTATTTACATAAAGCAGCAGAGAGGGCCTAAGAAGCACAACCCATCACCTATGTATGCAGCCATTTATCAAGAAATTAATCATAAATAAAATCTAGGGTGATAAGAGACAGAAAGCCACGCCCGGGAAAGAGACTCCTGGCAGTCAGGGAGGCTTGAAACCCCTTCACGCCTTCAACCAAGCCCTCTGACTCCGCTTGTCTCTCTTAAGCACCCGAATCTTCCCCACCTCATGCAAAATGTCACTCACCACCACCTGAACAGGAAGGATTTTATGCCGAGTGGTGACCTGACACCGTGCGTTCCAGGTGAAATAATGGACTACTAGACTAACTAAAAAAAGTGTATCTGAACAAAAAAACCCACCAGTATTGAAAGCTCCATACACCCACTCAGCCTGGAGAGGAAAGGAACACCGAGGACCCTCCCCACCTGTTTGTAGACTTCTATTTTAAAAGGGCAATGAAGCAGAAAATGGTCCATAGTCTCCTCCTCACCTGCACACTCCTCCCGAGGACAGCTACGATCCATCTCACTGCGGAATTTCAAATTGCCCCGAACATAGAGCCTCCCGTGGAAACATAACCAGGCCAGATCCCTAAATTTAAGGGGGACTCTATGCAAATTAATCAGCCTTAACCCTGCCCTCAGAATTGGGCCTGGGCAATCCCTTAAGGCCAGTGGGTCATGAAAGACTTCGCTCAAGACTCGAGTCATAAGGACTTTCCTCAGAACCACTCTGAGATCTTCAGCGGACAAACGCCACTGCCGCAGTAACTTCAGCATTGAGTGACATAGGCTGGTAGCTGACCACGATGACCCCTGCGATTCTTCACTTTGCCACCTTCCTCCCAAAGTCATAGAAGAGGCCTAAACCAAGATCTAAACATGCCTGCCCATCCAGGAGGTTCCGCTGCAAGCATATTACCAATGTTAAACTTGAGAAATAGCAGTGAAAAGAAATTAACTGGGTTGACCATACCTAAGCCACCCTCCCTCCTGAATAGATAAGTGACATTCCTCTTGATGGGGTTGAGTCTGTTCCCCCCCAGCATCTGGAAGAACACACTATAGATCCTAGCATGGAGAGACACTGGCAAGATGCAGACAAAGCTGATATACAAGAAAATTGGAATCAGGTAAGTCTTAATCAGATCAACCCTTTCCCTCAGAGATAACTTCCATCTCTTCCAGCTGGCCACCTTAGTATTGACAATTTCCAGCCTGCATTCCCAGTTTTTGAGGCCATAATCGCCAGGTCCAAATTCAATGCCTAGTATCTTCATTTTTTTCCTGGGGCACTGGAAAGATGTCCGGGAGATCAAACCCCTCACCTTCCTTTCCCATCCAGAAAACTTCACTCTTTTCCTGATTGATTTTGGAGCCTGATGCTTCAGAGTACCGTGATGTCAGCGAGACCACCTCCTCCTCTTCATCTGTCTCAGTGATGATCACTGACACATCGTCCGCATAGGCAACAACCCACAAAGGCGGCTCACCCGGGAGCCCCACTGGTACCCCACACAACATGCTGCTCTCTATCCTCCTCATGAAGGGGTCGATTGCAAACACATAGAGCAGGGGACTCAGGGGACAACCCTGGCGCACCCCGGAGCCAACCTCAAAGGACTGCCAACCCAACCATTAACAAGGGGAAAGCTTTCTGCCAACAAGACTTTCAACCAATTGACAAAACCACCTGGCAGACCGTACTTACTAAGGAGCAACCACAGGTACTCATGGTTAACACGATCAAAAGCCTTTGCCTGATCCAATGCCAGCATACTTTCCCCAGCCTGCAGCCCTGCACCACTCCAAGGCCTCCCGGACAGCTAAAACCACTGTGAAGGTGCTCCTACCCTGGACCGAACAGTGCTGATGGCGAGAAAGCAAAGATTCTGCTACTGACGATAGGAGCCAGAAAAATATCTTTGCCAGTACCTTTCTATCGACATTGAGAAGGTTGATGGGGCGCAAGTTCTCAATCATCTAAGGATCTTTACCTTTTGAAAGAAGAATCACAGCTGAGTGTCTCATTGAAGGTAGAATCATCCCCCCAGCAAGGCAACTGTTAAAAACCTCTACCAAATGTGGGGCCAGAATAGACTTAAAGGCTTTGTAAAACTCAGCCGTCAAGCCATCTGAGCCAGGTGACTTTTTGATGGCAAGCTATTCAATTGCCCTCATCACCTCTTCAACTGTGATCTCCTCTGTCAAATTCATCAATGGAACATCTCCACCATTTAGACCTGGAGTAGAGTCCAAAAAGCTTTCCATCTTGTCACGGTCAAGCTCTTTCCTCCCAAGAAGGTCAGCATAAAAGGACCTCACGACCTCCAGGATTCCTGACCTAGATTTTGTCAAGGAACCTGTACTATCCTTAACCCCTTCCTTACCGGGCCATTTCTGACACTCCTCTCCTACATGTAAAAATCATAATTTTTTTGCTAGAAAAATACTCAGAACCCCCAAACATTATACATGTTTTTTTAGCAGGGACTCTAGGGAATAAAATGGCAATCATTGCAACTTTTTATATCACATGATATTTGCGCAGGAATTTTTCAAACGCATTTTTTTTGGAAAAGAAACAGTTTAGTGAATTAAAAAAATACAAAACAGTAAAGTTAGCCCAATTTTTTGTATGTTGTAAAAGAGGATGTTACACCGAGTAAATTGATACACAACATGTCACGCTTTAAAATTGCGAACACTCATGGAATTGCGCCAAACCTCGGTACTTAAAAATCTCCATAGGCGACACTTTAAAAATTTTTACAGGTTACATGTCTAGGGTTACAGAGGAGGTCTACTGCTAGAATTGTTGCTCTCACTCGAATGCACGCGGCGATACCTCACATGTGTGGTTTAAACACTGGTTACATATGTGGGCAGGGCTTACGTATGCGTTCGCTTCTGCGTGCGAGCATGCTGGGACAGGGGGACTTTAATTTTTTTTGTTTATTATTATTATTTATTTTACTTTTATTTTTTTATTTTTACACTGTCTCTTTAATTTTTTTTTTTGATCACTTTTATTCCTATTACAAGGAATGTAAACATCCCTTGTAATAGGAATGGTGCGTGACAGGTGCTTTTTATGGACAGATGGTGGGGTCAATATGACCTCACATCTCTCCTGCAGGCTGGAAAGACTGAGATCAGAAAAAAAAAATTCAGATCCCAGCCTTTCCAGCCGTGATCACGGCTTTGTTTACTAAAGCCGGCCCGGACGTGACGTCATAACATCGCGCCCGGGCCTCCGAGGGTCATAGAGATGACAGGTGACCAGATGGCCATCTGTCATCTCCCTGATGACAATCCAGCGGCGACGGATCTCTTCTCCCTGCCGCCGATCGTACGGGCGGCACGGGAGAAGCACCGAATGGCGGCGGGAGGGGGGGGACGTCCCCTCCCGCTGCCTACAAGAACGATCAAGTGGCTGAACTGCTGCTATGATCATTCTTATGGTGCACAGAATCGCCAGCCTGAAAAAATTATATCTGAACGGTGCCTGTAGCTGCTGGCACAGTTCAGATATCACCCCTCAAAGTCCAGGACGTCCATGGACGTCCTACCAGCGGGAAGGGGTTAAGGCCAACGACCGCTTTAACAGCTACACCTTGTTTGCAGTTCTGGTAAGGGTCAGGCGAGTGGTACTTCCCATAGTCCTTCTCCAGAACCAAAGAGGCATGCCTGTCATATTGACACTTCCTGAGAAGGAGTTTCACTTCGGAGATTGCTCCAGGATCTCCTCCTCTTGAGACAAGAATATCCAGCTTCCTCCGTAAACGTTGGTAGGTCATGTATTTATCAAACTGTTTTCTATTGGCTAGGCCCCTGAAGAATCCAGCAATCCTCTTTTTGGCCAGCTCCTACCACTCAGCCTTGCTGCTACAAAAGTCCAGGATGGTCACTTGTGCCTGAAAAAATTCTTCAAAGGATTGTCAAACATGTTCTTCCTCAAGGAGAGTCGAATTCAATCTCCAGATGCCCTTGCCCTTCTGAGGGGTGTCTGAAGCATTCAAGATCACTGATAGTATACAGTGATCAGAGAACTCTACTGCTTTCACCGCAGGGGGTGAGAAAGTAGAGGTCTCCTTCAAAAAAAACTATCTATCCTACTCTGACTATTATGGCGATGAAAGATGAACCCAGTGTCATCCGGGACGTGCTTAATGTGCACATCCACAAGACCAGCATCCCTAACCATACTATTTTAAAAAACACTATCATATCCCAGCTTGTCCCTGAAGTCATTCCTGTCCTTGGGCCTAGTTACTGTATTAAAGTCCCCTCCAAAGACCACTTGCCGGGGTGTAAAAAGAAATGGCTTGATCCTTGTAAAAAGGCATTTCCTGTCCCACTTTGTGTGTGGTCCATAAACATTAATTAGGTGCAGGTCCTGCCCTCCCACAAGGACGTAACCCGCCGGTCAGTTACCATGCCGGTTTTAAACAACACCGCCACACCGCCGTAAGGCGCAGCCGCAAGAGACCAGTAAGATGAACCATACCTCCACTCTCTCTTGGCCATATGAATATCTGCCAAGGAGGTGAGCCTAGTCAATTGTAAAAATAAAATGTCAGCATCTAATTGGCTGAACAAAAAGACGGCCATAGAAAGAGCTCTTACTGACTTAATGCTGGCGACATTTATTGTTGCCACTTTTAACAGAGGGGGAACTGCCATTTAGGTTATTGGGTGGATTGCTTCTTAGCTCCCCTCTACTGCTCATCACCAGAAGCCTCTCTCTTTCTTGAGGCCTCCTGCAACTCCATTTCAGAATCTGAACTTGGTTCTGAAGAAGCCCCAGATGAGGAAATATCTAACTTGGAGGCCCTAGAGCGGTTGGAGACAGGCATTGGAGCTTCCCGTCCTCACCGTCTGCCTCTTCCGCCTCCCAACCTTCCTTCTCTCCTCCAGGTACTGCATGTCCGATTCAGAGATGCTCTCATCTCTTTCTTTTTTCTTTGAAGTCTTCACAGTAGACTTCTTTACAGAGGAAGAAGATGTACCCTTTTTGGTACTCTCTACCACTCCTGGTGGGGGAGGACCTTCCTTTAAGTCAGATTTAGGAGGGGGAGACTCATGGGGGATAACTGACTCAGGGAGCACAGACTTGGAAGGTTCTGACACCAGAGGAGTGGATACAATAGGCTGGGGGGCACAGTAGGCTGGGGGGCACAGAGACAGACACAGAAGGAATACTTACAGACACAGGAGGGATGGCCACAGGAACTGAGGAGGGATCCTGAACAGGGGAGCCGGTCACCGCAGAGGAGGATGGTACAGCAGGGGCCTTACCCTCCATTCCATCCAGCCTCAACAGGTCCTCTATTACCTCCTTCTCCATATTGTGCCAGGCCTCAGGACATCGGCTGTAGGGGTGACCAAGGCACTGGCAAAGGTTGCACGTTATCATCTCGGTGCAGTCCTTAGCCAATATGACCCTGACCCCGACACACTGAACATAACAAGGCTGAATAGGTGGAGCTAAAATGTCCCTTTTCTCCACAGCGGTGACACAGCTTCGGCTGACCAGGGTAGAAAATAGTCATCCTATCCCACCCTATAAAAGCTGAGGAGGGCAGATGACGAACAACATTCCCATCCCTGGACAACCTGACTGTTACCGACCAACCCCCAGTCCAGATACTACACTCATCAAGGATTTTATCTGGCTTCGTCAAAACCTTACCATAATTCCTTAGCTAGACCTCTAAATCCCGAGCAGGAACACTCTCATTAGTGAGTAGGATGGTTATTTTTTTTACTGTTGACATTTGTGAGATTGTAACAGGTGCCAGACTTTCCCATTTGGATCCTGCACCGAGCCTCATATCGCTCCCAGAACAGGTCAAAACCCTCTGGCCTGGTGCAGCTAATAGTATATTCTCGGCTCCCAGCTACATGTATTAGGGCATACAGGTAATTTGCTCCAAAACCCATCTCTAAAATCATGTCTACCACCGCATGCCGTGCTCGAGGGATTGCACCACCTTCCCTTTTAAGAATAACTATATTTCTTCTTGGACCTCCAGCAGAAGCCAGAGACCCAAGACCAGATCCTGGGGTGCTCACAGTTGTAGCTTGTAGAGTGAAGACTCGCTTGGAAGTGGAGCTACCAGGAGCAAAGCGCACCACCTGAGCAAATGTAGGCTTATCAGGGCCAAGGCCCCGCACTGACTTAACATTAGTCTGTACATTACTATTATCAACTGCTTGAACAGGGCTGGCAGAAATGTTCATCACACATTTAGTGGTAGGGTTGTCCATCACACCTGTACTGGGATGATTGTCCACATCACTTGTACTGGGATGATTGTTATCAGTCACACACACATTCAATCTCCCATCAGGTAAAGTCACAGTTTCAGCTGCAATACCGGTGGTCACCTGATGCTGCGCTGTAGAGTCAACAGCTGTGACAGGGCAAGTAGCTTTGGATTCAGCTACAGGAGGGTTAATAGGCTCTGCTGAGACTTGCAGTCCCTCTGCAGGAATGACATTTTTTAAATGTAACTTTTGCTGAGCAGCATCGTCAGCAGGCATAACATTGCTGCACACAGGATTGGCAGCCTGATTGTCACTGGGCATACTGTCAGCATTACACCCTGTGTTAAATGGCACAAAAAACTATTTTATCCACCACATGCGATTTGACAGTCTTTACTTTGTCAGACACATCATCCATTATGTCCTCATCATTAAACGCCAACTGATTCCCCCGTATAAGAGACTCCATTGCCTGGATAATGCCTCCTGAGTCCTGGGATGGCATAGGGCTGCTTACCTCTCCTTGAGGGCGCAGGGAGTCAGAACTGGGGATCTCCTCCTCCACCTCCATCTTTGCTACTCTTGAAAACCTATGGTCATTGGAAAACTTCTCCTTGAAGGGCCCATCTCTGTTTTCCATCATGGACAGAATGGTTTCTTGGTGCTCCACCCGGACTTTAGCCAATTGGATCTCTGCATCCATGGATCCACGGCTGCGGCTGTGCAAACCTTCACGCTGCCTTCACAGACACTTCAATTCTGCTCTAAGCTTGTAGAGCTTGTCTCTCTCCTTATTCAGGACTTTAATCCTAGCCACCACTCGCTCCCAAATGGCCTCCGAGGTTTCATCCTCACCAGGGGCAGAGAGATAACCAGCCATGGCTTGCATGGGGGCAGGCATGTCACCCGACAGTCCAGGGGGTGGCTGTGAACTTCCAGCAGTAGAGGCCTCCATGGCCTCCCCAGGAGGGGGCAACAAGGGCGGGAGAGATTTCACCAAACTCCCCTCTCACACAGAGCACCTGGAGCAGCTTCACCACCAGACAGCAGCAGGAGAAACTCCTCCCTCCTGACACACCTGTGATTAGAGTTGAGTGAACACCTGCATGTTCTGGTTCGGCCGAACTTCGCGGAAACGTTAGGGTTCAGTAGTTATCCGAACTTTACCCCGGACCCCGAACCCCATTGAAGTCAATGGGGACCCAAACTTTACGGCACAAAAATTACTGTAAAAAAGTACTGGAAAGTGCTAGAGGGCTACAAAAGGAAGAAAAATGGGAGATGTTATTAGATCTGCAATCTGTCCCTCAAAGCAGTAGTAATCTCTACCTAGTCCAGTATCAGATCGTTCTGTAATCAGATCGTTCTGTAATGCAGGATGAGAGATCGTTCTGTAATCAGATCATTCTGTAATACAGGATGAGATGTTATGGATCTACAATCTGTCCCTCAAAGCAATAGTAGTAATCTCTACCTAGTTATTATCACTGCAATCTGTCCCTCACAGTAGTAGTAGTAATCTCTACCTAGTTATTAGATCTGCAATCTGTCCCTCACAGCGCCGGCAGCCTCCTCTCCCTACACTAACCTAAGAGAATGTGACATGCAGCACTGTGACTCCAGCCTCATATAGAGGCTGAGTCACATGATGCACTGGCCAATCACAGCCATGCCATTAGTAGGCATGGCTGTGATGGCTTCTAGGGAAAACCAGTGAAATGCTTGTTGATTAGCTGCCCTGCAGCTATTCAACATGCGTGATAAAATACCAGAACCCAGCTCCGTGATGGCAGCTTAGGCCGGGAGCTCCGCACCGCCCCAGTGAAACCGCCATCCTCACCGCTTCACCTAGCACAACTAGACAGCCGATTCTCCCCCACCTGAGGCTCTGAACACCCCAGGACCACTCTGAATGTCTGGACCGCCTGCACGAAGGAGCCTGGAGCCCTGTTTTAAGGAGCAGGCTGATCCCGGGTGTACCAAGATGGCCGCCACAGCAAGCACACTCGCCACATATGCAGAGGGGGAAAGAGACCACAGGCAAGTGATCTCCCCTGCCATCCTACCTTACCCCCCAGTGTCCCTGGGGACTGCCCCACACACAATGACCCTCTCACCGGCCTCCACAGAATCCCTCATTGCCCGCGCACTAGCGGAGGGGGCCCGCACGCCAGACGGGCCTGTTCAGGCCTACAACTCCCCAGACTCTATTCTCCAGACACCGGAGATAGGACCATATAAAAGGGGCCTGAACACCCAGATGACTGATATATTCAATTGCTTTGCTGACTTATTGGAAAAAGGCCTGGCCGCGACAGCAGCCAAAATTACAGGTGAAATTCGTACAGACTTTCAAGCCCTGGGAAGCAGAATAGAGGCCATAGAGCACAAGGATGATGTAAGAGCCTCCAGGATGAACCAAAACACAGATAATATCCAAGTCCTCCAGAATCAGTTAGACACAACCCTTTCCAGAATAGATGACCTGGAAAACCGCTCCAGAAGGTATAACTTTAGAGTACGCGGCCTCCCAGAGTCCATAACAGACACCCCTGGAGCTGTGCGGGACTTAATCCAAAACCTAATCCCAGGGATCCCAGAACACCGTATGGAGCTGGACCGAGCCCACAGAGCCTTAGGCTCCCCCAGGAGGGACGGATCCCCTAGGGATATTGTTGTAAAGCCACACTTTTATGCCGTCAAGGAGGAAGTACTGAAACTATCCCGCAACAACCCTCAGCTATCCTGCCAAGGCCACCAAATCCAAATATTTGCTGACATTTCCCCATCCACAATTCAACGACGGAGAGCCCTCAAGCCACTTCTCCTAGCGTTATCCAATAATAACATTAAATACTGGTGGGCCTTCCCCTTCGCCACTAAATTCGTCTGGAAGGGCAAGACACTCTCCTTTTCTAACTTTCCGGAAGGCGAAAAGTTACTGCTCACCCTCAAAATCATCACAGAGGAAGCGGCTATGGACTGCTCCTCCTCCCTGGCGAGCTTCTCCAAAAGACCCCAACCATCAAGCCCGGTAGCACCGCTTTGGTCCCAAGCTAAATCCAAGAGAGCGAAGGAAATTAAACCTTCTTAAGATCATCCATTTGGGCCAAAGTCCCTGCATCTTCTCTTCGCCCTTGAGACTCCACGGAGGGGTTCTTCCCCACACTGCGGTCATTGACTTCTCAATACCCATGGAGTTACTTCTACATACCCCCTATCTCAGTTGCCCTCCAGTTCCTGTCACATCCGGAACATGGGGATGAACCATCCTTAACATCATCCCTCACTGCCTCCTTGGAGAGGCCTGGATAAACTCATCATATGGTGACATTAACATCTGCCTTCCTTTTTTCTCTAGGGAGACTGTCACTTGAACTATTACTATTCCCCCATCTCCGGGCTCCTCGAGTTGGATGTGAGCACTCCCCTCCCTCGGTTGGTCCCCCAGATGCGTGTTTCCCTGGGGGCCTCCGGAGAGAGGGGTTTGGTCTTACTTCATCTAAGGGGAAATGTAAATCCTAGGGCTGCTTGTTCCCCTCCTTAGGGGTGGAAGCCAGTCCTCGCAAAGTTATGTTGGGGTATATCTGTTTTAAGAAGTGTTTTTCAGTTGGTCTAGTTGAATGTTATGCTTTATATGCGGTTGTGGCGCGGCGGGACCTGGGGCGGGTCCCTCGCACACTGGACTACCCCCCGGGCTCGGTTTACCCCGTGCTCGAGGGATAGAGACTCTGTGTCCCGCCAGGGACCGGGGTTTTTCTTTGTTAAGGGGCCTGGTTAATTCCTTTCCAACCACGCCCCTTAGGTCTCTATGGAGACCACCCCTTGTTTGTCTTCTTGCTCTTTCTTCTTTCTCTCTCTAATCCCTTCCTGTTTTTTAGCTAAACACCGGTGGTTGGCCCTCACCCCCCAGATGTGACGAAGTTTACAGTGTCACCAACACCAGAGGACGCGTGCCTCGACATGGCTTCATTGGGTAAGTGATGATGGTGCGGCAAGTGCCCTCCCTCCGACTCCCCATGGCTAATACAGTCCACAATACTCCACACCTTAAACTAGCCACTCATAACGCCCAATGCCTGAACTCAGCAATTAAGAGAGGGAAAGTGCTCAATCAATACAAAACACTTAAGTTGGACATCATCATGGTCCAGGAAACCCACTTTCCCATTCGGTACAGCCCCAGTTTCCTACACTCACAATACCCGCTTTTTTACCTTGCCAACGCCCTGGATAAAACACGTGGTGCGGCGATCTTATTCTCTAAAAATTGCAACTTCACGTGGATCTCTGATTACAGAGACCCAGAGGGAAGATACTTATTGATTAAAGGCTCTATAGAAGGCCACGTTTACTCGTTAGTAGAGTTGAGCGAACTTCTAGAAGTCTGGGTTCTGCTGGTTCGGCAGAACTTCGGGACAAAGTCCGGGTTCGGGTCCGGACAGAACCCGAACTTTGTCCCGGACCCCGAACCCCATTGAAATCAATGGAGACCCGGACTTTTAGGTACAAAAAGTGTTGTAAAATAGTCCTGGAAGGTCCTAGAGGTCTGCAAAAGGAAGGAAATGTGGGTAAGAGTGGGACAAGTGACCTACAAAGAAATGGGGACAGGGAAATAACTTTAAATATTTTTAAAAAAATAAAAACATAAAAAATGCAAAAATGGAGATCATCTTCAAAATGGGTCTGAAAAGTATTAATTAACATTAGAGGCCATAGAACTGTTCTAAAATCATCTTCAAACTGTGCCCAAAAAGTATAAATAAGCCGGGACTACCCATATCACTGTTCTGCAAAATGTGTGTATCACTTTAAATCAAACCGGAAATCTGTGCACATCTCTTCTGCACAAGTATTTCAAGTCTGTGTGTCACTTTAAATCAAACCGTCAATCATTGCACATCTTTTATTCACAATTCTTTTTAAAATGTGTGTATCACTTTAATTGAAACCGTCAAACATTTCACATCTCTTCTGCACAATTATTTCAAGTGTGTGTGTCACTTTAAATCAAACCGTCAATCATTCCACATCTCTGTGTGTGTGAACTTTATTAACACGTCTTCTCTACACGTTACAAACTGTCAAAGTAAATTTCACTATGTGTGTAAAATTTTTCTTCACACTTATTTTCTACACCTTACTAACTGCCAAACTAAATTTCACTGTGTGTGTGAACTTTAT
>BLSH010433818.1:502717-520667 GCA_018402905.1 Glandirana rugosa
CCTTCTTTCTTCTGTCTTTCTTTCATTTCTTCCCTTCTTCGCCCTCACATCTCTAACGAGACGAAATTGGTGAGGTCTAGGCGCGATAACGGTATCATGCCGAGGTCGCGCCTAGACCTTACGGCCCTGCTGCAGGTACCTGCAGCGGGGGACACGCGCGAGTAGCGCGCGGGGGATCACCGTCGTCGCCGCGCGCGTGCGCGCGCGGCGTGCGACGCGCGCGCACGGGCACGGAGCCCGCCTGAGCTACAGGCGGGCCTGGGCGGCTAGAGGAAGTCCTCGGAGTCTTGCCCCTTGTGGCATGTCCCCTGTCACAGAACGGGGAACCGCCGTGTTTACAACGGCGGTTCCCCGTTCTGAGGCTCCTGCAGGAGATCGGCGGGTCCGGGCGGACATCGAGTCCGCCCGAGGCACGGGCACGCGCGCGCAGCGTGCGGCGCGCGCGTGCGCGCGCCGCTGCTGCCACTAGGGGGCGCGCGATGAGCGCGCACAGGGGGCGACGTCCATGGACGTCGTCCCGGCATTCCAGATCCGCGCTGGAGCCGTACTATGGCAATAGCGCGGATCTGGAGTGGTTAAAGCAGAGCAATCTCTACACTCCCGCTTCTTCCCTTCTTTACTTTCTTTCTGTCTTCTTTCTTCCAAGAACAAAGCACACCCGCTTGGACACTATCATACCAAGGGACGGTAAGGTATGCGGTCTCGATAACCACGCATAGATGGTTACTTTACATGGAAATTGCCTACATAGGCCATCTCGAGAGATCTCCTTTTTCAAGTTTGACGTCAGTTATTTCTCCCTCTTTTTAAAATTCATGGGGAGCTGAAGTGGAGGAGCTCACCTCCCGGCACAGTTTGAACCCATTTGGGGTGCCGGAGGGACTCCCCATGGAGATGTTCCCACCCTTTTATGTCTAGGGGAGGGGGTGGCGACCTTTGGGTATTAGGTCCTCGTCTTAAATCTTAGACTCTTAATCTTAGTGCTCTTAATCTCTCATTGCCCACTTGTACTGATTTTCTCCCTGTGTTACATTGTCCCCTTTAATCTCAGAAGCCTGAACGATTATAAACTTTTCGCAAGTAAGTCCTAGAGGAGTTGAGGGTGGGGTACCTTGTCCCCGCCCCGGGCATGGGTTGTTCCCAGTTGGGGTGCCCGGGAGGAGATGATGACACCCTCAACCCCTTGAGTAACGCTGAGAGTTATTCGTGATATTCACCTAAAGATGTTCCTATACTGTATCATACATTTCCATTCAAACGATCTCCTTGTCTATGTTACATTGCATTTCAATTTCTGTCTAAATTGTTTCTTCTCTCTTGTCTCTGTTTTTGTGAAAAATTCTAATAAAAATATTGAAAGCAAAATACCAGAACCCAGAACCCGAACCCAAACGTTTTTCTCAAACGTTCGGGTTCGGGTTCGATACACGGACACCTAAAAGTTCGGTACGGACCCAAACTTTACAGTTCAGGTTCGCTCAACTCTACCTGTGATCAATGATGGGGTAATATTCCTCCCACTGACACCAATGATGGGGCACTATTCCTCCCACTGATACCAATGATGGGGCACTATTCCTCCCACTGACACCAATGATGGGGCACTATTCCTCCCACTGACATTAATGATGGGGCACTATTCCTCCCACTGACACCAATGATGGGGCACTATTCCTCTCAATGAGACCAATGATGGGGCACTATTCCTCCCACTGATACCAATGATGGGGCACCATTCCTCCTACTGACACCAATGATAGGGCACTATTCGTTCCACTGACATTAATGATGGGGCACTATTCCTCCCACTGACACCAATGATGGGGCACTATTCCTCCCGCTGACACCAATGATGGGGCACTATTCCTCCCGCTGACATTAATGATGGGGCACCATTCCTCCCACTGACACCAATGATAGGGCACTATTCCTCGCACTGACACAAATGATGGAGCACTATTCCTCCCACTGACACCAATGACGGGGCACTATTCCTCCCGCTGACACCAATGATGGGGCACTATTCCTCCCGCTGACATTAATGATGGGGCACCATTCCTCCCACTGACACCAATGATAGGGCACTATTCCTCGCACTGACACCAATGATGGGGCACTATTCCTCCCACTGACACCAATGATGGAGCACTATTCCTCCCACTGACACCAAATATAGGGCATCGTTTTTTTACCCCACTGACATCAGGACCTTTTCTACACCCAATGGCCACAGTGCGACCCCCCCCCCCCCCTAAAGTCTGAAGGACAGCAAACTGGCCCTTTGTTTGGAAAGTTTGGATCCAAAGTAATGACTAATGTCAAAGTTTTCACTATATAAACAGGCCCATAGCATAGAACTTGCCCTGGTCTATAAGGAGTGTACAGGTGTGAGAAGTGGTTAAAAACTAACTGAATAATTCATTATATGATTAATTAATGAATCTATGATTAATAGACTCAAGCTATGTGATTAATAGGTATCTTGTGAATCCTTAAATGTTAATTATCCACCATGTCTTCAGGAAGCAAGATCATACTGACTGGTTACTATAGGTAGGTATATCCTGCCTTTTATGTATCAATTTTTATTATTAGATGTTTGCCAAGTCTTCAGATTGGTACCTGTCAGATTATCCACAGCAGCCTTTCTCAACCTTTTCAACACAGAGGAACCCTTGAAATAACTTTCCGGTCCCAACTTACTGGAACCCCCTGCTAAAAAAATTACTTTATCTACAAAATCATGATACATTAGTGCAGGCTTTCTCAACCTTTTCAACACCAAGGAACCCTTGAAATAATTCTCCGGTCTCCGGGAACCCCTGCTAAAAAATAAAAATCTACAACTCATGATACATTAGTGTGATGGTCAATAAGAAGAATGCTCCTTACTAGTGTTGAGCGAACCTGGACTGTAACGTCCGGGACCCGGACCCGAACACGGACGTTTCAAAAAACATTTGGGTTCGGGTTCTGGGTTCTGGTAATTGATCACGCATGTTGAATAGCTGCAGGGCAGCAAATAAGCAAGCGTTTCACTGGTTTGCCCTTAGAAGCCATTACAGCCATGCCTACTAATGGCATGGCTGTGATTGGCCAGTGCATCATGTGATCCAGCCTCTATATGAGGCCGGAGTCACAGTGCTGAATGTCACATGCTCTTGGGTTAGTGTAGGGAGAGAAAGCTGCCAGCGTTTTTGTGAGGGACAGATTGCAGGCATTTTAACATCTGATCCTGCATCCTGAGATTACTACAACTGTTGCTCTGAGGGACATATTGCGGAAATTTGAGATTTCACATACTGCTGCTTTGGGTGACAGATTGCAGATCAAACCCTTCATAACACAACGATCGTTACGATCATACACAACGATCAGATTGTGGGAGTAATTTGAGATTTCACATACTGCTGCTTTGAGCGATCTGACTGCACTAGGTAGAGGCTTCTGCTTAGAGGGACAGATTATTGTTCAAAAATCATCTCCTAGTTCTAAAGGGAGAGGTTCTAGCTGCAGCTGTAAGTGACACATTATTGTTCAAAAATCATCTACTAGTTTATTTGATTTTAATCTATTTTCCCTATCCCCATTTTTTTGTAGGGCACTTGCCAGGACTTTGTTACAGCCATTTTTGTGCCTAAAAGTTCGGGTCCCCATTGACTTCAATGGGGTTCGGGATAACGTTCAGGCAACGTTCGGTGCCGAACCCGGACTTTTTCCCAAAGTTCGTTCGGACCCTCCGAACCCAAACATCCAGGTGTTCGCTCAACTCTACTCCTTACACTTGTGGTCATTGGGAAGAATTACCCCTTACAGATGGCTAAAAAGATCAACGGTATCATTGGGAATTTATCTGAGAGGTAGAAATTGACCACTGCTCAAGGGACTCCTAGCAACCTCTGGAGGAACCCTGGTTGAGAAACCCTGCATTAGTGTGATGGTCAATGGGAAGAATGCACCTTACACTTGTGGTCATTGGGAAGAATGACCCCCTTACAGATAGCTGAAAAGATCAATGGTGTCAGTGGGAACTTATCTAAGAGGGATAAATTACTCATTGGTCAAGGAACCCCTAGCAACCTCAGGAGGAACCTTAGGGTTCTATAGAACCCTGGTTGAGAAACCCTGATCTAAAGGGTTAATGTGCCTTTAAGTGAACTTTCCCCATTCCATAGTTGGTACCAGTTATGGAAATAGTCACCAAAGGGGCTCAGTGCAAGATCAATTCTGGGCCCTCTTCGGTCACCAAGAAAGTTGTATTCAGTTTGTTCTTTTACTATTGTCGAAAATAAACTCAAAAATCAACAAAATAAACCAAAATAAGCAAAACAAAAAACAAAAAGAACATGTAAAACAATTGAACCATTTAAAGTGAAAAAAAAAAATACTTAAAGCGGTATAAAACCCCAAAACAAAAATGTATTATATTGCAGCCTACTAATTCTTAGATATGATGGCTGCATTAGTTTTCTTTTTTAGGCTTCCTTTCATTTATTTTCATCTGGTGATCTGGCCAGTAAGTCTTTTATTTTTCAACAGAACAAACTCCCTTGCAAATGTAACAAAGTGCTGAGACAAACCATTTACCACTGATAAGGGTGCTTACAATGGTCATCTTTTATTTATGTAAAACCTTTATTACAAAAGAAGTAAAGACTGTTTGCTGTAACTGCTTGTTTAAAGTGTTACTAAATCCACAACAGTAAAATCAGTTTGTATATGCAGTAAAGCATGCTTGTTATACTCACTGTGGAACCCAGTGGTTAAGCATGCACATTGTGTATAAAGGCTGTGTTATCCTGCCTTCTCTGACCCCCCCCCCCCCCTTCTTCCACTGCCCCCAATCCATCTCCTGATAGAACAGAGGTAGGGAACAAGCTGCACATGCTCAGTTTGATGTGTACTGCTAGAAGGTTTGTTTTTTTTTTTCTTGGGAGGGTGCATGTGATTAGCACAGGGCCAATCAGCACTGTCCAGACAGAGGGTCAGGGGTCCTGCAGCCTCATAGGACAGTCAGAGGAGAATGAAATCTCCTCCTACAAGCTTTAACCAGACGCTGATAGAAGTCACGATACTGCTATATCCTACTGATGAGAAAAGGTATTTAGCAGTTTATATTTACAAAAATAATTGCATTTCCATGTTCTGTGTACTGTAGGGCAGTGGTTCTCAACCCTCTCCTCAAGTACCCCCAACAGGCCATGTTTTGGGAATTCCTCTTAGATAAAATAGCTGTCCAAAATACCAAGCCATTGATTCTGATTTAAATCACCTGTGCAAGATAAAGGAAAACCTGCAAACATGTTGGGGGTACTTGAGGACAGGGTTGAGAAACATTGCAGTAGGAGACCAAATATTGTGAATGCACGGTCCTGGGTTTAGTAACACTTTAACTGCAGTATTAGCTGGAGTGTGGCTCCAATTTTTTAGTGTTATCTAAATCTGCTAGTCCATCTAATCCTCCCCCCCCTTAAAACTGACAATGGTGCTGTCCAAAGGTGCCCCTGTGCCCTTTCATCCAGAGTGGGGACACAGTAATACAGGAGGTGTGTTACCGACCAGATCAGCAGGTCAAAACAGAGGGGAAAAGCCAAAGAAAGGAAAACGAATGCAGCCACCACATCTAATGATTGCTAAATCGGGACTGCGATATTGGGGCGGACATGTCGGACATTTTTGACACTTTTTTAGGACCAATGACATTTATACAGCGATCAGAAATTTAAATAGCCACTGATTACTGTATAAATGTCATCGGCAGTGAGGGGGGTTAACCTGCAGGGGGCAGTGAAGGGGTTAACTGTGTTCCCTAGGCGTGTTCTAACTCTAAAGGGGGTGGGCTACCAGGGGCATAAGAGATCTAACTGATCCCAGTGACATGAATCAGTAGATCTCTTACATGCCCACTGACAGAACGGGAAACTGCCCGGTTTACATGGGCGGTTCCCCATTCTTCCTCTCTGCTAGGCAACCGCAACTCTCCGGTGGAGATCGAGTCCTGCAGAGTGCGGCGGGCACGAGAGCACGGCGGCACGCTCCTGCCCGCTAAAGCGCATGTGCGAGCTGCCATTTACAGACGTCGATTCGCGGGACGCTGCCACTCTGCAGCAGTAGAAGTACGCAGCGCGGTCAGGAAGCGGTTAAGCGATCCAGTCCTCCTAAGAGTTAAAAAATGACTAGTAGATCCTCACGGACGTTATGTGATTCTCTCCTGAGATTACATGACCACCCCTATAACTCTAATGAATGTTTATGTCCTGAACACCAGCCAAATTGGGTTCCTTAACTCGGCCATGGAATCTCTGCAGGGTTTGGCACAGACTTATACAGTAGTTGGAGGGGATTTTAATATGATACAGTCTGTGGCAAAAGATAGACAGCCCTTGTTTGCTTCTACAGTTTCTTCTCGGACACAGGCGTTGTCCACCTCCTTCCGCAAACTACTTTGATCCCACCGTCTTATAGACTCTTGGCGGTTTAAACACCCAGTGAGTAGACAATATACATTCTACTCCCCTGTTCACAAAATGTATTCAAGGTTGGATCATTTTTTTTATTTCTGCCCCCCTTCGGACCAGGGTGGTTTCTGCAGAGATAGGTATGCTTACCTGGTCTGACCACTCCCCTATTTATTTAGATTTGACCTTACCTAACAGGCCCACCAAGACATGTCACTGGCGCCTAAATAAATTTCTCCTCCAAAACAAATAAGCCAAGATGCAGCTTTCTCAAACATTAACAGAATATTTTCAGCAAATCCAAGGCTCAGTCTTGAAGGCGGCGACAATGTGGGAAGTTCATAAAGCTTTTTTTAGAGGCCAATGTATTTCTATTGGCACACGTATGAAAAGGGATAATGGTGCTAAAAAAAAACACTGCGTTGGCTATGTTGCATCTGTCGGAGAAACATTTATTCCAAAACCCTATGGTTTTTTGGCCTTCGAGAGGCCACCAACCTTCGCAATCAACTTAATGCTATAACTGCACATAGAGTAGCCAGATCTCTATTGTGGTCCAGGCAAAAATTCTATGAATTTTCCAACAAGCCCCATAGAATGCTGGTAAACAAATTAAAACCTTGCCCCTTTCACTCACTACCCGGATTTTTTAACTCAACTGGACGGTACCCCCACATACTGTCCCCAGAAAATAGCAGAGGTGGAGACTTTTATCATAAGTTATACAATTGCCTCTCCCCAAAGGCTGATTACAAGTTTAGTCAAGAATCATTTGATACTTTCTGCTCCACCCTTAAACTTCCTAAACTTTCGACAACAGACCGCAGATTGCTGAATGAAATGGTGTCCCCTGAAGAGCTTTCACAGGTCCTTAATTGCCTTCACACAAATCACCAGGACCGACGGGCTTCCATATTCATATTATAAGACTTGCCAACATATTCTATCACCGTACATGATATGAGCCTATAACTCTCTCCTTAAAGTTTCCCCCCCCGGATCCTCAATTTGCCTATTCCTTCCTTACAGTCATTCCAAAACCCGGAAAGGACCCCTCCCTCCCAGATAATTATAGCGCTCTTAAACTCTGATTACAAAATTTTCATGAAAATTTTAGCTAATATATTATCTCAATTACTTCCAAAAATGGTTAACAAGGATCCGGTGGGCTTTGTGCAAGGGGGACAACACTCGGCGAACCATTGACCTTATAGATATCTTAAATAAATTCAAACGTCCGGCTCTAATACTTAGTTTAGACGCACAAAAAGCTAAAAGCTTTTGACAGGCTGTCCTGGCCGTATTCGCTACCCTGTACCACTACGGTTTTGCAGGCCCCTTTGTCGAAGCACTGAAAGTTTTATATTCCCATCCAACCTTCCAGGTCCAAATGTTGGAATCTTAGTCCACACTTTTTTCTATGTCGAATGGCACTAGACAGGGGTGCCCCTTGTCGCCACTCTTATTTGTTTTATGTCTAGAACCGTTAGCTGAAGCGATTAGTGCCCATCAGGAGATAAAGGGTGTACTGATGAGGCAGACAGAATATAAGTTCTCACTCTTTGCAGATGACATTCTTCTAACTTTAACTGAACCTCTAATAACTTTACCTTCGCTACATAAACTATTATCACAGTTTAGTTCTCTATCGGGTTATAAAATCAACGCTTCCAAAACTGAAGCCCTCCCTATTCTCTTACCGCCCGACTTAGTAGATAACTTGAAGCAGACATAGCCACAGACATAGTTGGTGTACTCATACCCTCAAATATTTAGGAGTATATCTTACACCCAACTTTCATACCTTATATAACGCCAATTTCCCCCCCTGTTTAAAGAAATTCAAACTAGGTTAACACAATGGGATAATTATCCTATTTCAAGGCTGGGTAGGATAAATGTACTGAAAATGTCTGTACTTCCAAAGCTTCTGTATCTTACTGAGACCCCTCCAGTCCCCTCTCCCAATTAAAAACATTACACCAAGGATTCTTGAGGTATATTTGGCACAATAAAGCCCATAGAATAGATAGATCTGTTATCTATTCCCCACATTCCAGGGGAGACCTGGGGGCCCCTGACATTATTAAATATTACTACGCCACTCATCTACGCACAGTGGTTTCCTGGTCTAGCCAATTCTCTCCTAATAGATGGTCAGAGATTGAGACTGGAGCAATATATTCATTCCATCCCTGTTCTCTGAATTGGTCTACACCTTTGCGTGAAGACAAAGTCCTGCTACATATACGCTTGGTAACCATGAGGTTTTCTATGGCACACAGCGAAAAAAAAAAAAATTGCCTTGCCCCCATTAACCAACATCTATTTCAATCCTTTGATCCCAGATAGCCTATCTATTAAACAAATGACCCCATGGACCCAGGCGGCCCTTTTCCAACTTCACCCGGCAACGCGTAGGTTTCTGACCTTTGAAGACATCAGCATCAAACATCAGATCCCTGCTAATCTACATTACTCCTATCTCCAGATTAAACACTTCTTTGCATAATTAACCTCAACCCTAACATTAGATAAACCAAATCAATTTGAACTGGCATGTGCCCAGGGACCTTCCAACCACATCTAATCTCTATCATCTATCAACATCTACATGAGGCTTTCCCTCTTTCTGATAATATCCACTCATATATGGTGAAATGGGCGCACATCTTACAGAAACCAATCCCCCTTCACATCTGGAAACAGATATGGTCCTCTGCTTTTAGCTCCTCTAGATGTGTGACACAGAAAGAAACAGTGGTTAAGATACTAATGTTTTGGTATAGAACTCCAGACGTAATGCACAAGCAAGATCCAATCCAGTCTCCTCTTTGTTGGCGTTGTGGTAGAGCAACGGGGTCCTTATACCATATAATTTGGCAGTGCTCAAAGTTACAACCCTATTGGTCAGAGGTACAGTCTATGATTCAGACTATAAGTGATACTTCCCTACCTTTAGACCCATTGCACTACCTGTTAGGTCTTCCTTTCCCAGGATTCAAGAAATATGCAAAGTGGTTGTTGTCGTTGTTGACAGCGGCTAGGAGAGCCACCCGTATGCTAGAGCTTTCAAAAGATCCTACAACCCAAGCCATGCTTCAAAAAATCATATTGGACATCCATAAAATGGAGTACTTCACAGCCTTGGCTATGGATTCAGTTCTTCAGTTTAATAAAATTTGGGAGTTGTGGGATGCCTCTACCTATGGGGAAGTCTCTGCGATTTCCTGAGACACCACTACAACTCTACTAGAGTTAACCCTTGGGAAAGACAAGAACTGAATCTTATCGAAGCTATTACTACCATATCACACCCATTCTCTCATTATTACTGCTGTACTCTATGCTTATCACTGCTACGGTTAATCTTTAGTTTATTTGATATCACTTTGCAAAACACCTGGCCTGTTTTATAAGTTTTGTTTGTTATGATATACTGCATTTATACCAACCTGTATAATGTTGTACCCTGTAAAAGAAAAACTGAAAAATGTTTGTATGATTGTATTTTTTCCTCACTCAATTTAAATATAATATTGAAAAAGCATCCTAAAAGAGGACTCCACATTCTCCTAAAGGCATGTGTGCTTAAAGTGGCCATAAAATCAGAAAGTTTTTTACCTTGTGAGTGCAGCAGCCCCCCTAATACTTACCTAAGCTCCACCTTGATTCAGCGATGTTGGCTCCCGATGCTGTCAATCAAAGTCAGTGAGCCAATGAGGAGGGGGTGGGGGTGGGGCTGAGCCTCAGCTACGTGTCTCAACGGACACACAGAGCAGTGGCTCGGGTGCCCCCATAGTAAGCTGCTTGCTGTGGGGGCACTCGGCAGGAGGAAGTGGCCAGGAGCGCTGGCGAGGGACCCCAGAAGAGGATCAGGGCTGCTCTGTGCAAAACCAACTGCACAGAGCAGGTAAGTATGGCATGTTTGTTATTTTTAAACAATCAAAAAAAAGAGACTTTAGTATCACTTTAACCACTTCAGCACTATGGCACTGCGTTACTTTAACTGACAATTGCGTGGTCGTGCAACGCTGTACCCAAATAATTGGTATCCTTTTTTTTCCCCACAAATATAGCTTTCTTTTGGTGGTATTTGATCACCTCTGCGGTTTTTATTTTTTGCGATATAAACAGAAAAAGACAGACAATTGTAATAAAAAAACAATATTTTTTACTTTCTGCTATAAAACATATCCATATAAATATTGATTGGTTTGCGCAAAAGTTATCGCATCTACAAACTATGGGATAGATTTAGGGAATTAAAAAAAAATTTTTTTTACTAGTAATGGCGGCAATCAGTGATTTTTAGCAGGACTGTGACATTGTGGACACTAAGTGATACTTTTTGGGGACCAGGGGCACTAATACAGTGATCAGTGCTAAAAAAAATGCACTGTCACTGTACTAATGACACTGGCAGGGAATGGCTAACATCAGGGTCAATCAAAGGGTTAAATGTGCTCTTAGGAAGTGCTTTCTAACTGCTCCTCAGTGGCCTGAGTAGGATCCGGAGTGCTGAGTCCAGGTGTGCCAATGGCCAGAGTCAACAGGTTGCAGAGCAGAGAGAGGACCAGTCGCTGTGTGTGTGACCGGATGGTGAGTTGCAATATCACTGCAACTGGTGAGCTGCTGCTGTGGGGATTCACTATCTGTTGCTAGAGAAACTGAACCCTTTAGGAACTGACCATACAGCCATCTAGTAGCCTTATTGCTGCCTACAGGCTTGATTGGGACTATTTGCATGTGCACCAGTGGTACAACTGGGCCCCAATGCTAGCCGGCTGAAAGGTTAGGGCTAAAGTCTGTCCCTTTATGGCTGCTGTACCAAAACCTTTACCTTTTGCTTATGCTAAGAGGTACCTCTCAGAGGAGATTGTGCCATATCCAATTCATTCTCCTGGAGTGCACAGTAGACTAGTTATAGTATTAATATTCACATTGCAGTTAATGTTTATATGTACTGTTTATTGCTGATTCTTGAGTAAATCTCAGTCTAGTGGTACAGAGCTCTTTTCTAAGTTACCTTGGCATATTTATCATACTTGGGCTCAGAGGAAGTGGGTCTAATGTTGCCACCACCGTTCAACCAATCAAGTCTGAAGATATCTAGTAGGAGAAAAGAAGTACTGCAGACCAAAGCTCTGAACTGAAGTATTGCAGCAAACACTTCTTTTATTTCATCTTTAAGGTATTGTCTGGCTTGGCTCTATTACCTCTCTAAAAAGAGATTGATCCTCAGTGGATAACTTTTTAGAGGGCAGTAGAACAGCACCTGCCAGGCATTCAGCAGGCGATACTCCCAGTTCCTGAATGTCCTTTTCTTTTTTGCAGCTGAGCGAAAATTCTCTTTGTAATGTAAGACCCAAAGTGGTTTAATCTTTTCTTTTAGGTGGGGGGGGGGGGGTGCCTGTTTTAACCGCCACCACCTTGACATCCAATATGAGGGAGGCCTTTATCAGCTTTTGTTTTTTCCATCTTGAACGCACCATTATTCTTTTTCAGAAGTCTTCAGGCCAATCACATGTTAAGAGGGATTTTTTTAAGGCATCTTCAGTCTATTTAAGAGGTTTGCTTCTTCTTTGCCTTATCGCCATCACTGCATAGTCCATTGCACATGGTGTCCCTGGTGTGATCATCACTTTCGTGCCAGTTTCTGCATCACTGTGTATGATTGGGTGGTATAGTGGTGACGCCTCCTCAGGACAAAGGTCCATGACTCTCAAGTGACTTCATTGATCTTGGGTAGAGTTCAGGGAACACCTGGATGTTCGGGTTCGGTGGGTTCGGCCGAACTTCGCGAAAAAGTTTGGTACCGAACTTGACCCCGAACCCCATTGAAGTCAAACTTTTCGGCACAAAAATGACTGCAAAAAAGTCCTGGAAAGTGCTGCAAAAGGATTTTAGAACAATAATCTGTCCCTTACAGCAACAGCAGGAACCTGACCCTATAGAACTAGAAAGTCTGTGTGGCGGAAGGGAAAGGGACTATTGCAGCCAGAGCTTCTTCTTGTTTTAGAATTGCTGGGCAAGTTAAAAAAAAACAAACTCAGTCTTTAAACAGAAAAAAATGCAAAAAAAGAAAAATAAAAAACACCATACATCAGATCCCATGGGAGGCCAAAATCCCAGAATATCCTCAATCTGTAGGCTGCACCATCTAGGTTGCCGCCTGGTTGGCATGGATCCTTCCCCCTACTGTCCCTTTTGATACGGCTCAACTTATGGGTCCAGGGAGCTTTTATTAGAGAAGACAAATAAAAAAACCTCTCTACTATACTAGCACAGAACTGTGAAAAGCTGCTGACATTAAGTTTTTATTATAGCAAAGCTAGACCGAAGCATGATAATTAAGTGTAACGCATTTCTATTACATAAAAGACCTCCATGGAGAATAGAGTTCACCAAAGCAGCAGAATATTTTATCATTCCAACAGTTTATCAAAATAAGTCATTTTTCCTGGTTAAATTGGACCCTTGGTGGGAACTACTCCATTTATAAATTATTATAAACAGTCTGATATTTTCATAATACTCTGCACTAAGGAAACGACTGTACTTTAACGGGAGTCTATTATGTATTTTCAGTAAGTATTCATTGTATTCTGTTAGCGAACAATCTACCTGGAGATATATTTTTACTTATTTACGTTTTTCCAATATTTCTGTGCTATATTTTTCATTTTACTATTTCATCTATAGATTTTCAGGCATGCTCTCTAGTGGTGACTGATGGTATTGACTGCATTTAGTTCTTTGCTATATGGGCCATAGTAATAAAAGTGATGGCATATCCAGACATGTTTGCCTTAAATTGTTGCTGCAATTGTAAAATTTCCTGGAGGAGGACGCAGGGTGGAAATCCCCTTGTAGGTGTAGCATTTTCTGTATTATTCTTTATTAGAACAGTAACTTGGATAGGAATTGGGAGCATGAGATACCCCAGAACTTGTAGGACAACGTGAGGACTGCTTGGTTTCTGGCTGCTCTGTACAAAAATGCAGGCTGTATTGCACAACCTCTGGCTGTACTGTATTCTCTTGGTTGTCTGGTGCAACTCCTGGTTGTACTAGGCAAACTTCTAAGCAGTGTTGTACACTCCTGTCTGTTTTTCACAACTCCTGTCTTCACTGCACTTCCATGGGGGTTAGACCACCCCAAAGTCACTTCTCCTTTGTATAGCAGGATTAGTTACTCAGTCCCAGCATGGTTGGGCTTCCTCCCACCAACCCCCTTCTGGCTTTGCTCAGTCTCTGGACACAACTTCCTTTGGTGGGCTCCTCCAGCTATGCCTAGCTGGGACGTTGATATCTTCAATGACTCCTCTGGCTTCCTCTCTGTCTCTCTCTGCCCCAGGGGAAGAAGCCCTGCACAGGAGTCTCCTCTTGAAGGACTAGATTCAGGAACTCTGCACTCTGGCTGCCAGGCCTCAGAATGTTTATGGGCTGTTCCTCCAGCTTCTAGGCACACCTGCCCAGGGATTGGCCAGAGTCGTGGGATTTTATAGGTGCAAGATTCTTGAGTACACAAACGATTGTTAAAACAACGTAAATTTTATTTACAAAATTCATCAAAAACATTAATGCGTTGATTTAACCATGTGATGGTGTACATCAAAATCCCTTCACACGCATTCTTCTACATGTTTCACCATCCTGGCTTCTTCAGGAGGTGTGCGTAAGGGATACTACTAAACAAAAAGAGAAATACACACCAATCAAAAAGTCAACAGACTAGAATATACAGAAATCAAACTTTAATATCCACAATCAAACCCACCAGGTAAGCATGAGTCCCATATAATCTTGACCCCGCCGTATGTGGGAGTACCCCTCGACATCTGGCCCCACCTGGGAGAGAGGTGATTGGGCAATATGGGGTGCCAGGTGGGGGCGATGACACATAACGCATTCACAGTTCCCTGCTTGTCGTCCACATCCCGTCACGATGAAGGGGGGCGTTTAGCAGCCTGGATACCAGCGGCCATCCTGCTGCTTCTTGAAGAATCCAGGATGGTGAAACATGTAGCAGTGTGAAGGGATTTTGTTTTTACTTGTTGTACAGCATCACTTGGTTAAATCAATGCATTAATGTTTTCAATTAATTTTGTAAATAAACTTATGTCATGTTAATGGTAGTTTGTGTACTCAAGAGTCTTGCATCTATAAAATCCCACACTCAAATACTCACTACCAGTGACGGCTGGTGTTTTTTTTTGAGGGGGGGCGGCAAGCAACCAACTCCTCAGGCAGCCGGCGATGCGACTAGCCCACCCTAGAAGGCCAGCAGCGTGACACTATCACCCCCATCCCACCCCCTGTCTGCCACTTACTGGCTCATGGTGGCGGCTGCGGGTCCTGCGTCTCCTCTTCCTAGGAGCTAGGCATCCAATAGGTTTGCCTGTCCTTTCAGTCAATCGGGTGATGGTTCTCAGACCTGCTTCCTGATTGGGATCTGGGAGGAGGATCAGTGTTAGAATAGCGAATATTCATTCGCTATTGTAACACACCTGGTTGGTCTGAGAGTGTACTCTCTGTGCCCTGAGCCCATCCTATTTTGAAGCCTATTAGAGCCTCTGGCTATATTCAGTGCTTCAAAAAATCAACCCGGTCGTTGTAAGTCATGCACGGGCTGCCAATTCTCACTACCTGTATTAATCATTGAAAGCCTGCAGCAACAAGTTGTAAGCTGTTTCAGAGCGGTTGTGGCACAGGTGGTATCATTTTCAATGCACCGTGCCACAGCCGTGGCACTGTGCACTACCATGGTCATTGGCCAAGTTAATGTGTGGCTCAGCAGTCAGGGTAGCGGTAAAACTGCTGCTCAGCTAGCTGTTTTAATCATCCCTCAGCTGCCCTTTTAAACTTGGCCTAAGACAGATTGCTCAGATTCTTCAGCAAATATTAATACTTTACAAACTTTTAGTGAGAACCAAGAGTTGGTATTAATTTTAGAATGTTATCTTATTCATTCTGTATTGGGAAAGAAGCACTGTGACAGTCCTGTGACTTTCATTGTCCTCCTCCGTAAAATAACACATGACACTCGCTAAGCTTGGAAAGCAGAATGTAAACTTGCAAGAATATAGTTTTATGACAGCTGGGACTAGCCAATGTCCAAGTGACCTCGTCAGACACCTTGCCCCGGGCAGGTACAAGATTAGAACACATCATGAAGATTTCATGTACAAACTGCACCATCAGCTTACAATGCGGCCAGAAATAACCCACCTAATTTATTAAAGTGCCTAAAGGAAGAACTGCTTGTGTTGCCCATAGAAGCTGGTCGGAATATTCCTTTCTTGCTCTATAAAGATCCTGGTAGGGCATTGAGAAAGCCTTGTCCACAACTTGGTTCTCTGAAGCAGGCAGTCTGGGTTCCTGGGGCCCTAGGGTTCCTGAAGAGGTGGCTAGGGGTTCCTTGATCTGTGGCTAACGTACCTCCTATGTAATGGTGCCTGCATAATTCTAGGTCAAACCCCACTTGGCAGAGCCAGAAGCATGACTGCAAGGGTAGCATTTGTACCACAGCAGTAAGAGGAGCATTTTTCCTACTGACCCCTGGCAATGTAATGGGCATTTTCCCAATGACCACCAACAGAAAAATCTTAGCAAGGGTTCCTTGAGACCTGTAGATTATTGAAAGGCTGGTTTAGAGGATTTCTTGGAGCCCAGATTTGTAATGTAGTGGGACATTTTGGGTAAAGGGTCAAGTTCTCTCAAAAGTGATATTCTGGTTATCCACCAATCAGATTGCTTCTTGCATTGGTTTATGAAAACACCAAGCAGGTGATTCATTTTCACTTACTGCATACACTGGATAGTGTGATTTGTGACTGAATTAACACCAATATAAATTGGAGGTGCATTCAGTGCAGTGCCTCTTATCTATCCATTAGAATGCACGTGCTCCCATTGTGGAGACTCCCCAAAAACTTAAAAGGGTAAGGACTGCAAGCGATACACAGGGTGCTGTGAAGAAGCCTTGCAGCTTACGCATCCGTTTGCAAATGTGTGCTAACTAAACCCCTGTGTTTAAGCATACTGTTGGACAGGCTAATTCGGTTGGTAAGTAGACTTGTTGGTGACTTGTGCTGGGAATTTTCTCTGGTTTCGTCTTTTATGCATTCAGTGCAGTGTATGCTATAATTTATTTTATAGGTATGTCGTGATGTTGAAGAATGTTGATTCTAGTTAGCCAGGGTAATACCAGATACAGGAAAATAATATTTTTATTTGCAAATTTAATTGAAGTTTCATAGGTGTAATAAAGGTTACAAGTTTCAAGGGTCCAACCGACGCTGGGTGGGGGGTTGCTGTTATCTTAAATACATAGTATATCTAAAAAAAAACATTCACGTGATGGCTCACGTGCCAGTCCACAACACCAAGGAGGTGCAGCTATGCATTTCCCCTTAAGGGGGATTTTCAAGCAAGTATCATATATGTGCAAGAATACAACAACATCCAGGGGTCAACATACAGATTTCAAGGGCCTGAATAGGCACCCATGGAGGGTTCCTCTAACCATTTTGACCAAGCATTACAGAAAATAGTTTTTCCTTCCTATATTCCCTTCCTATATGTTCATATGTGTGACAGCAGAGAAACAGGTTTAAAGTGTAACTTCACTTTTGTTGATAAAAAAACATTCCCCTCTGGGTGATCTATGTACATTGCAAGGATTATAACAACCTTTGTTGCAGATTCATACCTTTTGTTATTCTGAAGAAATCCCCCTGTGTTCCTCTGTGTCCCTGTAATTAGCGGGTCTAATGGGTGGTTTCATAATTATATGTCAGCTGTGCAGCTGCAGGGCACTAATGAGGAAATCTGCTGGGCCTGCATCCCTTTAGACATGCTCCTATTGAAAGTATCTCTCCACAAAGTACAGGGTGGGCCATTTATATGGATACACCTTAATAAAATGGGAATGGTTGGTGATATTAACTTCCTGTTTGTGGCACATTAGTATATGTGAGGGGGGGAACTTTTCAAGATGGGTGGTGACCATGGCGGCCATTTTTAAGTCGGCCATTTTGAATCCAACTTTAGTTTTTTTCAATAGGAAGAGGGTCATGTGACACATCAAGCTTATTGGGAATTTCACAAGAAAAACAATGGTGTGCTTGGTTTTAACGTAACTTTATTCTTTCATGAGTTATTTACAAGTTTCTGACCACTTATAAAATGTGTTCAATGTGCTGGCCATTGTGTTGGATTGTCAATGCAACCCTCTTCTCCCACTCTTCACACACTGATAGCAACACCGCAGGAGAAATGCTAGCACAGGCTTCCAGTATCCGTAGTTTCAGGTGCTGCACATCTCGTATCTTCACAGCATAGACAATTGCCTTCAGATGACCCCAAAGATAAAAGTTTAAGGGGGTCAGATCGAGAGACCTTGGGGGCCATTCAACTGGCCCACGACGACCAATCCACTTTCCAGGAAACTGTTCATCTTGGATTGCTCCGACCTGGGGGCTTAAA
>BLSH010433818.1:543453-553535 GCA_018402905.1 Glandirana rugosa
TACTTTCCAACCTTCCACTAGATCACCCGGGAATATTCCTCCTCGAGTCTACGTATGACCTAGTTCGGATGTCATTACCCTAATATAGGTTCGGGCTTACCGTCAAGAACAAAACAGGTATAGGTGAGTGCCGCAAAGATATAGTGTAGGGGTTTTAGGTGTTTCTACGATTGTCAAGAACTGCCATTCGGGCTTGGATATAATCCCATTACTGTAGGCTTGATCCAGTATGCATCTGAGCTCCTCCTTATAAGGGCCCACTAGATCACCTTCCAACCTTTCATATGTGCTTGTATCACCAAGGAGTCTGTAAGCTTCCTTCATATAATCTTGTCTGTCCTGAATGACAAGTCTCCCCACTTGTCGGCTTGTCTAATAATAACAATGTCGTTATTTTTTATTGAGTCCAATATTCTCTTATCTTCCAGAGGTATTGAAGATGAATGGTTCTATCTAGCCCCAGTACAAATTTGTACCATTTCGGAGTATACCACATTGTAAAAAGTGGGGATAAACTTGCCTTTTACACAATGTGGATGGAGCACTGACTTGGGCCTAAACTGGGTGTGGGCTACTGGAGCCATACTGGCAAAGCTGGGGGGAATTCCATCTTGGGCATATCCATATCGTGGACGCCCTCAGACCACAGCTCCTCGATTATTTGTAGCACTTCACTGTCCTGGTTCACATGAGCAGGTTCTGTGGGGGCTGATGAATTACTGGTGTTACTGGTGTTCTCAGCGTCCTCCTTCATAGAGAAGTATGGTTTGAGGGCGAGCTTGCGTGTGTAAATCTGTTGAGGTAAATAAAATGCTCAAAAAGGTCCGGAGGATTGGGTGGGGCAAAATTGAGACCTTTGCGTAATAATATAAGTTCTGCTTCACTAAACGTTACTGAGGATAAATTATAGATCTTGATAATATCACATTCAGACGTCTCTTTTCCCCTTTTTTTTGATTGTCCTTCCTCCCCACTTCCCTCTCCTGTTTTTTCTGCTGATCTTTTCCTCCGGTTGACCCCCCCCTGTAGGTGTACCCTTCTATAAAAAAGAAGGGGAAAGAGATGTAGGTGGTGGTGGGGGGGCATCCCTAGGGGGTAATGGATCAGGAGGAAGGCCAGGTAAAGTTGCCAATTGGTCTCCTGTATCCTTGTAAGCCCCAGTGGTGGCATTCCCCTCAATGTCGTCAGAGATGTTGGCAACAGGGGACTAATGAACTTGATAGTTATATGGCCAAGCTCCTGGCTTCAGGGGCATAGCTGGACCCGACCTTCCATCCTTCACATGAGGTTGGCGGGAATCGGTAAGGGTGACAATGACTGTCTCAGAGTCTCCTGGTAACTTACTTTTGGCATTTGATACAGATGGCAGAGGTTTGAGTTCCCTATTATACTTGTTGTTCTTTAATTGTTAGCCCCTAGGCTCTTTGGACCCATTTGTGCCCTTGGAAAAAGCTGGGCCCGGACCCTGTGGGTAGGACTGAGAAGGGAGGGGGTGGGTGGTGCCTGGTGGGTGTCTCCCCCTAGGGTGGGGCTCTGCACAGCAATGATTAGCCCATTGGTGCAGTAATTCGTACTTAGACAAAGCTAAGACCCCTTTCACACAGAGGCGCTTCTAAACTGCCAGCAAAACACTGAGTGCTTTTTAAGAGCTTTTTAGGCGCTTTTGAAGGGCTTTTCAGGCACTTTTGAAAAGCTTTCCATTCATTTCAATGGTGAGGGGCGTTTTTTCACCATCCTGACAGCACACTGCCCCAGTGTGAAAGCATTCATTGATTTTAATGGAAATAGGTTTTTGTGAGCTTTTTAGGTGCTTATTTTAGCGTTAAAGCAACTGAAAAGAGCCTCGTGGGAAAGAGGTTAAACTGAGTCGAGAATGCAGAAAAAGAGAATGCAATCAACTAGTTGCCATTGTAGGTCAGGGAAATTTTCAGGGAATAAAAGTGGCTGTATTTACCAAAATCTAATAGTGGGTCTATGTCTTGGCCAGGGGGTTACAGTAGGCAGCAGAAAGCCAAGTGTGCCCTCTATCTCTGTTCCAGGGACAACTCAAAATTTTAGTTACCATCAGTGATAGTGGTCACCTGGACAAATAGGTTACATCTCCCTAAGCCCATATTCACATTGGGTTGATTTGAGATGCGATTTGAGATGTCAAATTGCATGGCAAATCGGTGGCTTCCTATTCCACTCAGGAATAGGAAGCCCCCGTGCAAATCATACATGAATTGAGTAATAAAAAACAGGATATGAGGTCTGTCAATAGATGCTAAATATAAATGGCGGTGGTACGCACTCTGCGCTCCAACTCTGAAGACGTTGTGGAAGTGACGAAACGCGTCAGTGGGAACGCAGGGTACACTGGGCCACGTCCCATTGGTACGCAAGCCAACACTGCAGAGTTGCGGCGACCACGGGAGCTTATACATTTGCTGTGCATTTGTGTTTTTGGCCAATAAACCCTTTCAAAAGAGGCGCGCAATGAGAATCTTTCTTCTTTTCTCCATAATACACCTGGGAAAGAGAGTGGTGGAATTTTAAAGAAAACAGAGACAAGAGCTGAACGGACGTATACCCACGGTCGGGTGAGAGACCGCAAGCGCATATTGACTCCCTCAAGTCTAATGACTTTGGGAGTCAATAGGGTCTGGTAAGTGGGGAACCTTATTATTCAACCCACATAAGGTGATCTGGACACAGGGTGAGCACGAGCACTTTGGAGACACATATAAAGATGGAAACCTAACAAACGGCACCAAGTCACTTAGAGAACTGGAATGCACTTTATACATTGGACTAAAGTTGCACTTTATTTTGATTTTATTTAAGGACGGTATATGTTGGCATCGCTAGGGTGCATATGGACGGTTTATTAATATAATTTTCACCTGCATATTTTGCACTATTGTTTGCATTTACAGCCTATTTGCACAGATGAATTTTAGGCATTGTTTATAGGTTCTGCACAGATTGCACATGTCACTTTTACTATTTATTTACAGTGTGCACTTTGATATACTTTAAGGATAAGGATACCCATGGGCGTCCGCAGGTAGGGGCAAGGTGGGGCAATTGCCCCCCCCCCTGGAATCAGGGATTGGATCAGGGGTTCCCCACAAGGTCCTTATCCTCTTGAGCCATGTATGCAGTTTCTGACCGTCTCCTGTACTATGCCCACAGTCTCTGGCCATCTCCTGTAGTATGTTTGCAGTCTCTGACCATCTCCTGTACTATGTCCGCAGTCTCTGGCCATCTCCTGTAGTATGTCTGCAGTCTCTGACCATCTCCTGTACTATGTCTGCAGTCTCTGACCATCTCTTGTACTATGTCTGCAGTCTCTGACCATGATAATGTGATAATGACATTGTCAAAAAGGAGTAGAGCATGGGTGACCTTAAAATGATGCCCCCCCTGAAAAAAGTTGTGCGGACACCCATGAGGATACCGTAATATACAATTTTCAGGTTAATAACATAAGGATTCACAATAATTAGCAGGAGAAACACACATCTAAGCAAGCGCTGTTTTTTTGACATACCCAATCTAAGCTCTCACTAAGGTGAAGTTTCAACAGCAGCTGCATAATAACTAATTATTTGTCAGACTGTGGCGCGGGCATCTCCCATATATAGTATTGCCGTTATGGCACTGTAATTATTGGTGCGACGCCGACTATGCGGCATCGCACCGATTCCCAAAAGTAGTTCCTGTACTACTCTTGGTGACTTTGGGGGTGATTTGAATAGACATCCACGCATGAACCTGCACAGATGTCTGTCAAATCGCCCGCCGAAGTCGGAATACATTGCCGGTTTGAAATTGCGCAAGTTCAACTGAACTCGCACAATTTCAAACCCGCATCTTTGTGAACCTGGGCTAAGAGGTGCACTACAGATATGTGCATCCGACGTTTCAGATAGTTAATTATTGTGTTTTGTCATATTCGTTATGTTAGAATGATTCGTTTTCGGAATTTGTTTTGTACATTCAAATTAGTTTTGTATATTCAGATTCGGTATATTCGTTGTTTTTGAATCTATTCAAATTACGGAAGAGGGCTATATTCATTCTATTCTAATCAAATCTATTCTATTAATTCTATTCCATTCTTTTCTATTCTTATCATTATCTTATTTACATTTTACACCTTACTGTTCTTATGGCAATATATTTCAATTTCAGATTCAAATTCATTTTCAATTTTTTCAAATTCAAATTTGTTTGTGAATTTTTCTAATTCGTTATTTTGTTTCATTATATTATTTAGTTTGGATTCAGGGACATTCGCTAATATTGTGATTTGGAAATTTGGATACATCCGAATCTCAGAATAGCGAAAATTCTGTGAAAAAAAGTGCCTCTAACCCCTTAACCGAATTATGTAAAATTTAAAAAAAAGATAGCATTAGATATAGGTTCAAGGTATGGTATATCTAAAGCCAATACTTTTTTTTTTTAAATGCTTAAAATCCTTTTTTTTCTTGAAGTCACAGTAATCAATTCCTTTTTATGGTCATAGCCCCATTTATTTGTTACAGCAGCCATACAGGGTTTCTAAGTATTAATGAGTAGTTCAATAGACCTAGACCCATTGCTCTGTGTAATGTAACAGACCTGGTCAGCCACGCCCCCTCCTCTTCTCTGCAACACAAGTCTTAAGGGGTTGATTTGCTAAAGGCAAATAGACTGTGCACTTTGCAAAGTGCACTTGCACCCTGCAAGTACAGTTACTCCAGAGTTTAGTAAATGAGTTAAAGCGGTCAATTTGCAAAGTGTACCCAAATCAAGGCAAGGCAAGGAAAATTAAAAAAACAGCATTTCTGCTTATTTACTAAGCTCTGGAGCAACCACACTTACAGGGTGCAAGTACACTTTGCAAAGTGCACAGTCTATTTGCCTTTAAATCAACCTCTATGTGTAGTAGCAGGTACTGAGGGGTCGGACTATTATTGAGCTCCGTCAATAGCTGACCACTGCCGTGTGAGAGCTGCATACTGTAGATCATTGCAGTGTTTTTTATTTACTAGCTTTTCCTAACAAAAATCGGTCACATATAGCATATGGGTGGAATAGAATTAAAAAGAGATAAAGAGGTGTGAGACTTCTATCGGGCTTTAAAAATGAAGACTTTTTTTTTTCCAGGAAGAAGCAATAGCTGTGCCAGTATTTTTTTGATATTTCAGTAAATTTAGTGAGCCTTTTCTAATGTAAGTTATTCTATTAATTACCTTTTTTACCATCTTTATTAAATCCAATCAAGGAGCTACATCATTAAAATCTCGGGGACTCAGTTATGGCGGCTATTAGAATTTTATAAAGGCGCGTTATTCATACCTAGTGCACTAAAACACAGGATCCTTTTCCTTTCCACCTTTTAATACTTATTTGCTTGATTGAGCTTGTAAAGGTTGTATCACTCCTCAGCATCCCATTCCGTTCACGGGTGATGTACTTAATAAAATAAGACATTTTTTTCATTGCGTTATATTTTTTTTACGCCCCAACACTTTTTTAATTTGACGATGCAAAATTTTATTGGGGGCGATCATTTGATTTTAATGAGCATATTTACGTTGTTGATTGTTGAAATGTAAAATTGTATAACTATAAAATCATTTTAGCATATTGCTAACATTTTTTTTTTTTTTTTGTGGGTCTGTGGAAGTTTTATTGATTTATTATTGATGTGAAAAATACAGCTGGTAATTTTTGTTCTTATAAGAATATTACATTGAATAGTATTAAAATATGTAATATTAGTATTAAGTATTTAATTCCACAAAGAGTTTATTGAGAAAATAAAAAGGTGTAGTCTCTTTTAAAGGAACAAGTTTTACACACATTTTAGCTCGCGTAGCTAACCATAATGCCGTATCATATAAAAGAACATTTATTACGAAAAATATAGAGAAAAAAAGTTCACAACAAGGTGCTGGGTAATAAGAGAGTATTGGGTTAAGAGATGCCGGGGGAGACGACATTATGGGTGATTGTTGGTTTTTAGTGAGGGGAGGGGTGTAATGCCCCTGGTGGAGACCGAAAGGAGAGATGAAGAGGGGAAGAAGGGACTAGGGAAGGTATAGGATAAGTGGGGTGTTGGGGGGGAGGGAAGTTGAGGGTGTGGCTTAATAGAGTCCTGGGCGCATGCTTTATGGTCTACTAGTGGAGCAGCGAGTTTGGGGTTGCAGGCGTCTAGCAGACGGGGTAGGGTGACCGGTATCAGGTTGTTATGGTTTGCAGATGGCTCGGTATGTATCAGTGCTCTGGAATAGAATCCAGGGCAACCAGATTTTATGATGCTTGTTTAAATTATCCGAGTATATTGCTATCAGTTCCTCTATTTCCATAGTTCTATTAAGTCTGCTGAACCAAATTTTGGGTCAGGGAGCTGACGTCTGCTTCCAAAGAGTTGGAATTCACATGCTGGCTGAGGTTATCATGTGCATGGCTAGGGATTGACGGTGCAGGTGTTTCATAGGTTCTGAGTAATGCAAGACATATTGGTGTAGGGAGAAGTCTATTGGGTGTGGGGAGACTTGTCTTATTATGTTATGGACCTGTTCCCAATACCCCTTGATAATTGGGCAGTCGCACCAGATGTGTTGCAGTGTACCCCCTGGGTTCCCACATCTCCAGCAGACATTGAGGGAAAAATACATGGAGTAGCGCGGGTGTTCTGTACCAATGTGTTAGCACGTTGTAGTTATGTTCCTGGATGGATACATTGCGAGAGCTTTTGTGTGCTGTGAGGCAGATTGTTTCCCAGTCTCTGTCGGGAAGTATGCTGGTGGGCGCTATTTCCCATATTTTTCTGATGGGGGCTAATTGGTCTGGTGTGTGGGAGGAAAGCAAAGCATGTAAGCTTGCGATGAGGTGTGTCTGAGGTTGGGATTCGCAGAGTTTCTCAAACGTAGTCAAGGGTCTGAGATATAGGTTTTTTTCCTTTGAGAATGTGAGGAAATGTCGGATCTGTAGATATGACCAGTTAGGTATTGATTCAACGATATTGGAGTTGACAAGGTCTGATTTGGTGTGAAAGGTTCCCCGTTCAAGAAAATGATGTGCCCTTGGGCGGGAGTTTAGTGTGAATTTAATTCTCATATCAGCGAGACCCGGGGGAAAGCTAGGGTTGTTCAGGATAGGTGTCATAGGGCCTGGAAGGGATGACAATGCAGAGGATTTTGACAAGTCCCGGAGGCACTGGATGGGAGGGGCAATCAATGGGAAATTTTTGATAGACATTTCCTTATCCTGTTTCTGGAGCCAGATTGTGTCTTGAAGAGGGTGTTTGAGAAGTCATTGTTCAAGGGGGACCCAATCTTTGATTTTTTCGTGGACGTGCCAGTCAATTATTCTAGCTAATAGTATGGCCTTGTGATACCTTTGAAAATCCGGCAGGCCGATGCCTCCCTTATGCTTGGGGGCGGTGAGTCTAGATAGGCTAATTCGAGGTGGGTGACCTTTCCATAGGAATGAGCTTAGTTGGGATCTGATGGAAGAGAAGAATGATTTTGGTAGGGCGATGGGTATTGCCTGTGCTATACAAAAACCTGGGGAGGGATGTCATTTTGATCGTAGCTGCCTGTCCAAACCAGGAAAGGTTCAATTTTCCCCAAGTGTGCAGGTCTTTTGAAAAATCTTGCAAGAAAGGAAGGAAGTTTAGTGTGTAAAGTCCTGTTGTCGAGGTAGGGAGTTGTATACCTAGGTATGGGATTGCATCTGACTTCCAAGTGAAAGAGAAGGAATCAAGGCATTTTCTCACTGCGGTATCAGGTAGGGAGATGTTAAGGGCGTATGATTTTTTAATGTTGATTTTAAAGTTAGATATAGCCCCGAAACGGGAGAGCTCTTTGAGGAGGTTAGGGATGGTGGTGTCTGGTTTAGTTAGAAAGAGGAGTATATCATCGACAAAGGCTGCTATCTTACAGGTGCGATCGCCGATTGTGACTCCTGTGATATCTGGATTTGTTTGAAGGCAAGTGGGAAAGGGTTCCATGGTAAGGATAAAAACTAGCGGGGAAAGGGGACAGCCCTGTCTGGTTCCATCTTGGATGGGGAAGGCGTCCGACAGGTGGCCGTTTATCTTGATTCTGGCATGTGGGTTTGTGTATAGGCTCAGGATGCTGTTTAGCATAAAGTGTCCCAGTCCCATTGAAGAGAGGACTGCTGCCATATAGTCCCAAGCCACTCTGTTGAACGCCTTCTCTGCATCCGTGGATAGGAAGAAGCCTTCTGTATTTGTCTTAGCTAGCCAGTGCTGGATGGTAAGAGCCTTGATGGTGTTGTCCCGCGCCTCTCTACCGGGGACAAAACCCCCTTGATTGTGGGATATCAAATTTGGAATGAAGGGAAGGAGTCTATTGGCCAATAGTTTTGCGTAAATCTTGATATCTACATTTAATAGAGAGATAGGTCTGTAATTTTCGACTAGTGTGGGGTCTTTGCCTTTCTTATGAATAACCGATATGTGAGATTCTAACAAATCTTTAGGGGGTTCCTTCACTTTGTGTAGGGAGTTAAAAGCATTCAAGAAGTGTGGGGCCAGGATATCCACGTATGTCTGGCAATATAGACCAGTGAGACCATCGGGGCCTGGGCTTTTCCCGGGTTTAAGGCTCTTCAGGGCAAACTGGAGTTCCTCCGGATTAAGGGGGGCGTTAATGGTGGCGATTTGATCTGGAGAGAGTTGGGGGAGTTTGTGTTCAGAAAGGTAGTTATTAATGGCATTGATCCTGGAGTGTGGATGCTGGGAGTGGTTAAGTTGTTTCGGTAGGTTATATAGGTTGGAATAATATTCAACAAACTGCTGCGCTATATCTTCAGTCTTGTTGAATTTCACTCCCGAACGATCCGTGATGGAATGAATTGTCATTTGGGCCCTTTTGCCTCTAAGTAACCTAGCTAGGAGTTTAGCACTCTTGTTGGCTTGGTCGTAAAAAAGTTTCGCAGTTAGCATGAACTTTCTTTTGACCTGTCTGTCCAATTCCTCCAATAGAGCTCGTCTTGCCAGTGTCAGGGCTGCGTAATCTTTTTCAGCTCTGCTCCGTTTATGGGAGGCCTCCAGTATACGAACTTGGGAAGTTAATGCCGCAATTGTGGCCTGTCTTCCTTTTTTCATTTGAGATGAGAGTGAAATGCATTTGCCTCTCAAGACGCATTTATGGGCCAGCCACTGGGTCAAGGTCGAGGAATTTAGCGCAAAATAGTCCTTTAGTGTTAGCTGTAGGGTCTCTTTACTTGCCAAGTCGCTTAGAAGCTGTGGGTCCAGTCTCCACCCGTTGTGTCTCTGTTTTGAGTTGGGAAAGCGAAGGGTCATAGTAATGGGGTGGTGATCGGAAATATACATGGGCTCTATAGAAGCATCATGAAGGTGAGTGAGGTCCGTTTGGGTGATAAAAAGGTAGTCAATATGAGAATATTTGTTATGGGGAGGGGAGTAATAAGTATAGTCCTTGGAGTCAGGGTTAAGGGTTCTCCATGTATCGTGTAGAGATAGTAGGTGTAGCTGGCTCTTAATGTGGCGAAGGGCACGGTATGGAAGGGAGGAGGATCCGGTTGATGAGTCGAGATTGGGACAGAGGGGGACGTTGAGGTCGCCTCCGAGAATGGTCAGGCCTTCGTGAAATGGGAGGAGTCTATCTAGTACTTTCCTTATGAAAGGAACCTGACTGGTATTGGGAGCATATAGGTTAGCGAATGTCACTGGCCTGTTATGGATATGTCCGTTAATGAGTATATATCGCCCTTCCGGGTCAGCTAGCTGGGCAGAAAATTGAAATGGGAGATTTTTGGCGATAAGGATGGTAACTCCTTTAGTCTTCTTGAGTGGGGAGGGGGCATGAAAAGCATGTGGATATCTTTTGTTGTAGAATTTGGGGATATTTTGTGACTTGAAGTGTGTTTCCTGTATAAAGACTACTTGTGCTCTAAGCTTAGATGACTCTCTAAGGACAGCAGAACTTTTTTCGGGGGTGTTAGGGCCCCTAACATTTAGGGACATGACCTTTAGGGTGTCTTGGGTGTTCATCTTGTCGCCAAGGGCTTGACGGTAGTGAAGAATGAGCGAATAAATAAAAGAAAAAAAA
>BLSH010433818.1:553545-564426 GCA_018402905.1 Glandirana rugosa
AGGGGGAGACAGGGTTAGAGCTGAGTAGTTGGCCTAGGAGGAGGGAAGGTATGGCACGGGAAGCGGTTTAATTCTCGGTCGATGTGGATGATAGAGATGTGTTGTGTACCTCTTGAGAATTGGGGCTGAGGTTCCTGATATGGATAATGAGGGGAGGGGTATTGTTTATAAGTGTATAACTGATGGAAAAATAGTGGGTTTTCCTGGAGTGAGTGGAAGTACTACGAAGATATCTCGGGTACATATAAAGGCTAGTGGTGGGGTAATGATACTGGGAAGCGAAAGGGTTGAGTTTTGTCTCTGTGTTGCCCACCTCTGACCTGGGTGTCGAAGATTCGCTCACCCGTTGTGTCTCTGTTTTGAGTTGGGAAAGCGAAGGGTCATAGTAATGGGGTGGTGATCGGAAATATACATGGGCTCTATAGAAGCATCATGAAGGTGAGTGAGGTCCTTTTGGGTGATAAAAAGGTAGTCAATATGTGAATATTTGTTATGGGGAGGGGAGTAATAGGTATAGTCCTTGGAGTCGGGGTTAAGAGTTCTCCATGTGTTGTGTAGAGATAGTAGGTGTAGCTGGCTCTTAATTTGGCGAAGGGCACGGTATGGAAGGGAGGAGGATCCGGTTGATGAGTCGAGATTGGGACAGAGGGGGACGTTGAGGTCGCCTCCGAGAATGGTCAGGCCTTCGTGAAATGGGAGGAGTCTATCTAGTACTTTCCTTATGAAAGGAACCTGACCGGTATTGGGAGCATATAAGTTAGAGAATGTCACTGGCCTGTTATGGATATGTCCTTTAACGAGCATATATCGCCCTTCCCGGTCAGCTAGCTGGGCAGAAAATTGAAATGGGAGATTTTTGGCGATAAGGATGGTAACTCCTTTAGTCTTCTTGAGTAGGGAGGGGGCATGAAAAGCATGTGGATATCTTCCGTTGTAGAATTTGGGGATATTTTGTGACTTAAAGTGTGTTTCCTGTATAAGGACTACTTGTGCTCTAAGCTTAGATGCTTCTCTAAGGACAACAGATCTTTTTTCAGGGGTGTTGAGGCCCCTAACATTTAGAGACATGACCTTTAGGGTGTCTTGGGTGTTCATCTTGTCGCCAAGGGCTTGGCGGTAGTGAAAAATGAGCGAATAAAAAAGGGGGGCGTGGGTGGGGGGTGGAGGGGGGCAGGAGAGGTCAAGGGGGTGAGAAGGTCAGGACCGTGGGGGTAGGTGAAAGGGGTAGAAGGGTCGTGTGGGCGACGGAGTTAATCACACTCCGGACCACAGTATAGGACCCCTGAAGGGTATTGGCTAGGCGGGTGACCAGCCGAAGTGGGGGTTAGTGGAAGGGCTCGGTGGACTATGTAGGAGGTGAAAGGCCAAAGGCCAGCGGGGAGAGCAGCGCCTCCAGAACGCACCCCAAAGAAGGGGCGCCGGGGACCGGTTTAGCTAGCTCAGTTCTAAGACGTGATGGATCGAGTTTAGGGGGAGGATTTAAGAGCGTGTCACCTCTGTCAAGCAGGGCGGGCGCCAATTCCCGCCCGGGCAGGACAGAGCCGCCATCTGCCAACATAACTCAGTGGGATAGGAGTTTTCGAACTAAGGGCAAACTTGCAGAGAATATTAAGTATTTGACATAATCAATATAGCTTAATAAAAGAAGTACCATTAAATACATATGCCAAAAGGCCCTATAATGGTAAGGGCAGCGCTAAATCCAACTGGATAAATAGAAAAATTAAACAAAATAATAATAAGTCCTTCTGACAAGATGTGTATTGCAATGGACCATAGATGTTAATCCTTATATCCAAAATGCAGAGGGTGAGCTGGATCTTATCACTACAAAGTCCATCACCGCACCATGTGAATATATATACAGGGAGGTGTATAACCCCCCTATGTGGAAAGACTCACCAAAGGTAAGTGTCTCTTGCGCGTATATAATCCCAGATAACAATTGCCGATGATCTGCTTCCAATCAAATCCGTTACGATCTCAGGCAATCTTGAGTGTATGGGAGCCAATAGATATTAATTGTGCGATCTCACCTTCAAAAATAAGCGCTCACATAGTGCATGATCCATGTAGATTTATTGAATAAAATCCATAAGCCAACAACCCCCCTTACAGTAGGGTTGCCATCTGTACGGGATTCACCCGGACAGCACGGGTTTAGAGTGATGTGCCCGGGTCTCCTTCCTCCTCTCTCCCGGACACATGATTCAGCCTGCACTCTGGCTCTGAGTTCCATCTGCTTAGCTGGTGGCCAGGAAGGAACATGAATAGTTAATATAATCACTCAGGCAGACGTTTTTATCTTTATTCAGCCCTTCTGACAATTTTATCTGAGTCCCGACTTCCATTTCTATTGCGATCAGCTGGCAGGGACTATTTGATCATTTTCGGGCTCAGGCGGAGTGATCCTTGTCTTGTGATGCGGTTCCCGGCAATTACATTGCCCAGCTGATCGCTATAGAAGTGGAAGTCGGACTCAGATAAGATTGTCAGAACAACTGAATAAAGATAAAAACGTCTGCCTGAGTGATTCTATTAACTCCTCATGTTCCTTCCTGGCTACCAGCTGAGCAGATAAAGCCACAGTCCAGCCTGGATCTCCACAGCAGGTAAGCACTTGAGTCCAGGGGGTTAAATAGTCCTTTCCCTTCCCCTGGCCCCCAGCTGAGCAGAAGTTTTGAAGTTTTTTGTAATTGCTGCAGACAAGAGCTTTTAAGAGCCGGTTCACACTGAGGCGACTTGTCAGGCGACTCAAGTCGCCTGACAAGTCGTCCCCATGCAATGCAATGGAACCGTTCTAATAGGAGCGACTCAGGTCGCTCCGACTTAGAAAAAGGTTCCTGCACTATTTTCGGGGCGACCTCAGTGCGGCTTGCATTGACTTATATGATAAGAAGTCTCCTTGCAAGCCGCGCTGAGGTAGCCTCGAGCGGGGCGACTTGCTTTGCCCTGCAAGTCGCGCCGCTCCAGTGTGAACCGCCGGCTCTTACTCAGCCTAGGATAACACTGTAGCGATGTGGGAAGCGGTGCGATTCCAGCGCCGGTTCCTGAATGGCACCTCTCCCACAGGCAGGTCACACTGCTCTCTGTGAACCGCTGCGGTGTCATTACAAAGTTAATGACAGTTCACAGATCGCAGTGCAAACTGTGAATTTGTACAGGAATCGGATGGTGAGAACACCCCATGTGATCCGATTCCAGTGCGTGAAAAAAACAAGTCCCTGCACCTTTTCTGTGCAAATCCAATGCGAGGTCAGCCATACAAGCGTATGGCTGAACTCACATTGCTCAGACATCGCATGCGATCGCACAAGTCTGAACCTAGGCTCAGCAATAGTCCTGTTCCTGTCCCCAGTTCCCTGATGATTTCTCAGAATATACTGCAATGGGTGAATACCCTTAGGGCTCATTTACACATATGGTGCCCTCTGAAGAGCAATCCATGTTTGGATCACTCTTCAGAGGGCATTTAACAGGCAGTGTGGAGGAGTTATATCACCTCCTCACCACCTGTTTAAACCCCACAACGGCACCCCGCAACTGAATGCATTGCACACAGATGCAGGAAGCCCTCATTCACTTGGATGGGCCACGTTCAGCAGGCATTGCCGCACTGTGATGCAAAACATTTTGGCTATTGTGTGTGTACACCCCCCTTCTGCTGCCTTTGCAGTTTAAGAGGAACAGTTGGGTAGCAGTAAAAACACAGCTCAACCTCTAATTTTTACTGTCCCCCAACCATCAGTGTAAACGAAGTAGCAGGGCACTCTGAAGAGTGATCCACAGTGAATCATTATTTTAGACGTATTTGACAGGTGGTGAAGAAGCGTTGTTTTCTCCTTACCACTTGTTTTTAACCCCTAAAATCCCATACCGCTGTGCTGTAGCCATGTGCATTGCACACGGTTGCAGCGCAGCCCAATTGAGTTGAATGGGCTGAGTTGTTAAGCAAGCGCAGTGCAGTGCACTAGTGGGCTCTTTCACACGGGCTTTCTGTCCGGTGGGCTCTGTTTTGTTCAGGGATTGATCCATTGATCCCCACTGAGCAGGCGGGTGACAGGCCCCTCTCCACTCACTGTGCAGAGACCTGCCAGAGCCACGTTCTCCTCTTTGGGGAGATAAGATGAAAACAGACCACCTGTCCATTTTCATCTGATCCCATCCGATCCAATCCGATCCACTAGACATGGAAAATAGGACCTCCATCCGTCTGGATTTCACGGATCGGATAGCAGCGGGTGTCAGTGGACATGTCAACGTTGACATCTGCCGCTCCAGAGAGGTGAATGGAGCGTCTGATCAGGTCCACCTGAAAAACTGTCAGGCTGACCTGATCAGAAACCCCATCTGAAAGGGCCCTTAGATCCCTTTCACACTGGGGCGCTTTACAGGCGCTATTGCGCTAAAAATAGCACCTGTAAAGCGTCTCCCCATTCAACCCAGTGTGTCCTTTCACACTGAGGCGGCTCAGGGCGGTGCGCCTGTGGGAGTAAAATTAAACTCCTGCAAACATGATTTTTCAGGAATGTGGGGAGCTCCACCACCCCTGCCATTGGATTGAATGGGCAGCGCTCCCAAAGGGGCTGTACACCGCTCCAGGAGCGTCGAGCGCCGGCACTTTTAACCCCTGTTTAACCCCTTGTGGTTGGGGTTAAAAGTGCTGTGCTGCCGCCCGAATAGCGGCGCCATAGCGCTGCTATTACAGCGGTAGATCGCCACTAAATTGGCGGCAGTTTACCGCTGACGAGCGGGCGGTCCCAGTGTGAAAGGGGCCTTAGTGTTCGGGTTTGCCTTGAAGAAAAGGTGGCAACCCTACCTTACAGATGTGCACTTACACAAAGTAAAATTATCAACAGCGTTAAAAACAGTTTCCACCAAGCACTCATGTAAACCTGGGCTCACCGCTCTACCAAGGTTCGGAGCCGCAGCCACTAAGTTTAGCTTGTCTCTGGAACTAGAAAGCCGTGCAGTCACGCCCTGATGCGTTTCATCATTCCTTCGTCAGAGGGCGTGACTGCACAACACGGCATCAGCATTTATATGCTAGCGGAGAGCGGTAATTTAACCCCCTCCGTATGCTTCACTTTTGGGGAAACTTTGACAATCAAGGTGAGTCCTGTGCCCCCCGATGGGGAGTCCACAATCTCTTTCATGAAATAATATACACAGCAAACCCCTTTAGAAATAGCCCAGAACGTATCCCTCATAATGCATCCGACCGCGGCTCCCACACACATATACAATCCGACCAGACGGTGCAGAACGGCCGATCTGGCGAAAAAAGGAGGGGGATGAACCCACCTACGCGGTATGTTAATAGTAGAGTGTTAATCGATCAGGAACTCACCATCAGGGATACACAGCACAATTCCCACCTCATTAATGTTTCACATATTATCCCAAACAGTAAGTTAAACATAGAACCAAGGTTGCAAACAATTTTTCCAAATTTTAAAACATTTGGAAAAAGTGCTACCAATATAGGGCGCAGAGCTCTTCTGTGGTTGAGCGTGATCTGGGATAAATCCTGGAATATCTTGATTTCCGCTCCGTTGAATAATATTTCCTGTTGGTCGCGAGCACGGATAGCTACCTCTTCCTTCAATTTGTAGTCCGTGAAACAACAGACGATGTCTCTCGGAGGGTCCCCCTCCCTCACCCTGGGTCGAAGAGCTCTATGAGCCCGCTCGAACTCCACCGGTGTGTCTTGGGGTCTTTCCAGGATATTGTTGACCAGGGACTGTAGAGCAAGGGGGATTTGATTGTGTTCGATACTTTCGGGGACCCCGCGGATGCGGAGGTTTCTCCTGCGGCCTCTGTTGTCAAGGTCTTCAAGTTTCCTCTGTATATCTATGAGGTGAAGGTGATATCGGGCGCCGTGTTGTTGGAGTTCCTGAATGTCGGCGTCGTAGCGACCAGCTGCTCTTTCGACTTCCTCAAGTCTGTCGTTAACCCCTCTAAGTTCGTCTTTGAGGTCGGACACGGCGCCCGATAGTGCTCCCTTGATGTCAGCAGCCAGGGACTGAAGGTCCGTGACCTTAGGCATCTGGTTTATAAGGGTGAGCAGTGTCTCTTGGTCCGCCAGTTGTTTGTTCTTCTGGGTGCCCTCAGATTGCCTGCGAGCCATGGTGGATGGTGAGGAGTGAGATGTAGAAGGCTCAGGAGCAGTGGGAGGTTGTGAGCGGAAGAGGTCAGGTAGATTGCGGCCCGGTTGGCAATATGGGGCGCTAGAGAAGGGTAGTTGGCGGCCAATTTTGCCCATCACAGAGTCATATAAAGAGTAGGTTCCCCAAAAAAGTGAAGGCGCTGCCCCCCCCCGCGGTGCCACCGACCCTAGGTTATATTGCCATCCTCATCTAAATGGGGCTGGAAAGGAATAAGAGCAGTGTGGTGGATTAGCTGCCCTTCAAAGTCCAGGGGCCCTAAAGTACTGTGCGACTCGCTGCGGGAGAAGAGGGGGGTGTTGTGGTCTCCAGTATAGCCTGGTCTGCTGTTATGTCGGCCTACAAGGCCGGGGTAGTCCTTTAAGGGGCCGCGGCCTAGTCGCGGGAGAAGCCGCGGGCTCGATTTGCGGGCGTTCCGCCCGTCCGGATGGGGTGAAGAGTAAATCAGGCCCGATCTGCAGGGGGGGGAGGAGGGCTCCCCATAAGCCTCATCCCGTGGTTCAGGGTCTCAGGATGGCGTCTGGATGAAGGTCTGAAGCAGCCGCGGCCTAGGCCGCAAATGAAGCTGCGGCCTCGATTTTGGACCCGGTGGAGGACGGGCGCGGGTAGGCAAGATGAAGAGTCCGGGGCGTAGAGGGATATACTAGGGATCCGTCTAGGTGGATTTTGGGCTCTCACCCGTCCTTGGGAAGGTAGGATGGCAATTGATTGAGACGGGGAGGTCAGAGCTCTCCCAGAACACGTCCAGCGTCCACAGAGTCCAAGCCACGCCCCCTAGTATTAAGTATTTAATAATATTAAAATAATAATAATATTTCATGGTGTCAGTTAAAGATGAACAAGAGTTTGCAATCATTTTAAAAACTTTCCAAATAATTTGAAACATGATTTAACCACTTCCTGTCCACACTATAGCCGAAAGACGCCTGCAGCGCGGACCTGAATTGCTGGGAGGGCGTCAATGGACGTCCTCCTGTGCACAAGCCACCTGCGTGCCCCCTGCGGGATGCATGCAGCGCGCTCTGTGATTACCGAGTCAACGAGACTCGGCTGATCACAGATCAGTGTAAGGGGCCGATGCCGGCCCCTTACCACATGATCAGCTGTCAACCAATGACAGCTGATATACACTGAAGAGCTGGCACAATGCAGATGCAATCTTTTATTTGTGATCATGTACAGATAGAAAAATGCAGACGCTTTTCAGCACAAGGCCTTGCTCACTGCATATTCTATAGTGATACACAAAACAAATAAATACACAGGTTCATAAATGTGAAACCCTGCCCCCTCCAATCAGGTGGTAACATCAATTAAAGTGAATTCAAAGCAGTCTTGTTCAACTTCTTTCACCTATTATGAAAGGCAGATAGATCAGAAGAAAAGATGGAAAGGGGGCAGAGAAGACAGCTGATCACGTGATGTAAATAAAGGATTGGTGTTCTGCTTTTTTTTTCCCCTCACGCTGATAGCATGGGGGAAAGAAAAGCAGATCACTGGCTGAGGACAGAGGGACATCGGTCCCCTATACATAGAGGCACTGCTGCTATGCAGTGCCTGCCAGTGTCATCTACCAGTGCCCACATGTGCCACTTACAGGTGCCTACCAGTGCCGCCTACCAGTGCCCAGCAGTGCCACCTATCAATGTCCATCAGTTCTCCCAATCAGTGCCCATCAGTGCCTCATTATCAATGCCACCTATCAGTGCTGCCTATAAGTTTCACCTACCAGTGCCCATCAGTGCCACCCATCAGTGCCCAACATTGCCAACTATTATTGTCGCTTATCAGTGCCACCCATCAGTGCCACCCATCAGTGTCCTTCAGTACTGACCATCAGTGCCCTTCAGTGCCACCCATCAGTGCCATCCATCAGTGCCCACCAGTGCTGCCTCATCAGTGCCTACAGTGCCATCTATCAGTGCCCAGCAGGGCCACCTATCAGCGCTCATCGGTGCAGCCTATCGGTGTCCATCAGTGCTTCCTCATCAGCGCACATCAATGAAGGAAAAAAATTACCTGTTTTCAAAATGTTTTCTTTGGGTTTTTTTTAATAAAAAAATAAAAGAAATACAGCAGTAAAGTTGAGCAAACACCTGGACGTTCGGGTTCGGAGGGTCCGAACAAACTTTGGGAAAAAGTCTGGGTTCGTCACGGAACGTTGCCCGAACTTTATCCCGGACCCCGAACCCCATTGAAGTCAATGGGGACCCGACCTTTTAGGCACAAAAATGGCTGTAACAAAGTCCTGGCAAGTGCTAGAGGGCTGCAAAAGAAAGTAAAATGGGGGTAAGAGTAGGGCAAGTGCCCTACAAAAAAATGGGGATAGGGAAAATAAATTAAAATCAAATAAACTAGGAGATTTTTTGAACAATAATGTGTCACTTACAGTTGCAGCTAGAACCTCTCCCTTTAGAACTAGGAGATGATTTTTGAACAAGAATCTGTCCCTCTAAGCAGAAGCCTCTACCTAGTGCAGTCAGATCACTCAAAGCAGCAGTATGTGAAATCTCAAATTACTCCCACAATATGATCGTTGTGAACGATCCCACAATCTGATCGTTGTGTACGATCGTAGCGATCGTTAGGTAATGCAGAGTTTGATCTGCAATCTGTCACTCAAAGCAGCAGTATGTGAAACCCAAATTTCTGCAATCTGTCCCTCAGAGCAACAGTAGTAGTAATCTCAGGATGCAGGATCAGATGTTAAAATGTCTGCAATCTGTCCCTCACAAAAATGCCGGCAGCTTCCTCTCCCTACACTAACCCAAGAGCATGTGACATGCAGCACTGTGACACCAGCCTCATATAGAGGCTGGGTCACATGATGCACTGGCCAATCACAGCCATGCCATTAGTAGGCATGGCTGTGATGGCTTCTAAGGGCAAACCAGTGAAACGCTTGTTGATTGGCTGCCCTGCAGCTATTCAACATGCGTGATCAACTACCAGAACCCAGAACCCGAACCCGAACATTTTTTGAAACGTTCGGGTCTGGGTCCCGGACACCCCAAAGTTTGGTACGGACCCGAACGTTACAGTCCGGGTTCGCTCAACACTACCCAGCAGTGATTAAATACCACCAAAAGAATGCTTTATTTGTGGGGGAAAATGATAAAAATGTCATATGGGTACAGTGTACCCATGACCTCGCAATTGTCATTCAAAGTGTGACAGCACTGAAAGCTGAAAATTGGTCTGGGCAGGAGGGGGGGTTTAAGTGCCCAGTAAGCAAGTGACCAGATGTCCCAGGTTTCAGGGGACAGTCCCTGGATTGAGGACACTGTCCCCGAACCAAATCTGTCCCCAGTTTCGTCCCCTGATTGGATTTGAACAGGGGCCCAGACCATTTCAAAGACAGTCCATGCAGAATTTAAAAAAAAAAAATCTAAATTACACACCCCCACTCTTCTGCTCCTACAAGCTTAGGGGAGTGTATTTTTTCTGGGTCCCTGGCTGCTGGGACAGGGATCTGTGCCTTACCTTAGTAAAAGCAACCCCCCTCCCAGTGAGAAAACACTGATTAGGCACACATTTAACCCTTTGATTGCCCTAGATCAGTGACCAACTTACATTTTCAAAGCGCTGAGCAGCGCTATGAAAAAGGTATACAGCGGCTTATTTTTAAAAAAATGCATACACTGGGGCACACCATTTATTGTAACAGAGGGGATTGTAGAAAGAAGATTCAGTGGCTCAACAACCACTTTTAGTCGCAGCATGCATGTCAGGCACCTTTATAGTACTTGTGGCAGCCACCCGCATACGTTAGCAGCTATGGGGATGGGTTAGAGGTGGAGATGATAGTATGTACATATTGGTATCAGCAGTATAATGTGTCCACATTAAAAATCTCACCTGTCCAGCTGCCTTTTTCTCCTCCAGTCCACAGCTCCCCTTTTTCTTCTCCAGTCTACAGCTCCCCCTTTTCTTCACCAGTCCACATCTTCCCTCTTATCCTCCGGTCCAGTGTTTCTCAACTTCAGTCCTCAAGGCAAACCAACAGGTCATGTTTTCAGTATTTCCCTCAAATGAAACGGCTGTGGCAATTACTAAGGCAGGGAAACTGATCAAATCACCTGTGCAAAATAATGGAAATCCTGAAAACGTGACCTGCTGGTGCGCCTTGAGGAATGGAGTTGAGAAACACTGCTTCAATCCACAGCTCCCCTTTTTCTCCTCCAGTCCAAAACTCCCCTCTTGTCCCACAGTCCACTGTTCCCCTCACGTCCTAGTCCACAGCTCCCCTTTTTCTGCTGCAGTTCACAGCTCCCCTTTTTCTCCCACAGTCCACAGCTCTCCTCTTGGCCCCCTGTCCATAGCTCCCCTTTTCTCCCCCAGTTCACAGCTCTACTCAGCACCCCTGTCCACAGTTCACCTTAGCAGCTTCCCCACACCTATAAACAACTCACCTCTGCATCTGTAGTCCACACTTTACACCCTCAGTCCACAACTAACCTCTGCATCCCAAACGACAGCTTATATCTGCCCCCCCTTCCACATTTCACTTTTGCACCCCCATATCTGCAGCTTACCCCAATCCACGGTTCTCTTCAACACCCCATTTTTAATTCTACACAACCTGCCCCCCCCCCCCCACCCAATGGACAACACGGACAACACCTCCAACCTCCTCTTAGCTGTTTCTCTGCACAACCCCCACCACCTCCCTCCAAAGCTCTCAACTCTGCAAAAATCACACCCCCCCCCCCCC
>BLSH010433818.1:564436-587235 GCA_018402905.1 Glandirana rugosa
GAGCAAGTGTAGCGTGGGGGATAACTTGATGTAGAAGATGTTCCTCCCTTCACAGCTCTTACTTATTCACAACTCCCCCCTCATTGCTTACCTATACCTATTCTCCTCCCAATCTCAAAGCTCTCATCTCCTAACAAATCTCCCATCCTTAGCTGCCAGTGCTGCAGTACACCTCATCCAACCTCTCCAGAGCTGCCTCCCCCTCTGCAAAACTGTCCCCCCAGGGGCCCCGCCGCTTCCCTTCACAGCTCTCGCCTCCTTTAAAAAGCTTCACAGCGGTGCAGCCGCTGTGATACATACAGGTCAGAGAGGTCAGGGGGAGACAAAAGCTGAGGAGTCAAAAAGATGTGGCGTCGGAACCCAGGGCACCCGTCAACATATGCCTTGCTCTGCACAAGCCCAAAGCTAGCACACAGAAAGTAGAGGAAGTGTGCCCCTGGTCACTTCGCCCCTGATCACTGCTGGCCCCGGAGCCTTGTGGGAGCCTATTCCTTTCATTCACGCCCACCCCTGGCCCCAGGCTGAGCCTTGTAGAAGATGTAGTTCAATAGGGGGTGCGATGTGAACGAGATACAGCTCAATTGGATTGGCTGGTCAGTGTGTGCTCTTCATCCTCGTGTGCCCAGAGAGAGGGCTCGGCGTGCCATAGGTTCGCCATCACTGCCCTAGATGTTAGCCTCTTCCCAGCCAGTGTCATTACTTCACTGACAGTGTATATTTTTAGCACTGATCACTGATATTAGTGTCACTGGTTCCCACAAAGTGAAGAGTCAAAAGTGTCCGATTTGTCCGCCGCAATATCACAGTCCCACTATAGGTCGCTGATTGCCACCATTACTAGTAAAAATAAAATATGTCCCCCGGTGTCATTTTAAAGTCTAAATACATTTATCATGTGTATTCGTTGAATCTTGGTGTTCATGTATTTCTTCCAGATCTGTGCAGTAATCCTGGGTGAAACTTTACCTCTGTGCAGGAGCTTCCTGTAATAATGCCAGTGGAACCAACAACTGGGAATAATTGGTTACAGTGGAGCCGCTGAATTGTTTGCATGATTCTCCTGAACTGCTAAAGAGTTCACCAGCCCTGTACCTGGACACGAATGACACCAGCACACCGGGAAAGAATTATAAATGGCCTTTAATTAAAAGAAAAGCCTTGCGATAAAAATAATTAAGACAAACAAAATTCAAAATCACATTTGCAAACACTATTCAACACAAGGTATGCTTAACAAGGTATCTGGGGTCAATCCTCACAGCCACCCGAGAGTTTATCAATTTTAGGCCAGCCATAGATGGTTTGAGATTTGGCTGGTTCAGCAGGAACCAGACAAATTTTGATCCATCTATGGGCAGGTTGGTTGCACTGTAGGCACACTATGCCAAGGTGAGGAATGCTACTGACACATTCACGGGAGGTAATGCCTTTCAGCACAGAGTAGTGTAGTATGAATCCCTTCAGCAGGAATGGTACAGCCTAGCTAAACCTATAAGGACCTACCTAATCACTCACCAGTGAACTTTGACCGGTTCCTGACCGGCTTGCGTACTTTTACTGCTGCAGAGTGGCGCTATAGCGCAAATCGCCGTCTATAAACAGTGGCTCGCACGTGCGCAGCTAGTAGGTGGGAGCATGCTGGCGGCGGTGCGCTCTCATGCCCGCTGCACTCTGCAGGAGTGTGCCCACAGCTCAGGAGGGGACCCGATGTCTGCCGGCAAGCCGCGATGACCTGGCAGAGAGAAAGAACATGGAACGATGTAAACACAGCTGTTCCCCACTCTGTCAGTGGGCATTTAAAAGATCTACTGATCCCTGTCACTGGGATCAGTTAGATCTCTTATGCCCCTGGTAGCCCAGCCCCCTCACAGTCAGAACACGCCACAGTTAACCCCTAGATCGCCCCCTGCAGGTTAACCCCTTCACAGCCAATGACATTTATACAGTAATCAGTGGATATTTAAATTTCTGATCACTGTATAAGGCCTCATACACACGGACGTTTTTTGACGCCGGCATTTTCTGGCGTTATTTTGCAGCTCTCCATGTTAGTCAATGACTCCTTAAAAAGACGTTTTTGAGCTGTAGATGGCGTCGGCGTTAGTGAGCTGAAACTAGAACCCATGGCCAGCGCGTTCTGAGGCTGTAACGTTTTGGTATTTTTTTTACGCCGACGCCGCAAAACGCCAACTAATATTGTACCGGCGTCAACCGGCGTTTATTGACGCAGACGTTTTTTAGGTTGAAAAATAGCAGAGGGATGATTTTTTTAAAGAAACGCCTATTGATGCCGATGCTCACTAACGCCGATGCATAACGCCGAAAAACGCCGATTTTTTTTTTCTTGACGCGGGCCCAACATTTTTTTTTTTTTCTTTACGAAAGGTCCGTGTGTATGAGGCCTCAATGTCATTGGTCCCAAAAAAGTGTCAAAGATGTCCAATATGTCCGCCCCAATATCAAAGTCCCGATACAAATCACAGATCGCCGCCATTACTAGTAACAAAAAAAAAAATTGCAAAAGCGCCAGAAATTAATTCTCATGGTATAATAAACGTGACAACTTTTGCGCAAACCAATCAATAAACGCCGATTGTGATATTTTTTTTTACCAAAAATATGAGGAAGAATATAAATCGGCCAAAATCGATGAATAAATTTTTTTTTTATTTTTTTTTTTTTGGATTTGTGTTTTAGAAAAAGAAATATTGTTTTTTTTTTTTGCAAAATTGACGCTCCTTTTTTGTTTATAGCGGTTATCAGAAACACAGAGCTGATCAAATACCACCAAAAGAAAGCTCTATTTGTGGGTAAAAAAGGATGCAAATTTTGTTTGGGTACAACGTCGCACGACCGCGCAATTGTCAGTTAAAGCGACACAGTGTCGAATCGCAAAAAGTGCTCTGGTCCTAACATGGGAAATCCTTCCGGGGGGTGAAGTGGTTAACCACTTAAGGACCGAGCCTGTTTTTGAGATTTGGTCTTTACAAGTTAAAATCATTTTTTTTTTCTAGAAAATTATTTGCAATACTTTGGGGTTGATTTACTAAAGCTGAAAAGTGCAAAATCTGGTGCAGCTTTGCAAAGAAACCAACCAGCTTCCAGGATTTGTTGTCAAAGCTTGATTGAACAAGCTGAAGTTAGAAGCTGATTGGCTAGCATGTGCAGCTGCACCAGATTTTGCACTCTCCAGTGTTGGTAAATCAACCCCTTTATGTCACACCGTATTTGCGCAGCAGACTTACAAGCTCAATTTTTTGGGAAAAAATACACTTTTTTAAAATAAAAAAATAAGACAACAGTAACGTTAGTCCAATTGCTTTCTATATTGTGAAAGATAATGTTATGCTGACTAAACTGATATCCAACATGTCATGCTTCAAAATTGCGCCCGCTCGGGAAATGGCGACAAACTTTGGCACTTAAAAATCTCCATCTGTGAAGTTTAAAAATTTCTACAGGTTACTAGTTTAGAGTTACAGAGGAGGTCTAGTGCTAAAATAATTGCTCTCACTCTAACGATCGCAGTGATACCCCACATGTGACTTACGTATGGGTTCGCTTCTGCGCGCGAGCTCGGCAGGACGGGGTGCTTTACATTTTTTTTTCTTATTTATTTTACTTTTTATTTTTTATTTTTATGCTGTCCTTTTAAAAAAAAATCTGGTCAGTTTTATTCCTATTACAAGGAATGTAAACATCCCTTGTAATAGAAAAAAAGCATGACAGGACCTCTTTCATGTGAGATCTGGGGTCAAAAAAGACCTCAGATCTCATATTTACACTTAAATGCAATAAAAAGGAAAATGTCTTTTTTTTTCAATAAAAAAAAAAAATTTCCCCTTTAACCACTTCAGCCCCGGAAGGATTTCCAACGTTAGGCCAAGAGCACTTTTTGCGATTCGGCACTGCGCCGCTTTAACTGACAATTTTGCGGTCGTTGTACCCAAACGTCCTTTTTTTTCCCCACAAATAGAGCTTTCTTTTGGTGGTATTTGATCACCTCTGCGTCATTTCTGATCGCTGCCATAAACAAAAACAGAGCGACAATTTTGCAAAAATAAACAATATTTCTTACTTTTTGCTAAAATACAAATCCAAAAAAATATATAAAAAAACTTTTTTTTTTCATCGGTTTTGGCCGATTTATATTCTTCCTCATATTTTTGGTAAAAAAAAATCGCAATCAGCGTTTATTGATTAATTTGTGCAAAAGTTGCCACGTTTACGAATGATGAGAATTCATTTATGTTTTTTTTTTTTTTATATTTTACTAGTAATGGTGGCGATCTGCGTTTTTTAGCGATACTGCGATATTGCAGCGATCATGTCGGACCATTTTGACACTTTTTTGGGACCATTGGCATTTATACAGCGATCAATGCTATGAAAATGCACTGATTACTGAGTAAATGTCATTGGTAGTGAAGGGGTTAACCTGGAGGGGGAGATCTAAGGGTTAACTGTGTTCTAACAGTATGGGGGCTGGGCTGGCAGGGGGAGGGGATTGATCACGGCACACAGACCTCCGTTCTCTCACTGCCAGCGGGAGCCAGCGCGGGTAGCCAGCAGAGATCGAGTCTGCCCTACCCGCTCGCTGGCCCCCCCGGAACACAGTGAGTGCACGGTGCGCTCGCAATACTCATTATCACGGCCGCTGTCAGGAACACAGCGGGCGGCTGGCAAGTGGTTAAGACCATTGGGCGGAAGTGACATTTGACGTCGCTTCCGTCATCCAATGGTATGGAGTTCGGTGGGGGCCATCTTTCCCTCACCCGACTCTAGGCCTGAGAGGGAGAAGGATCGGATCGGCTTCGCCGCTAAAGACGGCTCCAGTAAGAGGCTGAGAAGGCCGGAGCGCGACGGGAAAGTGATCTCGCGATGAATCGCGAGTTTAAGAGGATGCCAGGGTTATGGCAGTTATCCATGGTATACCACATCAAACAGCCGACGTATGACGATGGCGGGCAGTCCGTAAGGGGTTAACTCAATCTGGCCAACATTGGGGCCCTTATTCTCTCTCCACCTTCCCTTCTGAAGGTTTAAAACCCAAATAAAACCCAAAGCAGAAAAGTAAGGCAACCATAAACATGTGGCCAGAAAACTCTCAGATTCTAGTAGCTCTGTGTATTTTCAGCAACTTGTTCGTTGAGGGTGGACCCATGCGGGAGCGCTCCCAAGCCGAGCTTTGTGCATCTATAGACATGTACAGCACGGCTCAGCCTGACTGACCGCAGCAGGAGACTATGGTTCCCTCTGGTGCTTGTGTCTCCTAAAAGAGGAGGAAGAGAGAGAAGCAATGCGCTGGATTGATGGAGGAGTCATCTAAGTGTTTATGGAAGGTGGGGGGGCTGGTATTGGAGAGCTGATTTTTTACCTTAAGTGCCGGCTCACACAGGAGCGACCTGTCAGCCTGACAAGTCGCGCTCCATGCAGTACAATGGAACCATTCTAAGAGGAGCCACTAAAGTCGCTCTGACTTAGAAAAAGGTTCCTGTACCTTTTGGGGTGACTTCGGAGCGGTTTGCATTGACTTCTATTATAGAAGTTATTTGCAAGCCTTGCTGATGTTGCGCTGTATGGAGCGGCTTCAGAGTTTGAAGCCGCCCCTGTGTGAACCGGGACATAAGCAAATCAAACATTTATTATATTGCAGCTTACCTTATATGTGGTGGCTGCATTTGTTTCCTTTTTAGGGTTTCTTTCCTTTATTTTCACCTGCCGATCTGGCCAGTAAGTCTGTTATTTTTCAACAGCTGTCTAGTGGATGTAGCAGTTTGAAGGTTATGACAAACCATTTACCGCTGACAGGGGTGCTTTGTTTATTTATGTAAAACCTTTATCCTAAAAGGAGAAAAAAAAATATCTGTTGCTGTAACTGCTTATATAGCGTGAGCTGGATTTTGGCTTCAATTTGTTAATGTACCTAAATAGGCCATCAAACACTTTCCTCTCCTTAGATTAATAATGCTGCTGTCCAAATGTGCCCCCTGTGCTCCTTCATCCAGAGTGGAAGCACTCTAAAACACAGGAGGTGTGATACTGGCCAGATCACCAGGTGAAAACAGAGGTGGGGAAAAGCCTAAAAAAAATCTAATGACTGGTAAGCTGCAATATATTACATTTTTGGTTTTTGGTTTAATACAGGGAATGCATTAAGGTAAATAACAAAACACTTAGACCCAATACACATTATCCAACTTTTGTTGTCAGATTTCCTTCAGATTTACCAAAACCATGTAATGCAAGGGCCTGTCTGATTGCATACAAATTGAAACTCCTAAGGTTTGACCTCATTAATATGGTTTTGGAAAAATCCAAAGGAAAAAATCTACAGAAAATTGTATAGTGTGTATCCAGCTTTAGACTTTAGAAACACTTTAATCAATCAGCCCCTGTATATTTGTGGCAAATGCGAGGAACTTTTATTCTTAGGGTTCTTGCACAATGTACTCAGGGCTGGCCCAAGACATTGTGCTGCCCGGGTCCAAGAATGAATTGCTGCCCCCACCCCCTCAAAAAAAAAAAATCACGCCCACCAAAAAAAACCCACATCCATTATTTTATATCATGATAATTAAAACTAAAATTGCATTTATCAGGAAGTCAGATTTACATGCAACAACAACTTGTCTATATACAAAATTATATGACGTACCATTCTGTTCAATTCCAAGGGGCGGGCTAGGGTAGTATATAGATAGGCTAGGGTAGTATAGGGGTGGGCTAGGGTAGTATATAGACAGGCTAGGGTAGTATATAGACAGGCTAGGGTAGTATATAGACAGGCTAGGGTAGTATATGGAAAGGCTAGGGTAGTATATGGACAGGCTAGGGTAGTATAGGGGAAGGCTAGGGTAGTATATAGACAGGCTGGGGTAGTATATAGACAGGCTAGGGTAGTATAGGGGAAGGCTAGGGTAGTACATAGACACGCTATGGTAGTATATAGACAGGCTAGGGTAGGATATGGACAGGCTAAGGCAGTATATAGACAGGCTAGTGTAGTATATAGACAGGCTAGGGTAGTATATGGACAGGCTAGGGTAGTATATGGACAGGCTAGGGTAGTATATAGTCAGGTTAGGGCAGTATAGGGTCGGGGTAAGGTAGTATAGGGGCAGGCAGAGCAGCCCAGGGGGGCAGAGTTCATCATAAAACATAAAACTGGTGGAGAAAAAAATGTGGTCGTCAGTTTGCTTGGTAAATAGAAGAGAAGGAGAGGTGGTCATGGTTCCATTTTCTGCCCCTCTCAAAGTGCTGCCTGGGTCCATTGGACCCACTGGGACCCATGGTAGGGCTGGGCCTGACTGTACTGATGTATGAACACTGGTAGAAATTTCCTGCACAAACAAATGTGAGTATGGTCCTTATATGTCCACATAAAAATTATTCTAGCTATGGTATAATCTACTATGTAGTAATGCTGATTTTTTGTGTGTTTTTTTTCCACTCATCTAAACACATTACAGGCCCTTAAAAGCAATGGACTGCATACATTGAGGCATGGACTCCACTAGACGCACCAAACTGTCAGTAGCAGATTCTTTAAGTCTTGTAAGTTGTGAGGTGGGGCAACCATGGATCGGATTTGTTTTTCCAGCTCATCACACAGATGCTCGATTGGGCTGAGGTCTGGAGAATTTGGAGGCCAAGTCAGTACCTTGAAGACACCTTCTTCCATTGCTCTGTGGTCCAATTCTGATCCTCACGTGCCCATTGTATGCACTTTTGGCTGTGGTCAGCATGGGCACCCCGACTGGTCTGCGGATACACAGCCCCATACACGATTAACTGTGATGCACCGTGTGTTTTGACACCTTTCTATCAGAACCAGCATTCACTTTTACAGCAATTTGAGCTCCAGCAGCACTTCTATTGGATCGGACTACATGGCCAAGCCTTCGCTACCTTTGTGCATCAATGAGTCTTGGCTGCCCATGACCATGTCACTTGTTCTCCGGTTTTCCTTCCTTGAACCACTTGTTGACCTGGAACATCCCACAAGAGCTGCAGTTTTGGAGTTGCTCTGACCCAGTCATCTAACTGCTTGGTCCCTGTCAAAGTCACTCAAATCGTCATTCTTAGGCCTCGTTTACACGGCTGCTGGTAAACGGACGTTTAGAGGCATTTGGGCGTTTTTTTCAGCTGCCCCTGAAGTTCCTCTATGTTATCTTATCAGTACATTTACACAGGGTCGTTTAAGGTCGTTTCCAGGCAGTTGAGTTTAAAGGCTTTTTTTGGAACGCAAAAAAATGGGTTCAGACGAAAGTTCAGAGGCATTTGAAACGCTAAAGAGCTTGTAAACGCCACTAAACGCGGTAATTCGCGTATAGGACCGTTTTGTTTACAGGCGTTTCCATTTTAAAAATATATCTATATATAGATATATATATTTTTTAAAAACGCTCCTAGACATGAACGCGGCAAAACGGCCATTTTAAACGCCGGCTTCTAGCTGCCAAAAAAAATCGTTCAGGGGAGGTTGAAATAGCGCCCCGTGTAAATGGAGCCTTACCCATTAGTTCTGCTTTCAACACATCAACTTCAGGGACATGTTCATTTGCCTAATATATCCCACCCACTTTCAGGTGCCATATAATTGATGTTATTCACTTTACCTGTCAATTGTCATAATGCCATGTCATGGATGATCAGTGTATTTAATATTATCATTGTTAATATTATTATTAATAGTTTAGAGAGAACTTTCTTTATTTTTTTTTTGCTACAGTTTATTCCATTTTTTTGAAGGGTTAGATATACAGTGTACATCTATTCCCAATGTCAGCTCACAGATTCTAGATTAAATTAGAAATAGACCATGAACAACATGATAGGATTCTGGAAATCAAATAGCATTGCCCTTACTTTAATTTGCTTCTGCAGGATAAAAATACCAACATTTCCACCGAGACATAAGTTGCACCTGCCCAGAAACATTAATACTGAGCTCAGAGATGGAAAACTTCATACCCAGTGCCCATCACAAAGGGGAGAACATTTGGGGCTCTTCACAAAATGTTCCTACTGTAAAAAAAACTTTTACTTTGTAATAAGTTTGTGATTGGATTTATTTTTTAAAAAGGTCAATCTGCCCCAAACCAAGATATCATGTTTGGATGAATGCAGGCCAGTTACAGTAAGTTAACAAGTTATTTGCCTTTTTAAAGTTAAAGTGTAACTAAGATCAAATAATGGCATCCATGATGCAGACTATTGATATTCAAAAAGTATAGAAAGAACCGCGCTGAACAAAATACCTTGTATGGGGGTATTGTCTAAAGGAAAATACGGGTAGGTACCCGACTCCCAATGCCTCTGTGGGGCGGGATGAGGAGACTCTGATGGTGGGCCCTCTTGCGGGGCCAGGGCTGCTACCCCTGGAAGCGATTGGGAACGTCGTTTCACATATGTGGTCAGAGGATAAATGGAAAGGAGCGCCCAAGATGTTGATGTAAAAATTAATTGATTTTTGATTTTATTTGGTTAAAAAGCAATAAAATGAAGCCAACGAGTTTTGGGGTACCAACAAACTCCCCCTTCTTCAGGGCTGCTAGAGACAAAAGATTGTACATATAAAATATTGTCACAAGATATCCCATTTCTAAAAGGATAAAAACTGTACATAAATGTATTTGCAAAAGAATCACAAACTTTCAAATAACAGTAAAATTGGAAATTAATTTAAGAAAATAAACACCAATATGAAAAAAAAAAAAAAACTTGAATAAGACGTAGGTAAGAGCTCTCTAAAGTCAAATGATTTTTACCATAAATTGCTAGAGTGTTTAGGAAAATTAGTCCAAATATCCTCATCAGGCTGAAATTAATCTCTTTAAAAAATTGTCTTTAAAAATGTCAAAATGGTAGTGCTGATATTAAATTCCTTACTGACCTGCTGATACTTATTCCTTCGGATTCTCGTCCGTTGGGAAGTTACAATCTGCAAGGGAAAAAGGACCTGAGTGCTCGAGAAAAAACTGAGAGGGATAAAAATGGGAGGGAGGTTGAGCTGGATAGAATGGGGATCATCACCATGCACCTGGAGTGGCGGGGCAGCTTGCTGGCATGTTCCTGCTCCCAGTGCGACTGGCGCCCGCCGGAATACAGCCCGGAATGCATGGGGACCGGACACCGACTGGCGGGCGGACCACCAGGAAAAGAAGCAGCGTGAACGTCTGCATCTAGACAGCGCGCCTGCTTCATACCGAGCGGGGGGAGAAGAAAAGGGGAGGGGAGGACCCGCCATGTGGAAGTCCAAAGAAGAGATGGGCCTGGATGGCTGAGGCAACGGGGGGACCTGTGAGGGAAGGAGAAGGGAAGGGAGGGAGTGAAAGAGAGTAGCGACTGACCTGCTGAAATGTTGATGTGGCATCCACGGCCCATCCACCCTCACGGCCCAGCCCACCTGTCACACATCAAATAAATTTGGCACCACGAACATCCGTTCTCAAGGATGCCACATCGAAATTTCAGCAGGTCAGTCGCTACTCTCTTTCACCCCTTCCCTTCTCCTTCCCTCACAGGTCCCCCGTTGCCTCAGCCACCCAGGCCCATCTCTTCTTTGGACTTCCACATGGCAGGTCCTCCCCTCCCCTTTTCTCCTCCCTCCACTCGGTATGAAGCAGGCGCGCTGTCTAGATGCAGACGTTCGCGCCCCTTCGTTTCCCGGCGGACCGCCCGCCAGTCGGCGCCCGGTCCCCATGCATCCCGACCTTTCCTCTCGGGCTGCATTCTGGCGGGCGCCAGTCGCACTGGGAGTAGGAACATGCCAGCAGGTTGCCCCGCCACTTCAGGTGCATGGTGATGATCCCCATTCTATCCAGCTCAACCTCCCTCCCATTTTTATCCCTCTCAGTTTTTTCTCGAGCACTCAGGTCCTTTTTCCCTTGCAGATTGTAACTTCCCAACGGATGAGAATCTGAAGGAATAAGTATCAGCAGGTCAGTAAGGAATGTAATATCAGCACTACCATTTTGACATTTTTAAAGATACATTTTTTAAAGAGAATAATTTCCGCCTGATGAGGATATTTGGACTAATTTTCCTAAACACTCTAGCAACTTATGGTAAAAATCATTAGACTTTAGAGAGCTCTTACCTAAGTCTTATTCAAGTTTTTTTTTTTTTTCCATATTGGTGTTTATTTTCTTAAATAAATTTTAAATTTTACTGTTATTTGAAAGTTTGCGATTCTTTTGCAAATACATTTATATACAGTTTTTATCCTTTTAGAAATGGGATATCTTGTGACAATATTTTATATGTACAATCTTTTGTCTCTAGTAGCCTTGAAGAACGGGGAGTTTGTTGGACCCCCGAAACGCGTTGGCTTCATTTTATCATTTTTAACCAAATAAAGTCAAAATTCAAATCATTTTTACATCAACGACTTGGGCGTTCCTTTCCATTTATCCTCTGCAGACTATTGATAGGGAGGGAGGGTGGGACCCGACCACCTCCAAGCTCTCTTCCAGCTGAACGCCTCCCAAGCCCTTCCCTCGTTCCAAGTCCTGAAGCCCCACCTGCTCGCCCCTTTCTAATAATGTGAGTATCACCTTCCTCCCATTTACTTTTTTATCTCAGCATGACTCCTCTTATTCTCAAAACTCTTCTAACCCAGTCATGTTGGCCCTGCATCTAGGCTTCTTTCTTCTTTACACCAGGCCTCCTTGGAATGCCAAGCAAAGTAAAATTGTATTAAACACACAATAAGCCTAACATATTACCATCTTAAATATGCTAACTTTAATGTCCAATTCATTGACAAGTATTTACCTTTTTAGATCCTGCCAGCCCTCCTGTTTTTTTCTTATTTCCTGTGCTAGGCCGATTACACCTTGGACAAGATGCTGAATTTGCAGTGTTGTTGGCCCTGGGTTTTGTTCCTTCTCTTTCATCTATATGGTGACACCATGCAGTTAATTGGGTTTTCCCTCTGTGGTGCATCTGATATTCTGGGTAAGCATTCTGGTGATTACCACAGCTGTTAAAACTTCATTTAACAAATGGTTATGTACATTTTATTAATAGTATTCTTATATATATCTACATTCTATCTTGTAGGATTATCGTCCTCCCATTTTTGAAACTCCTGAGGAAGCATTTCAAAACTGCGAAACGTGTCTAGTGTTGGCTAACTGTATACACCAACTATATGTTGTGCTTAATAGCATTGGTAAACACAATAGTTGCAGTTAAAGAGATGGTTTACATACCTGTATGCTTTTCAGCTATAGGTAAGCCTAGAATAAGGCTTAGCTATAGGTACTGCAAATATCTCCTAAATGGGTGGGTCTTTGGAGGCAGAGAAAATTCTGGATAATAGAATGGTCGGGACCCATTGGTGGTGTGGGGTTCTCGGGTACATTACGGTTAACGAGAGGTTAACTCAGAATAAGTGAATGGAGGTCATTGCAGATAATGAGGATTGTCTCTATGCCGGTGTGTTCCGGCTGGAGGCCTACGTTTAAGCAAAGGTTGTCGCAGTGTTGTTGCCCTCAGAGACCACCAAGCTTCATTTCTTAGTTTCTGTCTAAGGAATGTTATCAGTGGCGGCTGGTGGGTGCGGGGAGCGGTGGCCATAGGTGCAGGAAGCAGTGGGCTGTGATCTCCTTTCCTCCTTCTCCCGGGGGTGCAAGGAGCGGTGGCTCCGGTGTCCACTCCTCCATCTCCTACAGCGTACTATTATTCTTCCGCCTAAGTGCTAGGCATCTCATAGGATCTCCTGGCGCTTAGGCCAAAAGGGAAACAGGTCTCAAAACCTGCCTGCTGATTGGTGGGGAGGAACTTTAGTATGAGAATAGCAAAAATGAATTCGCTATAGTTACACAACAGGGTATGATCAGGACGCAGTGCTCTGCGCCCCGAGCTCACTCTTTGTTGAAGCCTATTAGAGCCTCTGGCTCTAATCACATGCTTCAAAAATCCACTCCCCCCCCATTGGAATCCATGCACCCAGCGCCCTGATATGTAGATCAGGGGGCCGGACGCATGGATGTGGGGGTGGAGCCCGTGCACCCTCTATGGACGGGCCGCCACTGAATGTTATGGTATTTTATTGGAAGTTATTTATTTTGTTAATAAATGGCTGTGATGGTCATTTTACTCCAAAACCTTGTAGTGTCCTTTATTGTAACATTTTGTAGGTTGAAGGGGATGGTCTAGCAAGCACGTACATAATATGTCATGTATTTGTGTATCTTTATGTATATATACATATTTTTTTTTTCTTTTTCATATATTATATTATTATTTTTTTTTTTTTTATGTGATTGTCCATGCTTCTGATAGTACCAAGAAAATCCTCCCCGCCTCTCTTTCTTTTTCTTTGCCATATGATCTAAAATGTATGGTGACATCTTTATGCTGGTGGGTTAATTGGCTCCTGTGTAAATTGGCCCTAGTATGTGTATGAATGTGAGTTAGGGACTTTAGATTGTAAGCTCCTTGAGGGCAGGGACTGATGTGAATGTACAATGTATATGTAAAGTGCTGCGTAAATTGACGACGCTATATAAGTACCTTAAATAAATAAATAAAATAAATAATAACTCCATGAACAATAAATGTATTGTTAGCCGGGACTACTTGTCCACTCATCTGAACCTAGGTGTAGAAAGAGGGGGCCCAGAAAAGAGGGGAGCACTGGAGACCAACCACTGAGTAGGCACTAACATGCAATATAAAGGGATCAGAGGTCATGTAGCTTAGAAAAAATAATTAAGAAAAAAGCTTTTACTAGAGATTTTTGGAATACATGAAATGGTTTGCAGTTTTAGGATAATGATGAGGGAGCTTTTATAGTTGAGAGGTTTGCCTTACACTTTAAGCCTAGGCTGTCATATGTGCAATGTGTGTTTGCGCATGCATTTGAATATGCTGCTGTAGCCGTGAGAAACAAGGGAAAAAGTCCTGGGACCGCATAGAACCACATGGTGCTACAGTAGCACCATTCAGTTTTACGCGAGTGCTGATGCAGGGGGGGTGGCATTACCAATTAATATCACCCCACAGGTCTGCTAAAAAGCAGTGCGTTTCTGTGCCAGTTGGGAGCGCGAGTGCTTATACAAGCATTCCCAACCCACAGGTATATGAACCTAGGCTAAGTCCATGTAAAAGCTACCCTATTTGCAAGGTAACATCAGGGGGTAAAAAAAAGCTGCCTGCACTCCAAGGAACCCAGCGTGGTATGAATCATTATTGTTCCAGAGAAAAGCACAGTATATCCCCGCTTGGAACTTCCTTCTCTAACGGCAGGTAGGAGACCACCGCCCTGCCTCTCCACCCCAGCAAATCAGAGAACTTTTTGCATTCATTATGAAAATCCAAACTAATCTCTGAATGGGACCCATGCTGAACAGCCAACCTTCAGCAAGGCAGCCACTCAGCACAGGAGCCAGAAGCTAGTGGAGATCACTGGGGTAGCGGTGCCTACTACAGTGATCAGTAGCCAGGGCCGGGACAAGTGGTGGGCAGGAGGGGTGGCTGCCCTGGGCACTGTAGCAGCATATGAGGTGTGAGGGCACCACAAGGAGATTGGGGTAGAGGGAATTTGTATAGAAAGGGGGAATTTGGGGGTGACAGGGGGTAAGTATTGTTCTAGGAGTGTAAATTTTGGGGTGCTAAGAGTGGTGATTTGGGGGGAATTTGTGCTGGAAGGGGGATTTGAAGCGGGGGGGGGATGTGTACTAGGAGGGGACATTTTAGGGGTAGAGGATTTGTGCTAGGAGGGGTGAATTTTTTTGGAGGGAGGTCATTTGAACTGGGGGAGATTTGGGGGATGACAGGGCAAAGGTTTGTGCTGAGAGGGGGGATTTTAGCAGGGGGTGGATTTGTACTAGGAAGAAGGGAAAATTATTCTTAGGGGGTAAGTATGTAGATTAGTGCTCAATGTATTTGTGGGGAGATTTATGTTGACACATTATTATATTATTATTATTATTATACAGGATTTATATAACGCCAACAATTTACGCAGCGCTTTACAACTTGAGGGTAGACAGTACAAATACAATACACTTAAATACAGTAGGAATCAGAGGGCCCTGCTCGTTAAAGCTTACAATCTAAAAGGGAAGGTCAAGAGATACAAGAGGTAATAACTGTGGGGGATGCGCTAATAGAGAAGATAAATGTACAGTTGTTAGGTGGGAGCCAGATAGGCTTCTCTGAAGAGGTGAGTTTTCAGGGATCGTCTGAAGGTGGACAAACTAGAAGAAAGTCGGACAGATTGGGGTAGAGCATTCCAGAGGATGGGAGAGGCTCTGGAGAAGTCCTGGAGACGAGCGTGGGATGAGGTGACAAGGGAGCTACAGAGCAGGAGGTCTTGGGAGGAGCGAAGAGATCGATTTGGTTGGTATATATACCTCTTCTGGGGGGGCACAGTTTGGCAGCTTTTCCCTGGGTTCTAGATGACCTTGTCCCAGCACTGTCTCCAGCTTCTAGAGGGATCCCACATATATGATATACTGTATACTTAGTTGTATGGCCATTGCTAGCACCCGGGTCAAACCTCAGACTACACAAATTCCAGGGTATATGTGATTCCTCATCCAATCTATATTCTGCTGTGAGGATGGTTGCTGGAGGCCGGGCCCTTCCACTCTCTTGGCTGTGACTGCTCACCCCCCTTACTCCCAGGGGTAATTACATGCTGGACCCTCACTCTAAGGGTCAACAGTCAGGTCCACACAGTTAATACTTTCTCTCACATTCTCGATGTATTAGCTGAGTACCAGATCAAGTCTTGGTCACTCCATTGAAATATCCAAATACTGGTAGAGGTAGTGTCCCCCTACCTCATGCCGGAGTTACTAGTGTCTCAGGCTCTAATCAGAAATGGTTTACCTGTCTCCTCTTCCCCACTAATGTGTCCTATGCTCCCCTTCTACCTGGAGAGTCTTTCCAGGCTGCTTCCTTTTCTCAGCTCCTCTAAAGGTGGGATTTACCTTTTCCCAAATGTCCAGAAAAGACCCCCCTCCAGGCAGCCCCTCCTCCAGATGGGGGAGAGCAGGAGCACGACAGCAGCCTAGTTCTCTCCTCTTGTCCTCCACGTGTCCCACCCTCGCTCCCAACCACCCCCAGCTAATGCAAGGGGCGTTCAAGTCAAACTGGGACTTTTTTTTTTTTTTAAGGGATAAAAAGGGATGCTAGCATGGCATGGAGATGAATCTTTCTGAAATTTTCTGATGAGGAAGTGAAACAGGCTGTCCTAGGATCTTTCCATGCCAAAGCTTTCCAGGCATTAGTTAAACTCTGATATACACTATGTTACCAAAAGTATTGGGACACCTGCCTTTACACACAAATGAACTTTAATGAGATCCAAGTCTTAGTCCGTAGGGTTCAATATTGAGTTGGCCCATTATGTGCATCTATAACAGCTTCAACTCTTCTGGGAAGGCTTTCCACAAGGTTTAGAAGTGTGTCTATGGGAATGTTTGACCATTCTTCCAGAAGCACATTTGTGAGGTTGGGCACTGATGTGGACAAGAAGGACTAAAACAAAAAATACACAAGGGCTGGATGGCGCCAAGGAAGAGGTTCACCTCAAAACGCGTTAGCCATTGCATTCTCAAGACAGCCCCCTCAGTTGAGGAATGTACATAGAACAGACATTGATGATGGTGGTCTTTTGATATGCCTGTATTCAAGCCTATGTTTGTGAGTATGTTACTTACTGTTTTTAAGCATTACATTTTATGGAGGATAATGCACTAGGCCACGCGCCCTGTGTGTCTTTTTTGTTTTCGTATTTGAGACACCCCAGTCTGTGGGAAACGGTGAGGCAGTCATTGCCCTCTTAACCTCCCTGGCGGTGTTCCAGAGTGTGGCTCGGGGTGGATTTTCAGTACCAAGAACGGTAACCCCGAGCCACACTCGGGATTGCATCGCTGGATCCAGGCAATGTTACTCACCTTGTCCCCTGGATCCAGCGATGTCCCCTGCCGTGTCTGCGGGCTGTGTCCGCCGCCAGATGACTCCTGTATGCCGGGCTCCGTTCCCTGCGAGCGTCGCGTCGCACGGGGACGGAGACCGGCGGGAAATTCAAAAAGTGAAACACACAGCACATACAGTACACTGTAATCTTATTGATTACATTACTGTATGAAATCATTTCACATCCCCTTTGTCCTTAGTGGTTTGCCCAGAGCCCTGCATGCACTTTTTTATTATATATGTCATTCTTTCTGCCTGGAAACTTGAGAATGTCCATAGCAACCAAAAAGTGTCCCTTTGCGTCAAAAGTGGTTTTTGATCAGCTAGAAAACAGTGATAGTAAATAAGAATCATTTGCAGAATTGAGTGATACTGATTTTTGGGGAAATTTATCATCAGAAACTGAAAGTGACGACAGCGACAATTCTGCAACTGAGCAAATTTCAATGTTTTTGGTTTGATTACATTATTGAATAAATGTTATTACTATTATATTATTATTTTTGATAATTATTTTTAGTTATTTATTATATTATAATTTATGATTTCATTTTTCAAACTTTTTCATACCCGGGATGTCTACTAGACTGTTGTTTGGACAGATTTAAGTGAGTTATTGCTAAGAATTACAGGCCTACAATATAAAACGCCAAATTTTCATGCAAAATAATTGTACCGCTTTCAGCACCAAAAATCTGAAATAATCATCCCGCCAGGGAGGTTAAAGAGAGCACAACGAATAGACTACTCCCCACCGAGGCCTTTAGCACAGCACAGGAGAATTAAAACTTTTTGTTGCTGTGGACAAGAAGGCCTGGCTCGAAGTTTCCACTCTAATTCATCCCAAAGGTGTTCTATGGGGTTGAGGTCAAGACTCTGTGCAGGCCAATCAAGTTCCTCCACCCCAAACTCGCTCATCCATGTCTTTATGGACCTTGCTTTGTACATGGGTCCAAATCATTTGGTGGAGTGGGGATTATGGTTTGGGTTTGTTTTTCAGGGGTTGGGCTTGGTCCCTTAGTTCCAGTGAAGGGAACTCTTAAGGCGTCAGCATACCAAGACATTTTGGACAATTTCATGCTCCCAACTTTGTGGGAACAGTTTGGGGATGGCCCCTTCCTGTTCCAACATGACTGCACACCAGTGTACAAAGCAAGGTCCATAAAGACATGGATGAGCAAGTTTGGGGTGGAGGAACTTAACTGACCTGCACAGAGTCCTGACCTAAACCTGACAGAACATCTTTGGTTTGAATTAGAGCTGAGACCTCACAAATGTGCTTCTGAAAAAATGGTCAAACATTCCCATAGACACTCCTAAATCTTGTGAACATCACTTCCAAAAGAGTTGAAGCTGCTAAAGCTGCAAAGAGTGGGCCAACTCAAAATGTAACCCTACGGACTAAGACTGGGATGCCATTAAAGTTCATGTGCATGTAAAGGAAGGTGTCGCAATATTTTTGGTAATATAGTGTATATGAAAAATGCATCCAACAGATAACGTACCAGCAAAAGTCAAAATATACAATGCAAGCCCCCTTAATTGAAAGAGTATTGGCAGTTTTTTCTCCTTCTTCCAAGTAATAAGGTTGGCCCCCGTCCATTTGGTCCCCTTGTAGTTGGTGGGTTTTCACTACTCAACAACAAGACCCACCAACTTGCAAAATGATTTGCCTTTTAATTTGTATTGAATATGTATTCTCCAAGTTGGGGATACCATGTTTTTATTGTATCCGTAGCTATGTCAGTTAGTTTAGCAATAAACTATTGATGTGTTTTTATAGGATACGCTTTATTAAATCTAGCAAACAGCAAAACATATTAAAACGCATCATTTTGTATTACCGAGAATTCCAGGGATAGGCTTCAAGCCGACAGACAATTATAATGCTGCATACACCATATCCTGGTGTTTTACGTACAGTCATTAGTCATGCTATAAAGACTATTTATAGTAAGAACTGTGCACACTTATTGGAAGAACAGCAGGGTAACAGGCTTTTGGCTGAATTTTGCTTTTTTTGCTTGTATTTTCTTGACTGAGAGAGAAAGAATAATCCTCTAAGGAGACACTAGATGGAAGCAAACTGAGTTTTTCTTTTCCATTACAAAGAAATGAGATTTGCTGTATGAGATGACGGAAGCAGCATGGTCTTACAGCAGTTACAAGGAGCATTGTTTGTAAAAGCATCCATAGACAATAAAACAGAGCTCAAAGCAAAGAAAAGACCAATAAAAGATCAAATAAAAAAAGCGGCTTTTGTTGCAATACTCACTTTACGTATGAAGCTGCCCCTTGCAGTACCAACTTTCCACCAGTAGAGGTCTTCAATCTTCTAGGACAGCCAACGTCATTTAACGCACTTCCTCTGAAGCCAGGCTGTCATCAACCCGCCCCCAGCCTGTGACTGGACAGTGAAGAAGAAGCAGCGCAGTGATTGGCTCATCTCTCTGCTTTTTCCGTCTATGGTGCCAGGACAAGCCAGGAATATTGTGCCTTTTTGTGCATGCAAATTTGTTTGTGTAAAAAAAATGCATTTTTTCCTTTGAAGGGATAATAATGGATTTAAAATCCCGAGATATATTTTCTGCAAACCTTTTTGATCTTTCGGAATATAACAAATGAAGTCACTGACAATATGCCTACTACAGAAGATTTCATTAAGCAGACAATGGAGATCATTTATAAGTGCTATATTAGATGCGGACATTCACTCTGAACTTTAATGGATAACTTTCACCGGAAGGTTTTTGTTTCACTGCGCTGTAATTAGTACCTTATAAAATGTGATTTTTATTTATGTATTTTCTGATGAGTGAGATAAGGCCATTGGCAGGAAATTTAAATATCTTCTGTCCGTTCTCAGAATTGCCTATTTTAATACAGAAGGGTTCATCTTATCTTTCATGAATATGAAATTATATAGAATGGAAAATGATTAGATGCATTCGGAGGCAGAGATATTACTACCATTCACTTTATCTCTTTACAGAAAATGATTACTTGTAAAATGGGACAAAACTGGGATTTAAAAGAATTCATTTGCTTAACTCTTAACGGAATGGTCACCAATGTGTCCAGTGTATTTTATACACTATATTACCAAAAGTATTGGGGTGCCTGCCTTTACACGCACATGAACTTTAATGGCATCCCAGTCTTAGTCCGTAGGGTTCAATACTTTGCAGCTATAACAGCTTCACCTTTTCTGACAGCAGTCATTCCTGTGAACATTCAGTGCGTGGAACGCCTGATCCTGTATGATCGACGCATAACCTGTCGTGAAATTGCACAAGAGATTAATCTTTCTGAAATTTTCTGATGAGCAAATAAAACAGGCTGTCCTAGGATGGTTTGGGCATACTGACAAATCTTTTCATGCCAAAGCTTTCCAGGCATTAGTTAAACGCTGCTATGCACTATGTTACCAAAAGTATTGGGACACCTGCCTTTACACCAGTGGTTCTCAACTCCGGTCCTTGGGACCCACTATCAGGCCAGATTTGCAGGATAACTGAAATACATCACAGGTGATATCATTTGCTGCTCAGTGATTGCAGTATTCTAGTCTGCATCTCCCCAAGATAATACTTAAAATCTGGCCTGTTGGTGGGTCCTGAGGACCGGAGTTGAGAACCACTGCTTTACACACACTTGAACTTTAATGGCATCCCAGTCTTAGTCTGTAGGGTTCAATATTGAGTTGGCCCTCCCTTTGCAGCTATAACAGCTTCAACTCTTCTGGGAAGGCTCTCCACAAGGTTTAGGAGTGTCTATGGGAATGTTTGACCATTCTTCCAGAAGAGCATTTGTGAGGTCAGGCACTGATGTGGATGAGAAGGCCTGGCTCATAGTCTCCACTCTAATTCATCCCAAAGGTGTTCTATTGGGTTCAGGTCAGGACTCTGTGCAGGCTAGTCAAGTTTCTCCACCCCAAATTCGCTCATCCATGTCTTTATGGACCTTTCTTTGTGCAGTGGTGTGCAGTCATGTAGGAATGGCAAGGGATCATCACCAAACTGTTCCCACAAAGTTGGGAGCATGAAATTGTCCAAAATGTCTTGGTATGCTGATGCCTTAAGAGTTCCCTTCACCGGAACTAAGGGGCCAAGCCCAACCCCTGAAAAACAACCCCACACCATAACCCCCCCTCCACCAAATGATTTGGACCAGTGCACAAAGCAAGGTCCATAAAGACATGGATGATCGAGTCTGGGGTGGAGGAACTTGATTTGCAGCACAGAGCCCTGAGCTCAACCCGATAGAACACCTTTGGGATGAATTAGAGCAGAGACTGCAAGCCAGGCCTTCTCTTCCAACATCAGTGCCTGACCCCACAAATGCACTACTGGAAGAATGTTCAAACATTCCTAAACCTTGTGGACAGCCTTCCCAAAAGAGTTGAAGCTGTTATAGCTGCAAAGGGTGGGCCAACTCAATATTGAACCCTACAGACTAAGACTGGGATGCCATAAAAGTTCATGTGCGTGTAAAGGCAGGTGTCCCAATACTTTTAGTAATATAGTGTATATCTCCTTAGGTCTCCTCATTTCAAAAGAGTATTGCTTTCACTGTTGCAATTTAACTGATTTTACATTATAAAAAGTGCAGCAGGTGAGGTAAGACTTAAGGCCGAATGTTGTCCGACGAACGATCTGCCGATTTTCTGATCGTTAGTATGGTGCTTTCAAAAGCCGATTCTGGATTTTCGGAGGACAAAAACTGATGTGCATTCTTGAAAATTTTTGTCGTTTTTGAACACAAGGTCCAATTTTCTTACAATTAGTACAGTTTTCATCCAAAAAAAATTGCTAGAGCAAGACTGCGCATGCTCAAAAACGAAAGAACACATACAAAACTATTCAACACATTACGTCACTTCTGACGTTGCATTTTGTCGTACGAGAATTTTCGGTGTTGTTTAGTAACCTCTTCAGATTCGATATGAGACTAGCATCCAAAAAAAATGGACAAAAATTTGTCCAATAATCTGAGCGTGTGTACCAGCTTTAAAGTGATTCTAAAGGCAATTTGTTTTTTGCACCACTTCGCCTCTTACACTTGTTCACCCTTTATGGACCAGAGCAATTCTCACATTTCTGCTATGGGCCAGTTTATTCCCACGAAAACATTGTCATTACTTATGCTAACAACGTCATACATGTATTGTTTTTTTAACCACTTCAGCCCCGGAAGGATTTCCCACTTTAGGACCAGAGCACTTTTTGCGATTCGGCACTGCGTCGCTTTAACTGACAATTGCGTGGTCGTGCAACGTTGTACCCAAACAAAATTTGCGTCCTTTTTTCCTATAAATAGTGCTTTCTTTTGGTGGCATTTGATCACCTCTGCATTATTTCTGATCGCCGCTACAGTTGTGTTCAAAATTATTCAACCCCCACTGAAATTGATTGTTTTGGTCGGTTTGACATTGATTATGATCATTCAGTCATCCTGCTTACAATTAAATCAAAGAGGCACGTGTAGGTCAGACAAATATAACATAACATTTATAATGAAATAACCACAAATGTCTTTTCTGAGCTCACATCATTATCAGTTTTATTCAACCCCCAAGTGACATTCAATCTTAGTACTTAGTACAACATCCTTTTACAGTTATAACAGCTTTTAAACGTGAAGCATAGCTTGACACAAGTGTCTTGCAGCGATCTACGGGTATCTTCGCCCATTCACCATGGGCAAAAGCCTCCAGTTCAGTCACATTCTTAGGCTTGCGCACTGCAACTGCTTTCTTTAAATCCCACCAGAGGTTCTCAATCGGATTTAAGTCTGGTGACTGCGATGGCCACTTCAAAATGTTCCAGCCTTTAATGAGTCTTTTCTGTAAACAC
>BLSH010433818.1:638146-654170 GCA_018402905.1 Glandirana rugosa
ACTAGCATGTCTTGCTAGTCTAACAACCTCATTAAACTCTAAAGTGTGTGACGACGAAAGTCACTGTGTAACGTCTAGTTTGGGACGGATTGTGTTGCTAGTAATGCGAGTATGTGTTACTAGTCTAACACCCTAGCATGTGTTGCTAGTCTAACACCCTCATTAAACTCTAAAGTGTATGACGACGAAACTCGCTAGACTGACGTGATCCATCTCCGAAGACGAATCTGCCTGTCTAAGAACAAGTTTTTGGTAACGGATGAGGATATCCCTGTCGACAACGACATTCACTGTGTAATAACAACTTTTTAGTAGAGGATCAAGATTTCCCTGGAAACTCTCCCTTTAGAACTAGGAGATGATTTTTCAACAATAATGTGTCACTTACAGCAACAGCTGTCCCTATAGGAGTAGGCAATGGTTTTTGAACAAGAATCTGTCCGTCTAAGCAGAAGCCTCTACCTAGTGCAGTCAGATCGCTCAAAGCAGCAGTATGTGAAATCTCAAATTACTCCCACAATCTGATCGTTGTGTACGATCCCACAATCTGATCATTGTGTATGAGCGTAATGATCGTTGTGTTAGGCAGGGTTTGATCTGCAATGTGTCACTGAAAGCAGCAGTGTGTGAAATCTCAAATTACTCCAACAATCTGATCGTTCTGTACGATCATAACGATCGTTGCGTTAGGCAGAGTTTAATCTGCAATCTGCAACTCAAAGCAGCAGTATTTGAAATCTCAAATTCCTCCAACAATCTGATCGTTGAGCACGATCGTAGCGATCATTGTTTTATGCAGAGTTTGATCTGCAACTCAAAGCAGCGGTATTTGAAATCTCAAATTCCTCTAACAATATGATCGTTGCGCACGATCGTAGCGATCGTTGTTTTATGCAGAGTTTGATCTGCAACTCAAAGCAGCGGTATGTGAAATCTCAAATTTCTGCTATCTGTCCTCAGAGCAACAGCACAGCAGTAGTAATCTATCTCAGGATGCAGGATCAGATGTTGTTAAAATGTCTCTAATCTCTCCCTGACGCCATCAGCTAACTCTCCCTACAGCTAACCCAAGAGCATGTGACTGCAGCATCAAGTGACTCCAGCTTATAAAGAGGCTGGGTCACATGATGCACTGGCCAATCACAGCCATGCCATTAGTAGGCATGGCTGTGATGGCTTCTAAGGGCAAACCAGTGAAACGCTTGTTGATTGGCTGCCCTGCAGCTTCTCAACACGTGGAGTAAAATACCAGAACCCTGGACCTGAACCCGAACGTTTTTTGAAATGTTCGTGTTCGGGTCCGGGTCCCGGACACCCGAAAGTTCGGTACGGACCCGAACGTTACAGTCCGGGTTCGCTCAACACTAGTAAACACAGTTGATTGTTAATAAATGGCTTCAGCCAAACACTAACCATGAGTGAAAGAAGAGTTTTTGTGTTATTCAAATTCTCTGAAAAATGGCCAAGAAATCATAAATTCTGCCAGGGTATGTAAACTTATGAGCACAACTGTACACGTGCATTCTGTGTCTCTTGTGGGGGGGGGGGGGTTGCGCTACTGTGGATAAATAAGTCAAGGGAAAAAGTAGAGAATAATATCCAGCTCAAACGTCCGTTGTGATAAATGTGTATGTCAGTTGCAGCAATACCTAGTAAACAACACAGTAATACTAAATAAATGGTGAGGATAGTGATATTGCGCAATCTGATCGACCTTCTATAAGCATGAATAAATCAAAAGTATGAGTGTAATCCCAACATCACATATGTGTCCGAATGTGGGACAGAGCTATAACCTGTGCCAAAGTGCTAATGTGCTAAAGGATGATCAAATAAAAACACATCAAACAAGTGTACATATAACACATAAGTATACAGTAATTCAATAACAATAACCAGATAGTCCTCAGACGTAAACAGAAAAAGCGGAAGAATCTAGACTAAAACATTACAATATTCTGCAGCTCTCCGTGTATCAGAAATCTCTCATAGGGCGGAGTCTAAAGCATAGTGAGGAAAGTTCATCTTTCAAAGTGACATAGTGCCATAAATTGCTCAGAAGATATTAGGGTGCTTCAATCGTGCAGGAGGAGCCAATCTGGGGGGTCTTTATTAAACCACCAAAAGGTCTACTTCATATGTGCCGCTGCCCCCGTGCTCCCAGAACTCTCACCTCAATATTCATTAAAAGAGCGCTCATAATAACCAACTAGCTCTTTATATGGTGTCCTTCTCCTTTAACCCGTCCTCTAAGATTCTCCACTCTCCACAGTATGATTACGGTAAAACTTCACCAATAACTGGTAATCTCGTTTAACTCTCATACAAGGGGATAAAACAGAGATGCTCCCATAGTGCAATATATTCAAACAAAGTGCATTTATTAAACAACAAAATGCCTGCTTACATCAACTCAAAGCAAACAACGCAAGGAATTTAAAACAAAGCGGCATAATTCCGCCTCTCACTGTGCTTCCGGTATCGTGTATAGTCCGGCCACGTCCTACGCGTTACGTCACGTGACTTCATCACCACCCTGTCTACTATATTAGACTCGAGCCTCCTGTGTCACATGGACACAGAGGCAGTGACTGTTTATTTGTGAACTGAGCATGTCATTGGCAAAGCACCAATCAGCTCTGGCCGGATTGTAAGTGAAGGGTCACTGATGCAAAGGAAGTTTCATCATCAGAGAGTGAAATCTCCTTCTATATGAACACTGTGGAAGTCCTAGCTACTTGCAGTTTATCCCCTGACTGCAATATACAGATGAAAAAAAGGTATATAGCAGCAGTATTTTGATATAAAATAAGATTTAGAAGCTGTGTGCACTGTGGGGGGGGGGGGGGGTGGCGGGGTGAATTGTTTTTTTACATTCCTGGGTTTAGTAACACTTTAAGTTTGCAATAACATGCAGTATGTTGTGTATAATTTCATATTATGGCAAGTTCACATCCCCAGCACTCAGCTCTTCACAGAGGAATCTGCCAGGACTGCCATTGTGACATCAAATATTATAAATCTACTGAAAACTTCTGTTTGCAAAATACATTAGCAAACAGTGGCATACCTTGGGGTGTAGGACATGAAGAACAGTCAGCCTCGGGTAGAGCAAACTGCTCTAAAATCACATGACTGCTGAGAGCTAAGGCACGCTTTAAACTTGTTACCGACTATCATAAAAAACCTTGCCCCCCCAAAAAAGACACACAAACTTAAATTGGAATAAGGGCAAGGCCACAGCTTTATTGAACTACATTCAACTGTAACAACGTTCAACATACCACATAATGCCAGTCACGGGTATACTGTGAGCATACATAACTAAACCAGATTGTCTAAGAGGCCCGTCTCCACCATTAGTGCGAGACAGGCATTAAACAGATCACCGATCTTAAACTTGCGGGCATAGCCCATAAAGCAATATTCATCGCTGGCCAGGTAAAACCGCCAACAAAGCTGTGACAATTTCCAAAGGGCGGGCGGGTGGGCAACTCTAGACATCAGGATCTCCTCAGAGTGGTGGGACTTACCCTTGCTCAGCCTTTTCTCTTGAGTCCCAGCTCCAACCCATCCCCTCATACCTTAGTGGCCAATCCCATCTGTGCCACTTCCCCAACTTGCTTTGCTCACGCGCCATCGCTGCCCCACTCCCATCAGTCATGGCTCCCTTTCCCCAGTACAGGGGTGGGTCAAGGTGCCTTCATTCCAGTTCACCTGCATATACAAGCAGCATCCAGTGGCAGGAAGGGAGAAGTGCACGTCAAGAGGGAAGCCAGGGGACACAATCTTATCTAGAGTGAGTGACTAATGCGTCCGGAGTTCAGGCAGGCTCAAAACTGGGCGCATCACTGTCCGGGGGAAACCCGGGCGGGTGGCAACCCTACCTGGTGGGCTGGATTCGGCCTGCGGGCCTTGTGTTTGACACGTGCAGTAGAGTCTCTCTCCTCATGACTACAGTTCCCACAGTGCAGTGCTGCCTGACTCAGTCTTTTGAACTCTGCTTGGTCAGCAGCTCCCTCCTCTTGCTGTTAACCAGTTCAGCACTGCAGGGCAGCAACTACGGAGAGCAGCTGTAGCCAGCGTTCACTCTTCATTTTCAGCCAAGCATCTGGCTATAGAACTTTTACTTTTACTTTGTAACTCTTCTCTTCTCAACAAACTTTCAGAACTTTCACTGTGGGCAGAGGTTGATGCTTTCCATATCATTATCATTAAAAAAAGCGATATGCAATAGTAATTTAAGACTTTTCCCCCAACCGCTGTTACTAGAGTTGCCATGGCAACACAGCTTCTTTCCTACACATACACTAAAGGCCAAATAAACTAGATATAAAATATATTTATTAAAAAGTTGCTGGAGTGCCCCTCCCAACTAACAGAGGGCACACGGAGGTGAAAATACCCTTTAAATCCAATTTCAGCAATGGTTTTGCTCTAATAATACACACAATTATCTCTGCACCAAGGCAATTGAAATTTGTCAGCTCCTTTGAAACTGATGCGATGAAGTCTTAAGGTTACGATGACAGTTTATTACCGAACGCAAGGAACTTGTTTTATTCTTTTTTATTTTTTTGTTTTCCTTTCAAGTGTAATTTATGAACAGAACAAAATATTTTGCCCTCGAACTAAATAATAATAGAGGACGATTTTCTCATTTGCAATAATCCGTGTGCCAATCAAAACGCAAGCACTAAAATGTCGGCAAAATAAGATGTTAGCATTTTATTTTACAATCGGGAAGCGTCTAAACGGTGAAATCAAGGCATTATGACAAAAACGGTAACACTTCTATTAGCAGCCACTTGCTTTAAAATGTCACATCATAAGCCCTTATTAGGCGTGCATGGCATTTCCAAAGCAAATGGGCATCGGGTTTGATTGTTTTTTGCATACCTACGCTAAAAGGAGGCAAGAGTTGATGAATGTACTTTTATTTTAAAATGAATTAGGAAAAACTTTCATTTTCTTGCCTTATGGAGTTCAGGGAAAGAAACACTCAGTGGGGAATTTTATGAACTTAAAAAAAAAAAAAACTAAACAAAGCTTGAACAAAAGTAGTATAATTCCAACATGATTGTGGATAAAGTTGGCAGGAAGGTTATGGTGGTACAATCACCAGCAAAGTGGGCATTAGTACTTTACTATATTTATTATAACTATTATTATTATTATTATTATTATTATTATTATTATTATTATTATTATGTGATTATTGAAATATACAGTACCTATGTATAAATATTATTAGTATTATCATGAGCAGTAGTAGTATTAACCACTTCAATACCGGGCACTTTCACCCCCTTCCTGTCCAGACCAATTTTCAGCTTTCAGCACTGTGGCATTTTCAATGAGAATTGCACGGTCATGTAACACTGTACCCAAGCAACATTTTTTGCATTTATTTCCCACAAATAGAGCTTTCTTTTGGTGGTATTTGATCACCACTGGGGTTTTTTAATTTGTGCACTAAAAAAATAAAAAAACTGAATATTTGGAAAAAAAAATATTTTTCTTTGTTTCTGTTTTAAAACGTTGTAAATAAGTACGTTTTCTCCTTCACTGATGGGCACTGATGAGGCGGCACTGATGGGCACTGATTAGGTGGCACTGATATGCAACACTGATAGGCACTGATGGGTACTCATAGGTGGCACTGATGGGCACTGATAGGCAGCACTGATGGTCACTGATGGGTGGTACTGATGGGCGGCACTGATGGGCACTGAAAGGCAGCAATGATTAGGAGGCACTGGCAGGCATCACTGATGGGCACAGATTGGCATCCCTAATGGGCACTTATTGGCACTGATTGGCATCACTGGTGGGCTATAGTGGACATCCCTGATGGGCTCTAGTGGGCATCCTCGATGAGTCTGCACTGGTAATCAATGCACTGATTAGGCTCTCCACTACCCGTGCGTTGTCAGCGCAAGTAGACGAAAAGCCTATAAACGTCACTTCCTGTTTGCTACGTCATAGGCTCTTTACCTAGATGGGATCTGCGGTGTGTCAGAGCGACACACCAAACCATCGATCACAGCACAGTGCTAGTGGCTTATCCTGCTGGACTTCATATGACGCCCAGTCAGGGTAATACAACCACTTTTCGGCTGTCATTCTGTAATAAGGCGGACGGGAAGTGGTTAATTTTATTGATCATTATTAATATTGTGTTATTATTCTAAGTATTTATTTGTGATTTTAAAATATGCTTATGTATAATTATTATTAATAGTAGTAGTAGTATTTATCATTATTACAATAGTTGTTTGTATGTACTGTATGTATGTATGTATTCTTTGTTTATATTATTATTATTATTATTCACCACCAGCAAAGTGGACGTTAGTACCTTTCTATATTAAATATTATTATTGTTATTTTTATTTATGTAAATATTGAAACATTATTATGTATTATCAGCAGCAGCAGTAGTAGTAGTAGTAGTAGCAGCATCAGTATTATTATTTATCATTATTAATATTGTATTATATTTTATTATTATTCATATGTATTCAGTGCGGCCATGTATGTAGGTAGATGGGCTGCCAAGGACAGCCCATCTACCCTCCCAAACAGGGGGAACAAGGATGAATTGACGTCTTGTCATGCTTTGGCCGCATGTGACCGGGTATTGGGAGCCTGATTTAGACTCCCATCTCTCCCAAGAGCTGGGACGCCAAGTGACGGGTCCTACTCGTTCCCCCTGTATAGGAGGGTGGATGGGCTGTCCTTGGCATCCACGTCACGTCTCACATGCTGGATGTTGTGCGCCTCTCCACGAGGCGCTGCACTTCCGGCGTGGTATCCATCTTGCCGCTTTGTGGGGGGTTTTGTCGTTAGAGTCAACGGCGGAATTCCCTGCCTATTTGCTGGCACCTCCCTCCCGCTATGCACGCTTGGTGTGACGTTGGTGGGGGTGTGGAGGCCGGGCCTTATAGGTCGCATCTCCACTCCACTCACTCACTATCTGCTCCTAACAGTGCACGTCTCACCACACATCTAGTCCTGGTTCAGTCTTTCACTTCACATCCAGGTAATAAATGCATCACCTCCTACACCAGTGGTTCTCAACTCCAGTCCTCGGGACCCACCAACAGGCCAGATTTTAAGTATTACCTTGGTGAGATGCAGACTAGAATACTGCAATCACTGAGCAGCAAATGATATCACCTGTGATGTATTTCAGTTATCCTGCAAACCTGGCCTGTTAGTGGGTCCCGAGGAGTGGAGTTGAGAACCACTGTCCTACACGGACTTGGTGTTCATCTTTCAATCTGGTGGTGTACCTTTCTATTGTACACATTTCGGGTCCTCTCACTCCCCATTCACCTTCCTTGTTACTTTTTTTTCATATCAACTCATTCACTTTTTCTCTTGCAGAAGACCCCTTCAAAAGGGCCAGCTTCCCTACTCATCCTAAACTATGTTTTTTTTTCCTTGGACGATGATTCTCTGGAGGTGCCCTTGTTGTGGCTTGTGGTTTGCCCCCTCCCCCCACCTCAGCTCCCAGAGGAGACACCCCACTTGGGATGTATTGGGTCCATGTATCGCACCTATCAGTGCGGCCATGTATGTAGGTATGTTGGTCCCCAACATTTTCCCACTTTATTTGTTAGTCTTCCATTTTATCTAATGGTAATAATACATATATTTCTTATCAATTACAGTTGTCAGTCACACGCATGCTCCTGATGAGTGGGTATTAACCTCCACGAAACGCGTAGAGCTGTTATATGCCGTGTCAAAACATATTGTGCTATATACAAATTATGGACCTTCATTATTTCATATGTACTACTTGAAATGTTGAGGCTGTATGCCCAAAATGTGTACGGATATATGCATATGAACTGTTTACAATACTATAATTGATTAATTTTATTAGGCAATATTTATTCATAATAAAAGCCGATTGCTCCAACAACCTGTGTGCTTCATGTAAAGTCCCACCCCTTTCCTCTCATTTATCATTTAATAGGGATGGAGGCCTATGACCCACATGACCTCATTTAAAGTCCCACAATGTTGCTCTTTTTATATATATATAAAATGTTTTATTATGTACTGTTTTGTTATTGTATTGTTATTAAAATAATAATATAAACACATGTTAAAATCCAATAACATAGCCATTTTGTTGGATAGATTGGTGAAGAATTAAAACTCCTGTTGAGTACTTATGGCTATCCGAGTTTTGTTAGAGAGATTTCCCTCACTTCCTGTGTGGCTGACAATGGTTTCACCAGGCGGGAAGTGAGGGAAAATCAGCAACAGAGAAATGGACAGATATACAAATCTGACATGGGTTCAAGCCTTACACATACTCCACTAAGAAAATATTTTTATTTCTGTCCATGTTGTTGTTGGAGAGCCCCCATTGCTTCCTATCTGGTGAAACTGTTGAAGCAGGATAGGCATTGAGCAGTAAAAACCTGACAAGGAGTTTGAGCCCTTCCTCCAAAACTAAGAAATACAGTTTTAAGTAGACATACACCTTGCACACATTAATACACACAAAATCAAAGAAATTTCTAAGCCCCACTTACTGACCAGCCTGCGACCAACCAAATTAACCTGTCTAACAATATGTGTTAAAAACAGAAGTTTAGTCTGCACACATTTGCAAATACATTACATGCATAAGCTACAGGCCCCAGTATGGCTGGTTGGTAAATTGAGCTGGGAAATTTCTTTGGTTTTGTTTGACATACGTCACCCTTCCGGTGCCCCTTGCTGCAAAGACCAGTTATAGGTGGGGGCAGTGACCACTTGTTTGTACCTTTAATATATTGGTCAGGCAATGCACTGACACCTTCGCTGCCATAGTGGTATGTGCTGGGTGTTTAGTGTGCCCTTGTACCTTTAACCACCTCCCACCCGGCCACTGTATATATACGGCCGGGTGGGAGCTTCCCCGTTCTGACAGGACGTGTATTTACGTCCTGCAGAACGGGTGCTCGCAGCACGGCCACGCGGCGTGCTGCGGCTCGATCCTGTGATCATTATGATCACAGGATCCAGCCGAGCAGAGATCGGCATATGGGCGCAGTGATTGGCCCTCCCGATCATGTGACAGCTGTGACCAATCACAGCCGTCACATTGTAAACAGAGACGAACGTGAGAGCAGTGAGAGCTCAGTGCGGGGGGGGGGGGGAGCTGCAGCTATGTGACAGCTCTCTGCATGATGATGATTTCATGCAGAGAGCTCTCACAGATCGCCCCCCACACAGTGCACCAAGCACCACTGATACCCCTGTCCCCATACACATAAGTGTCCCCATAAAACAGTCCCCAAGACATTGGTATGTCCCCCATCACATCTGTCACCATACACAAAACATCTGTCACAGTCCCCAAAACATCTGTCTGTCCCCGTCACATCTGTCACCATACACAAAACATCTGTCTGTCCCCGTCACATCTGTCACAGTCCCCAAAACATCTGTCTGTCCGCCAACATCAAATAAACCCCGATTTGGGTTATTTTTACGAAAGAAATGTAGCAGTATCATTTTTGGTCAAAATTTATGAAGAGAAATTACTTATTTGCAAAATTTTACAGAAACAAAGAAAAATGCATTGTTTTTGAAAATTTTCAGTCTTTTTTAATTTATAGCGCACAAAAAATAAAAAACCCAGGAGCGATTAAATACCACCAAAAGAAAGCTCTATTTGTGTGAAAAAAATGATAAAAAACTCATATGGGTACAGTGTCGCATGACCGTGCAATTGTCATTCAAACTGCAACAGCGCTGAAAGCTGAAAATTGTTCCGGGAAGGAAGGGGGTTTAAGTGCCCAGTATTGAAGTGGTTAATGAGGGGTGGGCTCCTTCCAGGCTCACCTGCCTATCCATTAAAATATGTGCTTTCATTGACTCTCAGAAGTTAGAGCTGGGGACTACAGTGACGGGGCCTGTAGCTTACACATGTAATTGCAGAGTGTGCAGATTAAACCCCTGTTTTTAACGCATATGGTTACACAGGTCAATTTGGTTGTTCACAGGCTGGTCAGTAAGTAGAGCTTGGAAATATCTTTGGTTTTGTTTGACATACATTGCCCTTCCAGGGCTCTGCAAAGACCAGTTATAGGTAGGGGCAGTGGCCACTTGTTTGACACTTTAATACAAACCTAAATCTCACCTCTATGGCTATATGCATTGTGGAGAAATTCATCATCATATTATAGCAGTGGCAGCTGGTTCTCAATTTTTTTTTTGGGGGGGGGGCAGGGGTGGTGCCCCCGCTCCCCTTATGGCCAGGCTTCCACTGTTTTATAGAGTTACTGAATTCTAACAGAACATAAAATCTGCAATAAGGGGAGGGAGGAATTAAGAAATATATAAAAAAAATACATAAGTATGAAAATATATATATTTGGCTATATACAGCATGTTGCCTCTAATATTCCTTAGGGATCCTGTCTAGATAAAAATAGTGAGTAAAGCATATCCACTTTATATGAGATGGGTAATTATTATTCATACTAGAGATAATCATTAACGATAGCAAAAAATAATAAACTAAAAATTGATTTGCTTGATAAAGCTGATAAAGGATAACGTTTTTTTTTTTTTTTATTTAAAGTCTGCAATGGCTTTTTGAGATTTGCACTGTATGCTACCAAAGCAAAAATATAGGAAATCTCTTGCATTCCTTCTTTATTAGATGGACTATCTGGGGACTTTCAGCATCTAAATTAAATAATTTTGCAGTTTTAAGCATCATAAGATGTAATATCCTGCTTGTGAAAACAATAAATGTGTCAATGCAAAAAAACATTGTTTTCAAAGAATACAGCAGGGGCTTGTAAGCTGTTAGAAGCCGACTGAAACTGATTTCAGAGCCTTTGTTGTAAGACTTTGAGGATGAATCAGTTCACAGTACATACAGCTAGAGACATCAATGAGGCTTGTTTCAAGGCTCTTTTACTGTTTGAGAAAACACAGATAATAATGTGTGGCAATAATCAAAAGTGCAACATATCTCAATGTGAGTGACTTCCAACAATTAACTGGGTAAAGATTGGAAAATTCAGTAATTTAAAGTTCAAGGTGACTAAATGGTTAATTATAACCACAATACTGTATGTCTCTTGATAAGGTACAAAGGCTTACAGGGCACAATCTGACGTGATGTTAGGAGAGGTCCCAGTAGGCTAAATATTGTAGGGTAAAATACATAAGCTGCTGGTAAACATAAATTGACAACACCAACAATAAAAACAGTTCATGTCGTACTTAAAGGGAAAACTGTGCTTAAAAATAGTCCAAATAGTAAACACATGCGATTGTGAATCACAAAGAAGACCAAACCTTGTTAACAGGAAGACTATAAAGTGAAACACAAGAAAACAAAAAAGTTCAAAAATTGAATAAAAAAAAAAAAAAAAAATATATATATATATATATATATATATATATATATATATATATATATATATATATATTGTTCGTGAATAATACAGTTCATATATTCGTATTTTCTCTTCAAAATATATGTAAATACTGATCACATTCCACTGGGATAGAAGTGGACAAATGTAGTAGTGATATAGACGGAATCTTACCAGATTCGTAGGACACATGCATCATATGGCAACCTGGGTCAAACAGGCTGGTTTGGAAGTATGTCCCCAATGCAGATCTCCAGACATAGGATCTGGGTTCAAAGGTAGTCACTTTGTTCCGTAATGCCAATCAGCATCCAGGGGGTTCTCCAATGGTGCTCATCCCAAGCAGGGCTGCTGTTAGAAATCACGGGGCCCCATACAGCCTACCTGGCAGGACCCCCCAAATATATCAAAATAATATTTTCACTAAAAACACACTAAAATCATAATTAACGCACACACACATAACAGAGAACCTGTGTGAATTAGCCCAGGGGGGGCACAGAGGAGAGATCAGAAGCAGGCAGAACGGGGAGGGGGATCGGTGCAGGGGAAGCAATTACAGAAACGATGTCCTTTGTGTCTGTCCCTGTGGTAGCTGAAAGCCGGCAGGAGGGGGAGAAACCGGATTTCAGCTGTGCAGAGAGCCACAAAGGACTTCCTTCTGTATTTGCACCTCCATCCAATCGCTCCTATTCCCCCTGCTGTTCAGGCCCCCCCTGTGTGCCTGGGTCCCCTACAGGAGGACTGGTGGTCCCCCCTATCAGCAGCCCTGATCCCAAGAGATATCCAATGATAGGTAGATAAGGAGATAGAAGGCTCCTCATAGTATAAATCAGTAGAAAATGTATTTAAAACATAGTGTACACTTACGTTGAAGTTGATATCAGCCGGCAATAGACAGGTTAAAACAGGGAAGCGATGCTAGCGCGGTCATCACCCATGCGCGGGCATCGCTTCCCTGTCTCTTTTTCTCTTTCTCATTTTTTGTTTTGTTTTCTATACATGGTGCACTGCTCTCTGAAGGGAACACAATAGCTGTTCTGGATGCCCTCTATGTTGATGTACTATTAGGACTGCCTGATAAAGCTATCAGCGAAACACGTAGCGATCCTTCGGTGTTGACATTGACTTTTTCGGGAGTTTGGCCTCCAACCACTAAGGTGGAGGGATAGCAGGACAGGCAGCCTGAATATTTATAGAACTCTAGCCTATCCCTGGAGAGGTGTGCCCAGAAGGTGGAGGATGAGCCCATAAATATTTTACGGACTGGCAGCAAAGTACAGAGTTCCAGCCTTCTGGAGGAGACCACTGTGCTTGGGACTCTGCCTCTAGAACAGAGAGAGAGACAGAGGGAGTTGAGGATCCCTTTTTGAAGACATTGAGGGCCCAGCTAGGCTTAGCTGGGGGCCTACCAAAAAAAAGAGAGAGAGCGAGCCTGGATCAGAGTCTGAGTATAGCCAGGAGAGTTGGTGTGAGTGAGTACTTCATCTTGCTATACAGAGGAGAAGGAGCTGTGCAAGGCAGCCAGGAGTTGCACAAGTCAGCCAAGAGATTACAGTGCAGCCTAAGGTTGTGCAATACAGCCTACATTTTCCTACAGAGCCAGAAGCCTAGCAGTCCTTGAATTCTGCTGTTCTAGTTTCCAGGTATCTAATGCTCCCCATCCCTATCCAAGTTCTGTTCCCAATAAATACCCTAAAATAAACCTGTGATGGACCGCTAGGCACCCTTCTTTGACAAGCCTAGGTGACCAGTTCCCCATTAAGAAGACCTAGGGCTGTCCAAATGTCTAAAATGATTAGCAGACCAACAGAAACAATATGTATCTCAATCAACAATGGGAATTCACACCTAGGAGGCACAGAATGGGGAAGTGATACCATGAGATAAAGACAACTTAGTAAACAGATTATAGCAGGAGATCCCAGCATCAGGTTGTTTTGAGCTGATTATATTAACATCTTCTCTGAGTCTTACACTCTAGGGGTGAAGCAAACATTGCTGCATTGTGCACAAAGGCGCAACATCTGTATCCAGGTCCTAGGTTCCCAGAGGCTGTGTATTTTGAGGAGATATGGACCTGAATCTGAAGCAAGACCACTCCAAGGGTCCCCCAGGCACACACCTCCCAAACATAAAGACCCTTCAAAAGCCAGGGCCCATAGTCAGTGGGCAAGAGACTACCCTGCAGTCCCCTCTAAACCCCCCTGTCCCAGATGGGTCTGTCACAAAAACCTTTAGACTGATTCTTGAACCAAATTAAGAAAGCTGAAAATGCCAAATGTCTGGCTGTGCATGCTGTGGGTGGGGGAAATAGGCCCAAATAACTAGAGGCTCCTATGGGGCAGTGCCGCATATTATTACAAGCATTTTTGTAATGCAAACTGTGTAAGTGCCTGAATGCAACTTGGTATAATTTTTTTTGCAGTAGTAGCATGGCAGAGCCCCATACTTGGGAAGGTAGAAGCAGCCCAAGGAGTCAATTAGCTGTGCTGCAGTGCAGGGGGCATGTTGATAGAAGGACAGAGCAGACTGACAGAGAGATGAGTTTGTCAATTTTCCTATCGCACCCCTTCCTGGCAAGCAGGCTCTTATGTCGGTGGGTGTTGCAACGAAAACCAGCTGGGTCCTGGAAATGTCATACAAGTGTACATATTTATCAGCACACCATGGATCCTTGTCCAAAGTGTTCTTTATTGAAGAGATCACATCACAGAAAAGTGCAACGTTTCAGAGCCGCACAGGGCCCCTTCATTAGGCATGTGATGAAGGAGTCTGCTTGCCAGGAAGGAGTGTGATAGGAAAACTGACAATGGCAGTGAGATGAGATCATCAGTCAGCTGCTTCTCCTTTCACAGTCTAATCACATGCTGGGGGGATCAGGGAGGTACAACACCTGTAAGGCCTCATACACACGGGCGTTTTATAATAAATAAACAAAACACCAGGTCCGAAGTTTTTTAAAAAAATCGGCGTTTTTTGCGGCGTTTTGCATCGGCGTTAGCGAGCGTTAGTGAGCGTCGGCGTCAATAGGCGTTTTTTTTTTAAAAATCAGTCCTCTGCTATTTTTCAACCTAAAAACGCCGGCGTCAAAAAACGCTTGTTAACGCCGGTACGGCGTTAGCAAGCGTTAGTGAGCGTTTTGCCAATTGGCGTCAAAAAACGCCAAAACGCTACAGCTACAGAACGCGATGGTCCCGCGTTCTAAAAACAGCTCACTAACGCCGACGCCCTCTACTGCTCACTAACGCCGGCGTTTTAGAAGGCCATTGAATAACATGGAGAGCTGCAAAAAACGCCTACAAACGCCGGCGTGCAAAACGCCCGTGTGTATGAGGCCTTAGTGTTACTAAACTGCTGAAGAGAAAAATCAGGTCTCCTGCCCTGCCAGACAGAAAGATGTAGAGTTGCAAAGCTGTCTAAGTCCAGGTGGTCAGAAATGCAAATCCTTTGACAAGTAAAGCAATTTCTATTAATGTATTTCATCTGTCTGCTTAGCTGTTTGCCTGAAGTTCAGCCTTAAAATGACAGTAAGCCTTAACTTTGTTTTATAATAAAATAACAAACAAGCCATACTTACCGGCTCTGTGCAATGGTTTTGTCACAGGATTTGATCGACAGCAGCAGCAGGAGCCCACTGCTATCAATCTGCCCAGTAAGAAGAGACAGAGCCGGGAGAGCACATTGCTCTCATGTATAGCACTGGATTGAGATTGGGCTCAGGTAAGTATAATGGGGGTGAGGGAGGAGAGGGTGCAGGGCTATATTATTGCTTTCCAAAGAGAGAAGTGGGATTAGATGTCCTGATCTAGTCAAATATCACAAAGCCTCACATTTAGCAAGAGTAGTTGACTGGTATGTGCAACAAGATAAGAAACCATGGGTCCACATGGAGCAGGGGATGGTTGACCTGCCCTTGGAAGGACTGCCATGGCTATCAGATATTGATATTGTGCCAGCTGTTAAACTACACCCAACTGTTGGCGCCACCATTCGAACATTGAAAACTGTCTTCAAAGCCATCACTCTTGCTTCACCCAAGTCCACTAACCCCTATCCTGGGCATTTCAGCTTTTCAGCCGGGCCTGACAAACCCTTGCTTTGATACAGTGGGAATCTTGAAGTCTCTTACACTTCTCAATTGGTAGCCATCTGATGATGAGTGGAGAGACTGAATGAAGGGAAGACAATACCCGCTCAAAGCCACGGCTTCACTCCACAGATGTGACCGCTTCCATAGGGTGCAGGCTCCGCCATGATACAGGAGATACTGAGAAAAGTTCTTCAGACAGCCGCACTCCAAAAATTGCCGTTTATTGGTAAAATCAAATGACATACAAGCAGAGCATATTGGGGGACAAACCCCAGGTACAAAAGCTGACGCGTTTCACGTCTATATCTGACGCTTAATCATAGCTAGAGATGGTATGATCATATCGCTGCTTAAATATGAATTCAAGATCTTCTCAAACAAAGAGAGGAGGAGGGGAAAAGGAAAAACCAGGTGAGTGTAATTACCTCCAAATTGAAAGGTCAGCAACCCACTTTAGGCAGCGAATGAAATTAGCATAGAATCAATTGTGTCATCACATACAAAAAAACACAGATGTGTAACATAC
>BLSH010433818.1:665248-682104 GCA_018402905.1 Glandirana rugosa
TTTTTTTTAGAATAATCGACTTCTAAATGTCCAGTCGTTATACTGTAGGAAATAAAGTGTAGCTAGCAAATTATTTGGGAGGCTCTGGGTTCTGTTAATACGTAATAGTTTTTATAAACATTCCTCCTAGACTTCTTTTAACCTAAATTTAAACCTCAAATAATGGTTTCAAACAATCTGATTTTCATCTAACTACGTCGTAAAAGAAAACAATTCTTTTAGACAATTCGTCTACCATAACGTCTGGTATAAGACTTATACGATCAACGACCCGACACTATTCCAAATTTAAATCCAATTTTCTTCAGATCCTCCTTACAAATATTTTTGATAATGCATAATTGTCTTGGGTCTCGGAGGGTTTATTAAACGATCGATGTGAAATAAAGGATGTCATATTGCTGACCTGTAAATCTTCAGCTAATAAGATTTTTTTTTCTTTTTTCTTCTTCTAAAAAATGAAACTTTTAATTAATAGTTCTAGTTTCACTGAAGATGAGGAGGCTTTATTAAAATCACATTAATTTCCAGCAAGGTCGAAATCAACTCAGTTGAAATGAACATATTAATGAAATAAAAAATGATAAGAAAGAATAGAATGTCACCATCTAATCACAGAACGTCACATTTTATATTAACTGTTCTGGAAATCTCCAGTGTATGGAAAATGGGATATTTATAATTGAATCCGTATCTTTCGTGAAAGCAGCGATCAACATTTAAAAGAGAAGTTTGGGAATTAAGAAAAAAAAAAACAATTATACTCATCTAGGTGGATGCAGCATTGATCCGATACTGCATCTGTCTCCCGCTGGCTCTGCAGAGAGAACTGAGCGATCAAACACCACTGATCGCTCAGTTCTCCTATTCCACTCTGAGCAGAGAGCTGTGACTGTCAGTCAGTGGTTCTCTGCTCTCCCCTCCAGCGCTCACTGGAACACTGGGCTATGGAGGGGGTGGGAGGGGCTGGCTCAGGCTCTCAGCAGATGCCCGAGAGGCTGAGCCAGGTGCCGGTCCAGGCATCTGGGTGTATCCTGACCATATGGTGCAGAGCCAGGACAGGATGAGTGATGTCACAGGGATTCAGAACGAACTGCACTACTGTGATCCATAGGAGAAGTATGGCCAACAAATACTTCTCCTATGGATCACAGTGGTGCAGTTTGTTCTGCACTCAGCCATACTTCTACTTTAACCACTTCACGACCGACTGCTGTGTTTTCACGGCGGCAGTCAGGTTGCTGAGCACGAATCACCGTAAAAAGACGGCAATCTGCGAATAGCCGCTAGGGGGCGCACGCCCGCCACACTCCTAAGGAGTATGCCCGCGGCTCGGGCGGACCCGATGTCCACCGGCGAGCCGCGATGAGCGGCCACAGGGAAAGAACAGGGAACCGCGATGTAAACATGGCGGTTCCCCATTCTGACAATGCAGGCATGGGAGATCTACTGATCCCTGTCACTGGGATCAGTTAGATCTCTCATGCCCATGGTAGCCCAACCCCCCCACAGTAAGAACACACCCAGGGAACATAGTTAACCCCTAGCTCCACCCCCAGGTTAACCTCTTCACTGCCAATGACATTTATACAGTAATCAGTGGACATTTAAATTTCTGATCACTGAATAAATGTCATTGGTCCCAAAAAAGTGTCAAAAATGTCCGACATGTCCGCTCCAATATCGCATTACCGCTAAAAATTGCAGATCGCCGCCATTACTAGTAAAAAATAAAAAAAAATAAAAACCCCAGAAATGAATTCTCATCATCCGTAAACGCGGCCACTTTTGCGCAAACCAATCAATAAACGCTGATTGCGATTTTTTTAATCACAAATATGAGGAAGAATATAAATCGGCCAAAACCGGTGAAAAAAAAAACATTTTATATTTTTTTTTTGGATTTTGAATTTTAGCAAAAAGTAAGAAATTTTGTTTATAGCGGCGATCAGAAATGACGCAGAGGCAATCAAACACCACCAAAAGAAAGCTCTATTTGTGGGAAAAAAAGGACGCAAATTTTGTTTGGGTGCAACGTCGCACGACCGCGCAATTGTCAGCTAAAGCGACGCAGTGCAGAATCGCAAAAAGTGCTCTGGTCCTAAAGCTGGAAAACCTTCCGGTTGGTAAGTGGTTAAGAAACCTGGCGCACTCCATATAGCATATAGACCTGTGAATTGCGGGTGCTGTAGTGCTGGAAAAATAGATGGCACTCTTGTTAAAGCTTACCTGTCAGGAACATCATGCCAGCCATCAGGAAGATTGCGCCAGCTGTAAGGTGAGATTCGACGGGCAGGGCCACCACAGATACTGATGCCTAACAGGCTTTATAGACCCAAGTTCAGCAAAGGATCATTGCAGAATTGTCTTTCAACGTAAATTCCTGCATTCCTGATCCTGAAACTTCACTCACTGCCTGCACATTGCTAACGCTGCTCTTTTCTGACCTTAATTCTGCCTACAAATTGGTGCCTTCCTGTTGGCTGTAACCAAATCTGATTCATTACTTGGTGTATCCTAGATGCCCTACCCGCTGTACTGACATTACCATATGTTATATTACGACTGTACATTGTCCTTTAGATTTACCAACCACCAGGGCTTTTTTTCAGGGGTGATTGGGGAACACAGTTTCAGCACCTCCAGCGCTAAATGTATGTAGAGGTAGGATGTACTGGGGTATGCTGGAGGGTCTATTGATGTTGGCAGAAATGTATTTTTGTGTGGAGGTTTATTGTTGAGGAAGAGGTCTATTGTGGCTGGGGGTGGGGGGGGGGGGGGTCTATTGTTGCTGGCTGCTGGACGGTCTATTTTTGCTGACTGATGGGAAATATCTTGTTGTTTCTGGGGGTCTACTGTTGCAGGAGTGGATCTATTGTTGCTGGGGTGGTATTTTGTTATGAGTGGTCCATTGTTGCTGGGGGTTACAGTGTTGTGTGGGGGATCAATTGTTGCTGGGGTGGGTCTAGTGTTGCTGGGGAGATCTATTGTTGCTGGGATTATCTATTGTTGCTGGGGTGGGTCTAGTGTTGCTGGGAGTATCTACTGTATTATTGATGGGGAATATATTGTTACTGGGGGTATCCAATATTGCTAGGAGATCTATTATTGTTGGGGGATCTATTGTTGCCAGTGGATCTATTGTTGCTGGAGTATCTGTTATTACTGGGGGATCTATTGTTGCTAGGGCTAACTATTATTGCTGGGGATCTATCATTGTTGGGGGATCTATTGTTGCTGGCTGCAGATAATCTATTTTACTGCTTATTTGTATATGGGAGTCTATTGTTGTTGGGAGGGGGATAAATTGTTGAGAGAGAGGTCTATTGTGGCTGGGGGGGTCAATTGTTGAGGGAGGGGTCTAATATTGGTCGCTGCTGGAGGGTCTATTGATGCTGGCTACTGTGAAATCTCTTGTTGTTGCTGGGAGTCCATTGTGGCAGGGGTGCATCTATTGTTGCTGGGCTGGATCTATTTTGATAGGGTGGTATTTTGTAATGGGTGATCCATTCTTGATGGGGGGGAATAATGTTGTGTGGGGAATCTATTGTTGCTGGGGTGGGTCTAGTGTTGCAGGGGGTACCTATTGTTGCTGGAGGATCTATTGTTGCTGGGGTATCTATTATTGCTAGGGGATCTATTATTGCTGGGGGATATATTGTTTCTGGAGTATCTATTGTTGCCATGGGTTTCTATTATTGCTGTGGTATCTGATATTGCTGGAGGATATATTGTTGCTGGGGGCATCTATTGTTGCTTGGGGTATCTATTATTGCTGAGGGATCTATTGTTGCTGGGATGGGATCTATTGTTGCTGGATGCAGAGGATCTATTTTACTGCATTTTATGTTATATTATTATAACAAATACCATACCAATTACTTAGCACCACAAAATAATACTTGGTTCTGTATGCTCTAAAAGGAGCGGTACTGGGAGGTGGGTAGGGGTGGAACCAAGGGATGGTGCTCAGAGGAGGGTAGGGGGCGGAGGCCAGGAGTGACTCAGAAGGGGGAGTTCCTGCACCAATTTTCGGAGAACAACTATGTAATATAAGGGCCTGAATGGATAAACGTTAATTGGATAGTACAAGGACATGGAATAGGAGATTTGGGACTTTATGGGTGCAGTAATATCAATACTTGAAAGACATTTGATTAAAAGAATAATATTTATTTGAATCACATAGAAAAATATATAAAAAAAAACATTTCATACAGTACATGGGTGTCCATTTAATATGAAGGACACAATTAAGTGGATTATATTGCTGTTTCCACGCTATTAGTTTCCCCGTGAGGCTTCCTCAGGAACAGGCGTAGTATCATAGCTACTGCATGAATAAAATAACTTACATCATAAGACTCTACAAGGATATATTGTCTGTTACATTGTATACAGACATTCCACACTTCATTACATTATCTATGTGCATTTTCTTTATTTATTGTAATGAAGTGTGGGTAACAATATACAGTATCTGACAAAAGTGAGTACACCCCTCACATTTTTGTAAATATTTTATTATATCTTTTCATGTGACACCACTGAAGAAATGACACTTTGCTACAATGTAAAGTAGTGAGTGTACAGCTTGTATAACAGTGTAAATTTGCTGTCCCCTCAAAATAACTCAACACACAGCCATTAATGTCTAAACCACTGACAACAAAAGTGAGTACACCCCTAAGTGAAAATGTCCAAATTGGGCCCAAAGTGTCAATATTTTGTGTGGCCACCATTATTTTCCAGCACTGCCTTAACCCTCTTGGGCATGGAGTTCACCAGAGCTTCACAGGTTGCCACCGGAGTCCTCTTTCACTCCTCCATGACGACAACATGGAGCTGGTGGATGTTAGAGACCTTGCGCTCCTCCTCCTTGCATTTGAGGATGCCTCACAGATGCTCAATAGGGTTCAGGTCTGGAGACATGATTGGCCAGTCCACCACCTTTACCCTCAGTTTCTTTAGCAAGGCAGTGGTCTTGGAGGAGTGTTTTGGGTCGTTAGCATGTTGGAATACTGCCCTGCGGCCCAGTCTCCGAAGGGAGGGGATCATGCTCTGCTTCAGTATGTCACAGTACATGTTGGCATTCATGGTTCCCTCAATGAACTGTAGCTCCCCAGTGCTGGCAGCCCTCATGCAGCCCCAGACCATGACACTCCCACCACCATTCTTGACTGTAGGCAAGACGCACTTGTCTTTGTACTCCTCACCTGGTTGCCGCCACACAAGCTTGACACCATCTGAACCAAATATGTTTATCTTGGTCTCATCAGACCACAGGCCATGGTTTCAGTAATTCATGTCCTTAGTCTGCTTGCCTTCAGCAAACTGTTTGCAGGCTTTCTTGTGCATCATCTTTAGAAGAGGCTTCCTTCTGGGACGACAGCCATGCAGACCAATTTGATGCAGTGTGCGGCGTATGGTCTGAGCACTGACAGGCTGACCCCCCATCCCTTCAACCTCTGCAGCAATGCAACACAACCTCTGGATATGACGCTGAGCATGTGCACTCAACTTCTTTGGTCAACCATGGCGAGGCCTGTTCTGAGTGGAACCTGTCCTGTTAAACCACTGTATGGTCTGGGCCATCGTGGTGCAGCTTAGTTTCAGGGTCTTGGCAATCTTCTTATAGCCTAGGCCATCTTTATGTAGAGCAACAAATCTTTTTTTCAGATCCTTAGAGAGTTCTTTGCCATGAGGTGCAATGTTGAACTTCCAGTGACCAGTATGAGAGAGTGAGAGCGATAACACCAAATTTAACACACCTACTCCCTGTTCACACCTGAGACCTTGTTACACCAACAAGTCACATGACACCAGGGAGGGAAAATGGCTAATTGGGCCCAATTTGGACATTTTCACTTAGGGGTGTACTCACTTTTGTTGCCAGCGGGTTTAGACATTAATGGCTGTGTGTTGATTTATTTTGAGGGGACAGCACATTTACACTGTTATACAAGCTGTACACTCACTACTTTACATTGTAGCAAAGTGTCGTTTCTTCAGTGTTGTCACATGAAAAGATATAATAAATTATTTACAAAAATGTGAGAGGTGTACTTACTTTTATGAGATACTGTATCCTTGTACAGTCTAATGATGTTTGTTTGTTTATTCATGAAGTAGCTACAATGCCACGCTTGTTCCTGAGGAAGCCTCATGGCGAAACATGTCGAACTAATAGCATGGAAACAGCAATAAAATCCACTTAATTGTGCCCTTCACATTAAATCGATGCCTATGTATGAAATGTTCTTTTTTTTATATATTTCTCTATGTGATTCAAATAAATATTATTCTTTTAATGAAATGTGTTTCAAGTATTCCATGTCCTTGTACTTACAATAGGGATGTTGGTGCTATAATACAAATTCTGTTTAATCCTGGACTTGACCACATACCACACTAGATTAATTGGATAGTACATTGTATGTTCAGAGTGTAATAAGTATGAGTAGTTCAGGTGATTAGCAGACATCACCACTCACCAGCACACTAATGCCGCTCAATGCCAGCTTTCATCAGGCACCAAGGCAGATGTAATGCTTCAGAGCCATGATGGCTCCCCTTCATCAAGGCAGCGCTGTCAATTGTGATCAAAAAAGCAAGCGGAGCAAAAAAAAGACACTGCTGTCTCCCATATCCAGAAGGACTGAGGTTACACAGTTCCCCTGAGAGAAATGAGATTAATTCAAAGAAAAAAAAAAGCGGTCACAAACAAAAAACAATGGTTCCAAGCCTTGATCTGTGCGACTCAACTTTGAGCAAACCTCACCGTTTTCTCAGAAGAGTACTGCGTGGTTCCACTCTTTACGAATTTGTACAATAAAAGCCAGCACTGAGTAATACTTATGCGTTGGTGGCAATTATTTTGGGAAAGCAATGGTTTTAATCTCCTTGTATGGTCATAGCACTATCATTCTTCTAATTCAAATGGTCTCTTCGGACTTCTAAAGCAGAACTAGGGCCAAAGCTTTTTTATTATTATTATTTTGGATGGCGCAAGGGAGGGTTGTAACCCCTCTCAGATTCTTTTCCACCATCTGTGTCCCATTGGAGAAATTTTCCTTCACTTCCTATACCATCGCTAAACAGGAAGTGACAGGAAATCTCTGCAAATTAAAGGAAGTTCTTGGGGTCCCCCAGGTCACCAGAACTAGTGTCCCCATTGGAAGATTTCCCCTCTTATTTTTCTGGGGACAACCCAAAAATTGGGATTTTCATTTACTTTCACTTTCATTGATAATGGCAAACAGGACAAATAAAGGGGATGAATCTCCTTAACGATGGGCACTGACAGCGATAAAAACTGACAGGTGTTCTAATCAATCTCCACTCTATCCAAAACAAGGAAAAAAGTTTTGCCTTTAGTTATACTTTAATGCTTCATGCACATTGAGCATTTGTTCAGCACCCCTGACCCCCTTTTCTCATGGCAGGAGAAAAGCTGCTTGAAAAAAAAAGACTAAAGCCAAGTTTTGCACACATGTTTTAGACGCCTTCTGCCCAAAAGCTCCTCTCCGGAAGGCGCTGGTGATGGGCGCTTGTTTTTTTCAGCCTGTAAACGCTCCTCTTCTAGTACCCCCTGTAAACGCCTCTGTGTGCATGGACATGGGTTGATATATTAAAGGCAAATAGACTGCGCTCTGCAGTCTGCAAGAGCAGCTGCCCCAGAACTTAGTAAATGAGTAGAAGCTCTGCTGACTTCCATCATCCAATCATGCAAGCAAAAATGCTGTGTTTTTCCTCTTGTGATTGGATATTCTTTGCAAAATGAAGCTTTACCTCATTTACTAAGCTCTGGAGCAACTGCACCTGCAGAGTACAACCGCACTTTGCAAAGTGCACAGTCTATTTGCCTTCAGTAAATCAACCCCAATGTTTTTCAACTATATAATATTATGGGAATTAGCACAACATAGATCACTTCTATTTTCCTGAAGAAGTGGACACTGAAACACGTTGAGAAAATAATCACCCCTGAACCATGTGAAGTGTATTGAATAATCTACAGTACACTCTAGGGTTGCACCAATACCTGTATCAGTAGCGGTGCCAATACTAAGCACTGGCACGAGTATCAGTACTCGTGCAAATTCTCCGATCCCGGAAACCGATACTTTGAGGCTAGGTTCTTTTAGTTGTCAGCAGGAACTCCCCCACTGACAGATGAAATGTAAAATAAAAAAAGCTGACAATTATTGGTTTTTAACCACTTCTGGACCACCCATCGTCATTATACGGTGGTCCTTTGAAGTGGAATACCATTGTTATGGTAGCAGATAGCTACCATAACCCCGGTATGGTTTTTTCAGCGGCTGTTTTTGTTTCAGATAAAAGTGGTCTCTGCAGCAGATTCACCGCAAGATCACTTTTATCGGGGACAGGAGAGGGGCCCCCCGCCGCAATGCCTATGAGCCAAAAGAGCAGAAGATGCCGCCCGCTTGGCTCCATAGCATTGCAGGGCGGAAGTGATGTCAAATGTCACTTTGGCCCATAGCTCTTAAAGGGGACATTTTTTTTCCAACGTCATTTTATTTATTTATTTATTTTATTGCATTTTAGTGTAAATATGAGATCTGAGGTATTTTTGAGATAATTAAGAGGTCCTGGCATGCTTTGTTCTATTACAAGGAATGTTTATATTTCTTGTAATAGGAATAAAAGTGATCAAAATGTTTTTTTCAAAAGGACAATGTAAAAATAAAAAATAAAAGTAAAATAAATAAGAAAAAAAATCTAACCACTTGCCGTCCGCTCACCGTCAAATGATGGCGGGGTGGAACGCCTTTAAGCCGGGATTGCGCGTGAACGGGTGCACGCATCTCTGCTCTGTCGGTGGCGGCGTGTCCTTAGGACACACCGCGTCACCGATGGGGGTGAACAGCCATTGGTCATGGCTGCTTACCATGTGATCGCCGTGCCAGTCACCCATCATGTGTAATTTATGCTTGTAGGACGCCTGAAGCTGCTACTTCAATGTTGGGCCTCTGTATGTGGTCAGGCTGTGTAAAAGTCTCACACATGTGGTATTGCCATACTCAGGAGAAATAGCAGAATGTATTTTGGGGTGTCATTTTTGCTATGTACATGCTATGTGTTGGAAATATGTTATAAATGGACAACTTTGTGTAAAAAAATGTATTTTTTCCCACATTTTCCAAAAACTACTGGAAAAAAATGAACCATTCAAAAGACTCATTATGCCTCATAGATTATTTGTTGGGGTGTTTGCTTTCCAGAATGGGGTCATTTTGTGGGCAATTCCATTGTCCTGGTGCTCCAGGGCCTTCAAAAATGTAATAGGTTGTCATGACATTAGATGTGTAATTTATGTCCCTAGAATACCTGACAGTGCTCCCTGCATGTTGAGCCTCTATGTGGCCAGGCTGTGAAAAAGTCTCAGACCTGTGATATCTCCATACTCAGGAGGAGTAGTAGAATGTGTTTTGGGGTGTAACTTGTGGTATGCATATGCTGGGTGTGAGAAATAACCTGTTAGAATGACAATTTTGTGGGGAAAAAAAAGAAAAAAAAATCTTAATTTTGCAAAGAATTGCGGGAAAAAATTACAACTTCAAAAAATTCACCATGCCTCTTACTAAATACCTTGGAATGTCTACTTTCCAAAAAGGGGTCATTTGGGGGGTATTTGTACTTTCCTGGCTTGTTAGGGTCTCAAGAAATGAGATAGGCTGTCAGTATATCAGGTGTGATCAGATCTCATCAATTTTCAATGATTGGCACCATAGCTTGTAGACTCTATAACCTACACAAGGACCAAATGATATACAGTACACTTATTTGGGTTATTTTTACCAAAGATAGGTAGCAGTATAAATTTTGGCCAAAATTTACAAAGAAAAATTACTAATTTGCAAAATTTTATGACAGAAACAAAGAAAAAGGCATTTTTTCACAAAATTTTCAATCTTTTTTTATTTATAGCACAAAAAATAAAAAAACCCTTAGTGATTAAATACCACCAAAAGAAAGCTCTATTTGTGTGAAAAAAAAGGACGCAAATTTCATATGGGTACAGTGTTGCATGACTGAGTAATTGTCATTCAAAATGTGACAGCGCTGATAGCTGAAAAATGGCCTGGACAGGAAGGGGGTTTTCGTGCCCAGTAAGTCTCGCCCGCATATGAAAACGGTGTTTAAACCTAACATGAGAGGTACTGCCGTGATCATTACAGCGAGAGCAATAATTTTAGCTCTAGACCTCCTCTGTAACTCAAAACTGGTAACCTGTAGGAATTTTTAAACGTAGCCGAGATTTTTAAGTGCCAAAGTTTGTCTCCATTCCACGAACGGGCGCAATTTTGAAGCATGACATGTTGGGTATCCATTTACTTGACATAATATTATCTTTCACAATATATGGACAAATTGGACTATCTTTACTGTTGTCTGATTTTTTAACTCAAAAAAGTGAATTTTTTCCAAAAAAAAAATCACGCTTGTAAGACCGCTGCGCAAATATGGTGTGACATAAAGCGCTGCAATGACCGCCATTTTATTCTCTAGGGTGTTAGAAAAAAATATATATAATGTTTGGGGGTGCTAAGTAATTTTATAGCAAAAAAAAACTGATTTTAACTTGTGAACAGCAAATCTCAAAAAGAGGCTCGGCCCTTCAGTGGTTAAGGAGTGGGGCCGTCGTGTCCTTAACCACCTCCTATCCGCGCTATAGCCGAATGACGGCTACAGCGCGGCTCTAAAATGCCGGGAGGACGTCTATTGACGTCCTCCCATTTGGCTCGTGCTGGGCGCGCTCCCGCGGGCGGCGCGTGCACGTGCCGCCGCACACTGCGGGAGCGTGCCCGCGGGTCGGGCGGACCCGATGTCCGCCGGAGACCCGCGATCTCCTTACAGAGAGGAGGAACGGGGAACCGCCGAAGTAAACACGGCGGTTCCCCATTCTGTGAGGGGGGGCATGACAGATCTACTGATCCCTGTCACTGGGATCAGTTAGATCTGTCATGCCCCTGCCAACCCCGCCCCCCCACAGTTAGAACACACCCAGGGAACACAGTTAACCCCTTCATTGCCCCCTGCAGGTTAACCCCTTCACTGCCAATGACATTTATATAGTAATCAGTGGACATTTAAATTTCTGAACGCTGTATAAATGTCATTGGTCCCAAAAAAGTGTCAAAAACGTCCGACATGTCCGCCCCAATATCGCAGTACCGATAAAAATCGCAGATCGCCGCCATTACCAGTAAAAAAAAAAAAAAAATTAAAAACGCCATAAATCAATGTCCATAGTTTGTAGGCGCTATAACTTTTGCGCAACCCAATCAATAAATGCAGATTGCGATTTTTTTTAACCAAAAATATGTAGAAGAATATATATCGGCCAAAACTGATGAATAAATTTGTTTTTTATTTTTTATTTTTGGATATTTATTATAGCAAAAAGTAAAAAATATTGTTTTTTTTTCAAAATTGTCGCTATTTTTTTGTTTATAGCGGAGATCAGAAATGACGCAGAGGGGATCAAATACCACCAAAAGAAAGCTCTATTTGTGGGAAAAAAGGACGCAAATTTTGTTTGGGTACAACACCGCACGACCGTGCAATTGTCATTCAAAGAGCGACATTGCTGAAAACTGAAAATTGGTCCGGGCAGGAGGGGGGTTTAAGTGCCCAGTAAGGAAGTGGTTAATAGCCGATGACTCATTCAGCTATCAGTGGGGTTCCCCTGTTGACAACTGAAGTGCAAACTGAAGTCCCAGCAATTGGAGCTGTCAAAAAAACAAAAAACAGCTGTGCAAGGTTTATCAACAACAATGATCAGCTGCTGAAACAGAAAGATAAAAAGAAACATTGTTTCTTTTTGTATCCTTCTGTGTATTCATCTACAGATCAAAAGGATGAACTTCAATCTGCAGATGTAGCCAGTTTAACGGCTTCAGCCCCAGCCACCTTCATTATACTGCGGCAAGTTGGTTGCTTCCCGCAAATCGTGGATGCGGGAACCCGCTTGTGTGAATGCTCCCATTGGCTACCGGGGGGAGCCAATCAGTGGGTGGGGCAGAGTCAATGTCCGCCGGCCACTGGCGATCATTCCACCCAGTGAAAGAATGGGGATCTGCCTGTGTAAACAACGCAGATCCCCGTTCTGTCATTGGTTCCAAAAAAAGTGTAAAAAATGTCCGTTAGCTGTCCGATCTGTCCACCGCAATGTCGCAGTCCCGCTAAAAATCACCAATCAACGCCATTACTAGTAAAAGGAAAATAAATAAATAAAAATGGCATAAATCTATCCCCTATTTTGTAGGTGCGATATCTTTTGCGCAAACCAATCATTATACGCTTATTGTGATTTTTTACCAAAAAATATGTAGAAGAATACATATCGGCCTGAATTGATAAGGAAATTTATTTCTTTATGTTTTTGTTGGAAATGTTTTATAGCAGAAAGTAAAACATTTATTTTTTAAAAAAATGTTTTTTGTTTATAACGCAAAAAATAAAAACCACAGAGGTAATAAAATACCACCAAATGAAAGCTCTATTTGTGGGAAAAGGAGGATGTCAATTTTGTTTGGATACAACATCGCACGACCACGCAATTGTCAGTTAAAGCCAAGCAGTGCCATATCGCAAGAAATGGCCTGGTCTGGATGGGGGCAAATCCTTCCAGGGCCGAAGGAGTTGATGTGTTGAATGCTAAAAAATAGGTAACGCAGTTTGTTGTGTATGGGGCTGCAAAGCCACAGACTCCTCTGAGGAGTTCTCTACAGGTGAACACATGCCAAACCCATCTTTTACCCATCTTAATCACATTTATGCAACGGTGTCTGTGCGCAGGGGGTCTCCATTTTATTGAAGTCTACTAGAGCCTGACAAGCCAATCCTGTCAGTTTTCACCAGTCTATTCAAATGCTTATCCAACCGAAACAGGTTTTGGGGGCATTTAGCGGGACTATTTTCATTGTTTTTGGCTACACCCTAGACCAGTGGCCCGGGGGCCGGAGGAGGCCCATTGCTTGCCTTTATCTGGCCCTTGGGACACTATTCCTCCGACAGATACAAAACACTATTCTGCCAACTGATATCAACAATGGGGCACCATTTCTCTCACTGACACCATATTTTTTGGGGTGGGCGGCAAACGATGCTACCGACACCCCCCACCCCCAGTCGTTCGGTGGGTCACCAGCCCCGCACTTACCTCAACTAGGTCGCAGGCAGTGCTTCCTTCGGGCAGCAGCTTCACCCTGCGTCTCTTCCTCCTCGGCTTCACTGCGTTTTCCCCTGTGTCTCCTTCCTCCTCCTCGGCTTCACAGCATTTTCCCCTGTGTCTCTTTCCTCCTCCTCGGCTTCACGACGTTTTCCCCTGTGTCTCCTTCCTCCTCCTCGGCTTCACAGCATTTTCCCCTGTGTCTCCTTCCTCCTCCTCAGCTTCATGGCATTTTCCCCGTGTCTCCTTCCTCCTCCTCAGCTTCACAGCATTTTCCCCTGTGTCTCTTTCCTCCTCCTCGGCTTCACAGCGTTTTCCCCTGTGTCTCCTTCCTCCTCCTCGGCTTCACAGCATTTTCCCCTGTGTCTCCTTCCTCCTCCTCAGCTTCATGGCATTTTCCCCTGTGTCTAATTCCTTCTCCTTGGCTTCACTGCATTTTCCCCTGTGTCTCCTTCCTCCTCCTTGGCTTCACTGCATTTTCCACTGTGTCTCCTTCCTCCTCCTGGACTTCACGGTGCTTTCCCCTGTGTCTCCTTCCTCATCCTCTGCTTCATGGCATTTTCCCCTGTGTCCCCTTCCTCCTCCTTGGCTTCATGGCATTTTCCCCTGTGTCTCCTTCCTCCTCCTTGGCTTCATGGCATTTTCCCCTGTGTCTCATTCCTCCTCCTCAGCTTCACAGCATTTTCCCCTGTGTCTCCTTCCTCCTCCTCAGCTTCATGGCATTTTCCCCTGTGTCTAATTCCTTCTCGGCTTCACTGCATTTTCCCCTGTGTCTCTTTCCTCCTCCTTGGCTTCACAGCATTTTCCACTGTGTCTCCTTCCTCCTCCTGGACTTCACGGTGCTTTCCCCTGTGTCTCCTTCCTCATCCTCTGCTTCATGGCATTTTCCCCTGTGTCTCATTCCTCCTCCTCATCTTCACGGCATTTTCCCCTGTGTCTCCTTCCTCCTCCTCAGCTTCAGGGTAAATTCCCCTGTGTCTCCTTCCTCCTCTTCGGCTTCACTGCATTTTCTCCTGTGTCTCCTTCCTCCTCCTTGGCTTCACTGCATTTTCCCCTGTATCTCCTTTCTCCTCCTCGGCTTCACTGCATTTTCCCCTATATCTCCTTCCTCCTCATAGGCCTCACAGAATTTTCCCCTATGTCTCCTTCCTCCTTATCGGCCTCACGGCATTTTCCCCTGTGTCTCCTTTCTGCTCCTCTGCTTCACTGCATTTTCCCCTGTGTCTCTTTTCTCCTCCTCGGCTTCACTGCATTTTCCCCTGTGTCTCCTTCCTCCTCCTCTGCTTCATGGCATTTTCCCCTGTGTCTCCTTCCTCCTCCTTGGCCTCACTGCATTTTCCCCTGTGTTTCCTTTCTCCTCCTTGGCTTCACTGCATTTTCCCCTGTGTCCCCTCCCTCTTCCTCAGCTTCACTGCATTTTCCCCTGTGTCTCCTTCCTCCTTGGTGGCCAAAAGGATCGCTTCTCCCCTGGGCCAATCGGGTAACGGGTCTCATGACCCGCTTTCCTGATTGCCCCAGAGGATAATCAGGAAGACAATAGTGAATATTAATTCGCTATTGTCACACAACTGGGTGGACTTGGAGTGCAGTGCCCTGCATCCTGAGCCCACCCATTTTGGAAGCCAATTAGAGCCTCAGGCTCTAATCATGTGCTTCAAAAAAAAAAAACATTTTCAATCCATGCGTCCAACTCACTGCATGTAGATTAGGGGCCGGGCACATGGGTTAGGGGGCGGCCCACCACTGTTCCTCCCAATGATACCAAATGTGGTGATGTTTACTCCCAATGATGCCAAGAAAATGTCCACTCCTGCTGTCCACAGTTTGGCCGGTACAGGAGAGGAGCCGGTAATATTATGCAGGAGTGAAGGGAAGGCTGGAGTTCATCTTTAGGCACAGACATGGTTTAAATAAAAGCAGTAAACTGAATAAAACAAGTTCCCCCAATGTTTAAATCAAAATGGCTGCAATTGGCTAATCATATATACAGTATGTGCGTCCTTATGGTAAAGGAAAAATGTTGCTTATGTGTCCATCAAACCTGACACATCCAATTAGGATAGAAGTTTTCTCCGCTTTTAGTTTAGGTACAAGATAGCTCTTGTTCATATTATCTATTATCAGTGAAATACACGTGTGTGCGTGTGGAGATTTGACATAAATGTTTCCCAGGCAACCACCGTTATTAGGAATCTTACAATCCTGACGTGACAGTTTGACAGCTTGAAAAAAATAAAGTTATTTTTCTCTCTTCTTCTTTTTTACCTCCTGTCTGCCCGCTGTCAGTTTTATAGACTTATCTTTTTTCAAATCCATAATTAAAATTATGGATCAGGCACTTAAATGTCATTTAGTCTGTAAAAAAAGAATGTTTTATAACAAGGATGAACCAGAGAAACGAGTTAATATAGCAATGCATAGCCTACGATATGATCCCAATTATTATAAGTATGTTTTTTTTTTTTCTTTAAATCGGGAAAGATGTGTCATGATGGTTTGGAATTTGCAGCAAATTTCTGACTTACACATTGTGAGAGAGAAATGTCTGCACACTGCGCTCAGATTGCATGATTGCGACTTACTGTTTATCTATTATACATTGTATTGTCAAAAGTATTGGGACACCTGCCTTTACACGCAGATGAACTTTAATGGCATCCCAGTCTTAGTCCGCAGGGTTCAATATTGAGTTGGCCCACCCTTTTGCAGCTATAACAGCTTCAACTCTTCTGGGAAGGCTGTCCACAAGGTTTAGGAGTGTCTATGGGAATGTTTGACCATTCTTCCAGAAGCGCATTTGCGAGGTCAGGCACTGATGTTGGATGAGAAGGCCTGGCTCACAGTCTCCGCTCTAATTCATCCCATGTTGAGGTGCAGGCCAGTCAAGTTCCTCCACCCCAAACTCGCTCATCCACACTATAATATCAAAAGTATTGGGCCACCCCTCCAAATCATTTGGTGGAGGGGGGATTATGGTGTGCAGGGCCGTCTTTAACACAGGGCAAAAGGGGCAGCTGCCCCGGGCCCAGGCATTGTTGTTGGTCCCAAAGCAGCTGCCCCTTGAGCCCGCACTGCCCGCAAATAGTTCATACGTGAATTCAGGAGGGCCCAAGAATATATTTGCCCAGGGTCAAATTAATATTAAAGACAAAAGAGAAAGAAGTGAGTGTAGGGAACCAGCGCAACGGAAAATATATATGTACTCACTAGAGTTGAGCGAACACCTGGACGTTCGGGTTCTGCTGGTCCGTCCGAACTTCGGGACAAAGTCCGGGTCCGGGTCCGGACGGAACCCGAACGATCGCACGGACAGGCCTGGGCCTGGGCCTGAAACAGGGCTTCAAGCCTGCCTGGTCGTCTTGGGCTTGCAGGTCCACAAGCGAGTTGAGATCACTCATGTATATATAAAAGGCAACGCGACCAAGGGATGTGAGTGAAGAAAGAGAAAACAGAAATTATAATTAAACTGGGACCCGTTTATATAAGAACCCGGGAGGACTTAAGTGCATACTTGATAAACGCCCGTCACGCCCGAGTTCCCCGTCGACGAAACCCTGGTTGTTGTTACGGACCCGGGCCCCGTCGACGGGGAAAACGGGACACAATTTCTGCCGGGACGTGTGGTATTAGGGGGGAGGTGGTTTACTAAACCTCC
>BLSH010433818.1:738370-756869 GCA_018402905.1 Glandirana rugosa
TAATTAATTGCCATCTTCGGTATATTGACAAGATTTTAGTGGAAGAAACATCCCGTTCACGGGATGTTTATTTACCCCTATCCCTTTTATTTAATTTTAGTTCATTTTTTTGTCCTTCCTCCCCATTTATTTGTAGGGCACTTGCCCTACAAAGAAGGTGATTTTAGAACAGTTATATGGCTTCTACCGTTAATTAATACTTTTCAGACACAGTTTGAAGATGATCCACATTCACCTCCATTTTTGCTTTTTTTATGTTTTTATTTTTTTAAAAATATTTACAGTTATTTCCCTGTCCCCATTTTTTTGTAGGGCACTTGCCCTACCCTTACCCCCATTTTACTTCCTTTTGCAGCCCTCTGGGGCTTTCCAGGACTTTCCTACAGCCATTTTTGTGCCTAAAAGTTCGGGTCCCCATTGATTTCAATGGGGTTCGTTGTCCGTGCGATCGTTCGGGTTCCGTCCGGACCCGGACCCGGACTTTGTCACGAAGTTCGGACGGACCAGCAGAACCCGAACTTCCAGGTGTTCGCTCAACTCTAGTAATTATACAAATCTTTTTGACTGCATTTAAATATCCTGTACATTACCTTTGTAGGAATCTGCTGCCCTCTACTGTCTGCATTTATAAATGCTTGTAAATACCTATATTATATATGCACTTCCTGCCCCTGGTATTGGCTTGAAAACCCAGAAGGAGAAAGTAGAGAGAGAGATAGAAAGTAGATAGGCTAACTCTGAGTTCCAGTGCTACACCAGAGTTGTTGCTGGTGAGAAGTTCCATTCCAGGCTGGTCGGATGACAGTTGGAGAATCTCCCTGTGACTGCTGATCTTGTCTACAGGTCTCTTACACAAAGACAGACACTTTATCATCCTCGGGGGCCCCGGCAACTGGGCTTTGCTGCAACATTCATCTAAAGGTATCTCTATAAATAACTTTATACAGTATACCCAGGTATATGTGCAAAATTCCAGACTCCTATCGGGCCCTTTGCTGATAATACCTGTTTGCACATTAGGTGTGTGTACCGTGATAAATCTCAACTTATATAAAGCTTGTATTATTTCTATATGCTTATGTTTAATGTAATAAGGTGGTTGCAGTAGTTCTGCTCCCAATTATTTTGATTAGATTACTGAATAATTTCCCAGGAAGGGAATCCCCTCTATTCACAGAGTGTCCTGTTTGGAGGCACTGCCAACTTTGTTATCAGTCCCACCCTTTCACATAGCAAAGGTTCCGGTTCTCTTATTTATCTACAGGTTTAGTGAACATTTGGGAAAATTCAACAATTGGCAGCAAATTTTAAAATGTTATTAGCGCACAAGAAAAATTGTCCCCAGCAGCTGGAAACACAATGCTCCCCTGGGCAAAAAGAAAATATATAAATTGACGTATAAATTGGCAGCACACATGCCTGGAACATTCTTCACCAAAATGGGTAAGGTAACGAATGGCAGGAACATGTTTTATAATTGTTTTATCTGATCTGATTTTAAGGCAGAAGGTTGTTCTTTCTGATCATTTTCATCTTGAAATGTAGCAGATATCTTTTAGACTGAAACTGCATGTGCCAGACAGTGACAGATAACATTTAACAAAAAATGACTGTCTGCGGAGAATGACTTTCTAAAATATTGTCATTGATGATCTTTTTTTATTTGCACAATGTTGCAATGTCATTCGTTTTATGTTCAAGGATATTGATCAAATATTTGCGGCAGAAAATACAAAGGAAGAGAAAAAAAGGTGTACAAGAAAACCCTGACAAAGGTAGACCATCAACTGCACAAACTAAATACTGCATAGTTACTCTTTGTGCCCACGCAAAAATCTTAAAGCAGTATTAGACTTTAAAAAAAATGTCCCCCTGCAGTTAATGTCATAATGTGCTAGTATACACCGCATGACAGACTTACCTTACAAATGGAGCCCCTCAGCCGTGCGCTGTTACTGCTGCAGGCACATCTATCTTCAAGAGGTCTTTCTTTTGGGTTTGTAAGTCCCAGCCATTTGAATGGTCGGGCTGCGACGGCATCACTCCTACGCATGCACACGGGAGTCATCATAGCAGCATAGTGCTCTCTGGATCCATGGAACTCTCAGCATCCGTGCATGTGTGAAATACATCATTGGCTTAAGCCAATTCCGGTATTCACTAAACAGCGCAAGTCTGAGCCATTTCAAAGTCACCTACAGGTAAGAAATAAAAACACAATACAAACCCTGCTCTAAAAAACCTAAATGAGCAGGTAGCACAAATTCCTGGTAGGAACAAATTGATAATTTAAAAACATAAATGCAGTGCTAAAAGTTCTAATATTGTACTGGTAAAACCAGCAAGGCACAAAGTGCATAAAATCCACAAAAGTGGGGCACATGCATGGCACGAAACTGGAAGGAAGTCTGTAGTGGGAGCTCCGTAGGTAACGGCTGCTTCCATCAACTCTCCAGGGCCATTCAACCTCTACTTTCACCCATTTTATCTCGCACCCCTGGGGGATAGTCTAGCACATGCTGCGCAAAGGTCCCTCGTGAACTACCTTCTCCGGGTGCGTGAACAAACAAAGATATCCCAAGATGGCGCCCGGCAGGAATCTCACTGCACGAGCGCTCTGAACACCGCGGCCTCTCCTCCACACCAGGTAGACAGTGAGTACAGCTTACAACTAACCAAAGCTGACTTAGATGACAGCCTCACTGCCATTTATGAAAAGATGGCTAATAAGTTCCAGACCAAACTTAATAAATCCATCACGGATCTCTCTCAAGAACTGCCCGCTCTGGGCATTCGCACAGACTTGCCCAAAACCAAGCACAGTGAATTGCAACTGGCTTACTCTGATCTCAGGAAAGAACACAAGATTTTATCTGACACGGTGGTTCAGCTGCAGGGTTATTTAGAGGACCTTGACAACAGGAACAGGCAGAATAACATCTGCATCCACGGGGTCCCTAAGTCAGTCACTGACTTGCAAGCTGCAGCCCAAAAACTCTTTTCATCATTGCTTCCTGAGTCCACTTCTTCCTCCTTCGTATGTGACAGGATCCATAGGGCACTGCGCCTGAAACCCCCGCCTGACAAGCCACCCAGAGACATTGGGGTTGATTTACTAAAGCTTGAAAGTGCAAAATTTGGTGCAGCTCCACACAGAAACCAATCAGTTTCAAGGTTTTATTGTCAAAGCTTGATAGAACAAGCTGAGGTTAAAAGCTGATTGGCTAGCATGCACAGCTGCACTGTTTTTTTCACTCTCCAGCTTTAGTAAATCAACCCCATTGTGTTATGTCTCAAAGACTTCCTGATCAAAGAGGACATTTTCTGGGTGTCCCGCTCAAACCCTCACATCCAGCTGGACAGGACTCCGATCCAGCTGTACCCGGATATTTCTCCTGCTGGAGAAGCGCATCAGAATAAAGGAAATCACATCCATCCTTCAGTCAGCAAGGATTCGGTACCACTGGGGCTTTCCCTTTAAGCTACAAGTTCCACATAATGGGACCACCTACACTGTGTACAATGTACTGGAAGGGAAGGAGCTGCTGGTAAAACTCTGCCTGTTAGCAGAAGAGGTGCCCAGGATGCCTTCAACCCCACGTACATCAATAATTTGGGAGACCCATCCACCAAGGAGAGACTGTCATAGACAACACCAGGAAGCTGGAGGCCCGATGGCCTAAGTTTGTGAGTTCTTCACGGCTACTGTTTGTTCCACTGTTTTCTTCTTATTGCACTTAGGAGATGGTTGGCGGGACTACAACATCCGTATCGGCATGCCTATAAGCTTTGGGTACAATTCCATATGGATGGACTCCCGGTACCGCCCATTTGTTTGTCCCCCTTCTCTATATCAGAGTGACTCTGAAGTCAGAACTGACTTGATCATAAAGAGGGGGAGGAGAAGAGGGAGAGGGAAGAGACGGAAGGAATCCCCCCCTTTTGTTTCCTGGAAGCTCTCATAGGGGTTCCCCACCCCCAATGTTTTTTTCTTTTTGATCTGACTGTTCTTTTATAGAGCAGTGTTTCTCAACTCCAGTCCTCAAGGTGCCCCAACAGGTCATGTTTTCAGGCTTTGCATTATTTTGCACAGGTGATTTGATCAGTTTCACTGCCTTAGTAATTACCACAGCCGTTTCATCTGGGGGAAATCCTGAAAACATGACCTGTTGGTGTGCCTTGAGGACTGGAGTTGAGAAACACTGCTATAGAGTGATGGACTGTGTAGTCCAATTTATGGGTATTCCTTGGTCGAAGGTTTCTCTAACCTCTGGCATCAATAGTTCCATGAGTACAGTTCTTAGTTTATTCATTTTTTTTATGTTATTTGGTAAATGTTTTCACCTTTCATTTTGGTATGCTGATCGGTTTATTGGGGAGATGTTACAATGGGATTTTATCCCTTTCTATCAATGGGTATCTGAGACTATTCATACCGCTGTAGTACTATAGTGGCGCGTGGCGCCCTCCCCTGGACTGGACTTGGGGTTTATCCAGAAGCTAATATGTAGTCTAAAATGGATCTCCAAATATTAACCCATATTGTTAAGGGCTTCAACTCCCTCCAGAAGCACAAGAAAGCATTCCGAGCCTATAAACGGCTAGGGGCAGATATACTCCTAATACAGGAGACTCATTTTTCTACAAACTCCCACCCCATTTTTTTTTACAGATCTTATAAGCAGTTTTTTTTTCACAGTGTTCGAGTCCAAGTCCAGAGGGGTAGCCATTTTTATTAAAAAATCGATTTTTAATTATACAGGGTTGTCTACAAGGTATATGCCCCTAACGACTCTCGAGCCTCCTTCTTCAAATACTTTTTTACTATCCTGGACAGGTATAGTTCTTCACATTTGCTGGTTGGAGGTGATTTCAACGTGGTCACACATTCTAACCTAGATAGAAGTCGTATAGTTAGCCATGCTTATTCCTTCCTTATGACACTCCAGAGACTATTGGACACTCCCCAACTTATCGATACCTGCAGAGCACATAATGTGGGGGCCTGTGAATATATGTACTACTTCCCGGTCCACGATAGCTCCTCCAGGCTAGATTATATCTTTTGTTTCCCGATATTGCTAGCCAACTCCTCTAAAGCTCTATTTCATGTATGTTCTTTGTCAGACCAACAAATAGTAACTTTTCACACTGCCCATGTAGGTCTTGCCCCAGGAGTAGCTGCCTGGCACTTGAATGACTCTCTCCTTACAGATGCAGAAACCCTTAACCAATTATCAGAACACCTCAGGGAATATTTCCACACTAATGTTGAAAATATTGCTCCCACAACACTGTCATGTGGGGCTACCTCAATGAAGTAGCATCTCAAAAGAAGCAACGTAAGTTACATGATATTCACTCCCTCACACGAGACTTAGATTGACTATACCATATACATAGCACATCACACTCCCCAGATATTCTTACTCAAATTAACTCTAAAATATCTGCTCTAGAGGCTATACTCTCATAGGATACAGAAAAATCTCTTAGGTGGTCAAAAGCATGCTTTCTACTGTACAGTAATACAGCGCCCTCTATGTTCTCCAAAAAATTTCACCAATCACTCCGAACACCTCATGTGTACAAACTTAGATATGCCACTGGGCAAGTAATTTCTCACCCCCAAGATGTTCTACAGATTTTCTCAGACTTTTACATAACCCTTCTATCCTCGCCTTCAGCCTAGCCATGCTGCTCCTCCCTAGAGTGGTTGGATAATCTTTCACTTCCACAGTTGCCAGATGCACAAACTCGCTCCCTGAACGCCCCTTGTTCATCAGAGGAAATATCCAAAATAATAGCTTCAGTGAAAACTTCCAAGGCCCCCGAACCTGAAGGGTTCTCAACTCTGTACTATAAGAAATTCTCCGGCCAACTCGACCACCATCTCTCCAAATTATTCACCTATATGCTAGAAGGCCGCACATTTCCTGATGACATGCTGTTGGCCAACATGTCTCTTTTACCCAAACCAGATAAGGACCACTTATTCCCCCAAAATTATTGCCCAATCTCAGTTATCATTTGAAGCGACTGTTTAGCAAAAGTTATCACCACTCTAATCTCCCCTGACCAAACTGGTTTTATCCCCTCCAGACAGATAACTGACAATATTTGTTTGCCCTGTAATATAGTTCAAGATGCTAACTTGTCTTCACATCAAGTCATGATGTTGAGCCTCGACATACACAAGGCATTTGATAGTGTTCTCTGGCCTTATATGGAAAACATCTTATCTAAATTTGGTATAGGGGGTGAGTTTGTGCATGGTTTTAGGGCCCTTTACAACCACCCTCGAACTAGAATTAAGCTTCCAGGGTGTAGCTCTGACTACTTTGAATTGGGACGCGGAACACGGCAGGACTGCCCTCTTTCCCCATTACTTTTCGCTCTGGCAATAGAGCCCTTTGCAAGATCCATCACTTTGAATCAAGATATTAAGGGTTACGTTAAGGGAGACCAGAACTTTAAGTTAAGCTTATATGCAGACGACGTGCTGCTTTTCCTGAAGGACTCTTTGATATCCTTGCCCAACTTGGTCTCCACTCTTCAGACATTTCAAGACTTGTCAGGCCTGGGGGTCAACCTAGCCAAATTCTCATGCCTATTAACTTGCCCTCCTCACTTACCGGGAGACTGCGGGATAATTTCCATTTCGCTTGGTGTGAGGACAAAGGATCTAGCAGTCTAATTACCCTGCAGTTTTCTCTCACATTAAATGGTTAAGGATATGGTCCTCTTACAACATCACATTCTTAGGCAGGATACAGGCGGTAAAGATGCCTCTCTATGTCTCCCGGTCGGTGATTGAGGCAATACAGTCAGAGGTGAATACGTTTATTTGGCAAAACAAGAGGCCTAGAATAGGTAAGCTTCTTATGTATAGACAGCAAACCCATGGAGGCTTTGGCCTTCCAAGTCTCTGGAAATATTTCTTGGCCGCTAGACTAGTACAGCTGGCCCATTGGCATGCGCCCTCTGCTCAGATTCCCTGGTTACAATTTGAGAGCATTTCCATGGAACCCTCCTTGCTGCCAGGTCTCTTGTGGTCCAAATCAATTCAACATAAAGACATCATAACACGTTACCAGGTGGTCAGTCAATCTAATTACTTGTGGTCCCTCTTCAAAGATACATTTGGCCTTAGCTCCTCATCCCCTCCCTTGGCCACCTACTTAGGGGACCCAAATTTCTCCCCAGCTTTTACTATACCTAGTCTATTTAATTACTGGGCTGACCGAGGTTTGACAACCCTAGAGTCCTTTCAACATAATGCCACTTTTGTCTCATTCTCAATCCTCCAACAGCAATTTGACATTCCACACTTCAAATTTTTTTGGTACCTCCAAATTAGGCACTTTTTTTCTGAGTGGTATAGAATGGTGTGTGGGAGACGAGCCTCAGTTTTTGAGCAGATGTGCAATGCCTCTTCTAGGGATAGAGACACCATTTCAATGATTTATAAACTTTTTAACGAGTATGACCTCCCAGATGGATCCTCAGCTATGATACAATGGGAGGCTGAGACGGGCAAGAACTTCATGGCCGAAGACTGGCAGTGTCACGTACCTGGTGGTAGAGTCTGACTTATGCAGTAGGCAACCTCTCTTACGGCCCTGGTTCCAGAACCCCTGGTAGAGCAGACAGGGAGCGCTGGAGCACAGGGGGGCACGAGGTCTGGATAGGACACTGATGGTAAGACGTCCTCCAGAGAGTTCGTGCAAGACTGAAGAGTAGTGGTGCAGGCCGGGTCGGTAACGTGCGGGCAAAGCAGTGCAGGAGGAGCAGGCAATCGGGTGGTCAGGTGCAGGCAGGGTCGTGAACAGGCAGGCAGGTGAGGTACACAAGGTTCAAACAGAAGAGTGGTTGTAAACTAGCCGGGGGTCGGTGCAGGCGTTGTTCAGGCAGAAACAGGTACAAGCCGGGTCACAGGTACACAGGAAAACTCAATTGGGTCACATAAAGTACTGGTAACGCTGTAGAATGGACAGCACTTGCTACAGGAATCCCAGTGTTTAAGTACACCTGCCCAGCACCGCCTCCTCTGAGAGCGCGCGGAAACAACAATCAAATGCAACACGTCTTCAGCACAATCTTCTCCTAACAGGCAGGAAATGTTATCTAATATGCATCAATGCACTAAATCAATTGCTATCAAAGAAACAGTGGTTAAACTGCATACCAGATTGCATTACACCCCTGCTAGGTTGCATAGAATGTACCCGCTTGAACCTGATATGTGCTTTAGGGGTTGCCCGGACAGAGGGACTCATCTTCATATATTTTGGAGTTGTATATTTTGTAGCAACAGGTATCTTCGATGGTGTCGCGTATCATTGGTTAAATTGTGACTCTCACGTATCCTTTGTGCCTATTTTTTGCTAATATACCAGAAACGCTGCCCCCTGCCAGAAACTGGCTCATACACTGTTTAGTGCAGTCCACTGGGCTATAGCCATAAATTGGCGATCCCCCTCGGTACCCTAGGAGCAGGTTATCCAGAGAATGGAGGCAATAAAACTCATGGAGAGGATACACTATACAGTTATGGACACAATGCATGTATTTCACAACAGATGGTTGACCAGTCATCGTATTGAGATTTCCATGAACGGTGGGATTGCTTGTTATATAAGCGGATTGGTCCTAACACTTAGTAAACATTCTGGACTGGTGGTATCTAGAGTTGAGCGAACACCTGGATGTTCGGGTTCGGTGGGTTCGGCTGAACTTTGCGGAAACGTCCGGTTTCGGTGCCGAACGCTATCCAAACTTTACCCCGGACCCTGAACCCCATTGAAGTCAATGGGGACCCGAACTTTTCGGCACAAAAATGCCTATAAAAAAGTACTGGAAAGTGCTAGAGGTCTGCAAAAGGAAGAAAAATGGGAGATGTTATTAGATCTGCAATCTGTCCCTCAAAGCAGTAGTAATCTCTATCTAGTCCAGTATCAGATCGTTCTGTAATCTGATCCTTCTGTAATGCAGGATGAGAGATCGTTCTGTAATCAGATTGTTCTGTAATGCAGGATGAGATGCTATAGATCTACAATCTGCCCCTCAAAGCAGTAGTAGTAATCTCTACCTAGTTATTATCACTGCAATCTGTCCCTCACAGCAATAGTAGTAATCTCTACCTAGTTATTAGATCTGCAATCTGTCCCTCACAATCTGTCCCTCACAGCGCCGGCAGCATCCTCTCCCTACACTAACCTAAGAGCATGTGACATGCAGCACTGTGACTCCAGCCTCATATAGAGGCTGGGTCACATGATGCACTGGCCAATCACAGCCATGCCATTAGTAGGCATGGCTGTGATGGCTTCTAGGGAAAACCAGTGAAACGCTTGTTGATTGGCCGCCCTGCAACTATTCAACATGCGTGATAAAATACCAGAACCCGAACCCAAACATTTTTCTCAAATGTTCGGGTTCGGTACACGGACGCCCAAAAGTTCGGTACGGACCCGAAATTTACAGTTCTGGTTCGCTCAACTCTAGTGGTATCTTCGGGGCCTTTTTCTATCTCCTTTAATAAGACCGATGAGGTTTTGGTTCACTAACTTGGAAATACTTTATTAGGCTAATGTCTATATTGCATACCAAGTTTTCTTTTTTCACTTTTTCTTTCTCTCTGTTGCTTTTTATTCTGTTCTTGTTTAGTCATATTATTGTACAAGGCGCATGAATATTGTATATCGCATAGTTTTGTGACTAGGTTTAAAATAACCTTTCAGTGCCTTCTTGGTTTGAATCTTAACCGTTGTATATGGTTTTCTTTATTATAGCACAATAAAAAGCATTTGTAATAAAATCCACAGAAGTGCAGGAGGGGATCTGTTACCATGGGAGGGTTCATAGGGCCTCTTATCCCAGCTGTTGGACCAGCTGTAAAGACCGAAGATCCAATGCCAGACACTTTCTCTGGAGTGCGTCTCCTCAGTAAATTACATGGAAATAGGCATAGAGACACTTCATTGCGCAGTATTAATGGTAATAAAGAATTAATTTAAAACAGTATTCCAAGTACTCACAAAATGAGCAGGGTATATGTGCACATAACAATAGCTGAAGATGCTTCCGACAATTACACACCGACCGATCAGCTCAGCGGTGTCACACGACCCAACTCCCCAGGATGAAACTACATCTGGGGAGTTGAGTCGCGTGACGCCGCTATGCTGGTCGGTCGGTGTGTGATGGTCGGAAGCGTTCACAGCTATTGTTATGTGTGCATATACCCTGCTCATTTTGTGAGTATTTGGAATACTGTTTTATGTAAATGTGGATTTTGTGGACTTTGTTCCTTGCTGGTTTTACCAGTACAATATTAGAACTTTTAGCGCTGCATTTATGTTTTTAATCTACAGGTAAGACTTTTTAAAGTCTTACTTGTAGGGTAAAGTCAAGTTTTTGACTTTACTTCCACTTTAAGTTTTAAAGCCAACTCCAGGTTGGCCACCTCCTCCCCCAAATTTCCTTGGTTCTGTTCCATGCCTTAGAGTAGCCAACGCACCATTTTTTTCATATACATACCTGGTTCCCACAAGTCTTTGGGCCAGTTGTGTGATGAAGTCCTCCAGACTGTTTCAGAGACCTTCACTTTATAAGAACTGCAACATTCTCCTTTGATGAAGAACCCACAGAGGACTGCGCTTTGATGCCCTGGCCTCACAGGACGTGAGTTCAATGATGCTCGGGATCATTCAAATGACTCTGCAATAAGCTGAAGTGTCCCTTATCTAAATTTAATGAAACCCGTCTGAGCTTTTTTATGTTTTCATTAATGTGACGGACTCCGGACACCCAAGAAGCTGCTTCCCAAGCTCTGGAACACGAGACCCGCAAGTCTGTCTATAGTTACCCCAATAACTAGGTGATACAAATTTTGGAGTAAACCAGAACTGTTTATTTGAACAGGAATACAGGCTTTTATACACTTGAGAAGGACATTCCCCCCTCCTGATTATATTACTCAAACGATACAAAATGTAACCAGAAACATAAATTAACATGAGCTAATTAACTAGTCATTTAACCAGCCTAGGTGACTCAATGCCCACCCAGACAATGTTTTGGTTAATCAGGAACTCACTACAGGTCAGACTTGCTGTCACCAAGCTTCACACAGTACATTCTACATTATTATAAGTATAAACACAAAACACCTTCAGACAATAGGTAAGCTAATTAGCACAATTAACAATACAAACAGTGATCTCCCCTCTCCTCAGCCTAGTAGGCAACAGACTATAGCAGGGGACCTCAGTAGCAGACTGTTTGTCACCTACATTGAAGAGATCAATGTGGCCAGTTCATTGAATGAACATGTATAGTTCAAAATAAAACAAATCAGAAATAGTCTTTATACATTTCCTGGGAGATATTGTGGATAAATATTGCTGTTCCATTTTAAGTAATCCAAACCACATTCTCAATGTCCATTAAGTAGCTGTCCATCATTTTCTCAGTCACCCTGTGCCCCTAATAGACACAGGGTGACTTAGACATAGGAGGTGCATGGCGAGCTGAAACAAGGGTTTCTCAACCTCTTCAAGGGATTCTGGGTTCCACGGACCCCCTGCCCAAAGTGACTCCCGTCACAATTAAGTTTCTCCTAGGCCCAGGGACACTGTTTGCTTCTGCCTGCTTCTAAGGAGTGTTCTCCAGTAGAAAGATTAAATTTACCAAATTTTTAAGGTTATGAATATCTATTTCACCCTGGCCAATCAATGAGGGGATAAATAATTGGGGAGAATTTATAGAGGGATCATTACTAGAGTTGAGCGAACACCTGGACGTTCGGGTTCGGAGGGTCCGTACGAACTTTGGGAAAAAGTCCGGGGTAGGCACCGAACGTTGCCCGAACGTTATCCCGGACCCCGAACCCCATTGAAGTCAATGGGGACCCGAACTTTTAGGCACAAAAATGGCTGTAACAAAGTCCTGGCAAGTGCTAGAGGGCTGCAAAAGGAAGTAAAATGGGAGTAAGAGTAGGGCAAGTGCCCTATAAAAAATGGGGATAGGGAAAATAAATTAAAATCAAATAAACTAGGAGATGATTTTTGAACAATAATGTGTCACTTACTGCTGCAGCTAGAACCTCTCCCTTTAGAACTAGGAGATGATTTTTGAACAATAATCTGTCCCTCTAAGCAGAAGCCTCTACCTAGTGCAGTCAGATCGCTCAAAGCAGCAGTATGTGAAATCTCAAATTACTCCCACAATCTGATCGTTGTGTACGATCCCACAATCTGATCGTCATGTACAATCGTAATGATCGTTGTGTTAGGCAGGGTTTGATCTGCAAATCTGTCACTCAAAGCAGCAGTATGTGAAATCTCAAATTTCTGCAATCTGTCCCTCAGAGCAACAGTAGTAGTAATCTCAGGATGCAGGATCAGATGTTAAAATGTCTGCAATCTGTCCCTCACAAAAACGCCGGCAGCTTCCTCTCCCTACACTAACCCAAGAGCATGTGACATGCAGCACTGTGACTCCAGCCTCATATAGAGGCTGGGTCACATGATGCACTGGCCAATCACAGCCATGCCATTAGTAGGCATGGCTGTGATGGCTTCTATGGGCAAACTAGTGAAACGCTTGTTGATTGGCTGCCCTGCAGCTATTCAAGATGCGTGATCAACTACCAGAACCTAGAACCCGAACGGTTTTTGAAACGTCCGTGTTCGGGTCCAGGTCCCGGACACCCCAAAGTTCGGTACGGACCCGAACATTACAGTCCGGGTTCGCTCAACACTAATCATTACTCTTTCTGGCTTTGCCTGGAGCAGATGTCAAAGTTTGGTCCAGGTCTTTGCCTCCAAGGCTTGCTACCTGGGTTGGGTGTAGCTGTGAAGGGTTCATTCTTGGCCTTTCAGGCCTGCTATCTGAGGTGTATGGCTCCAGAGAGAGATCTTTGCTTCTCAGGCCAGCTGCTCAGAGTAGGAAGCTGAAGATGAAGAAAAGTTCTTAGATAAATTGTTTGTCTTAGCTTAAAGGTCAACAACTACAAATCGCTGGCCTTGACTTAAAGGTCCACCACTAGGGTTTGTATTGCAGCGAGAACTGCTTTGTTTCAATGATGGAAGATGAGGAGGTTGAGGAAGGAGTAGTGAGGGGTCACTGGTAAGGTGAACATAGGGGTGCAGGCAGGAGGGGCAGGTGGCTGAGAACAGTTGTGCTGTGCCTAAGTAGCATTCTTTCTCCATCCAGCCAGTGGCACTAAGGAGTGATATTATGTTTCCTTGATTGCCAAATCACTTCCTCCTTCTATCATCAGTAGCAAACAAAGTGGTCACTCTCAGCACAGAAAAATCTGCCGCCCAGAAATGCATATGTGCAGGTAGCAACAGGTTAATACAGTCCTTTGAATATTTTGCTTTGTAATTGAAAGTTTCTTCCCAGGGCACGGGCTGACAGAAGGCTGCATCCCAGCATTTGTTGTTTGGAGTGAGTGGCTGATTAAATCTAGAAATATTGTAAGCGCTTTTTATTCCTCTGTATACTCGGAAGGATAATTCCCCGCCACTTGCACGTTGGCTGCTACTGGAAAAATAATTCATTTTCCGGCAGTAGAGCCGAGGTATATTTTACCGATTTGTGTGCCAGGTAGAGGGTCTCCAGAGGGCTATCTATAGCTGACATCTGTTTGTCTCTCTCTTCTCTCTGCGCTCGTTGGGAATTTTTAAAGTCAAGTCTCAGTGTTTTGAAGCATTGGGCTGCTATGATGTTAAAGAGAAATGAGGCTGAGACACATTGCTGGGGATTTCAGAAGTCCCCATTTGTAAATGTTCAGGCACAGGTCTTTTTATTTTGCATTAGTGTAATTTTGTACTCGCTACGGGTTTGGTTAAGCAATCCTTCAAATTTGGGGCAGGCATCCTAGGGTGCCCATTTTTTCCTTAAAGCAAGTGCAATACCCTCTTAGATAGGTGCTAGGTTTAGATAGATAGAATTAGTATGTGTTTTGATAAATTTGGTAAGTTTAGTTGCCACACTGTAGTTGGAGTGGCTGTGATTGTTTGTTAGGTAAAATATAGTTTGCTCACTATATTCAATGAAGCTGCATTCTGCTCGTCAGGTCTGCTCAGTGTGTTCAGCTGCTGCCAGTCTGATAGCTCCCTCTGCATCTAGAGAGCTTGAGAAGTTCTGCATGATAGGTGTGGCGCTATGCAGATGGCAACATGAATATTGATACAGCCCTGGCCTATCCCAGAGAAGCAGGCTCTGAAACCATGCTGGGAAACGGTATATGTTCAGTGAGCACACTGAGCGTGGTGTCTTTTCCTGGAGAGGATTCTTGCAGCCTGGAGGGCACACTGCCCTCGCAGGCAATGCTGCTATGTTTGCTGTCATGAGGCCTCAGATGGGTGACCTGAGGGTCTGGATACTAAGTCCCTGGAACTAAAGAGAGCTGACTGAAAGGGGGCTTTCCGCTGAAGATCTGGTCTGGTATCACTGGAGTAAGGTGTCACTTGGAAGTTGGAAGGAGGCAAACAGCTGTCCTAGGGCCTCGTGTGAGTACAGGCGTTTCCAAGAGATCTTGGGGACCTTTGTGCTTTTGCCACACCACTGGTGCTAGAGAAAGTCAGCTCCCTGTCTAGCTAAAGGGGACATTGACTGGTGTCCTGAAGAGCTTTTTCCATCTAATCTTCTACTTAAAGAGACTCTGCTCTTGTGGCTCTAAGAAAGAGATTTACAGTTAACTACTACTACTACCTTAAAACTGATATCTACTGTTTGCTACAAGCACAGATTTTCATATAGCTTGTACTGAAGAATATCTAATTCCTCAAGTTGTACATAGTTCTTGTTTTGGAGTATCCCACCTAATTCCCTCAACCCTATCCAAGTTCTCTAAAAATAAAAACAACAAAAACAACACCCCTAGACTGGTCATTGAAAAAAACATGTGAATAAGCCTGTATGGCTGGCTGTTGGGACACGCTTGTGGGGAAGACCTGGACAGTATTGGCGAATGGCGAACTGGCATCCAGACCAAGTGACCAGTGGTGAACCTAACATATCAACCACCTAGGGCCAATCATTTTTCAACACCCCCCCCCCCCAAAAAAAAGAAAATTACAATAGAAATAAAGCACTGTGCACAGCACACCATGCCAAATTATGGGTGTGGACATATTGGTAGAAGCTAAAAAGGCATTGGTTACATAAAGCCTAGGCCTACACACTGTAAACAGAACACAGCCCAGCCTAAACCCTCAGTACAGACCTACCCAGTACACTCAACCTTCCCAGCCTAATCCCTCAGTATAGACCTCCTTCCTGGCTCCCTCAGTATAACCTTCCCCAGCACAGTCCTCCCTAACAAACTAAGCCCTCAGTACAGACCCTTCAGAACAGACACACCCCCTGTACAGACCCCTTCAGTGCAGAAACCCCTTAGTACAGACAACTCCTGTACAGACCACACAATATAGACGCTCCGGAACCAAATAAGAGAAGGGGTGCTGCAGTGTCTATAATGCTAGTACTATAGCACTGCTTTTGCCTGTTTGACAGCACTGTGCAACATTAAAAAAATGTTGGAAGAATGACTGACACCCTCAGAGTGCTGGTAATTGCTGTGGACAGCACCCCTCTAAGTATGCCACTGTAAATTGCAGCTCTCTCCAAAATGTCAGTGCAAGTACCCCTCCTCTGCAATGATTGGTTGACAGGACTACCGGGGCCCTAATAGTTAATGATGTCACATTATATGTCCTGTCCCCAACATCACAGGAGGAATGCAAGTGGAACATACTCCATCCAGAGGGACAAGGGGCACCCAATGTAAGGGGCACTCGGACTGAGACACCTGATGTAAAAGGGCATGCTGATAGGGACACGGGATGTAAGGGGACACTGTGACGGGGACACAGGATGTAAGAAGGCACTGTGATAGGGACACCTGATGTAAGAGGACATTCTGGTGTGGACACCTGATGTAGTAGGCAGGGGCGTAACGATAGGGGTTGCAGGGGTTGCAATTGCAACCGGGCCCCATGGTCCAGGGGGCCCATGTGCCTCCCTTGTACACCTGAATAGGAGGGATGGCGGGGGCGGCATTTAGAGGACCCAATCTCCTCCATTTTCCTCTATCCAGTTTACTTGTCTTCTGCTGTTCCCAGGGCCTTTGTGTGCTTCCCTGGTCCCCCTGGGGCCTGCTGCAGAACTTGTGAAAGGGCCCCACTGCAGTACCGTAATAAAGGGACCCACAATAGGAGTAAAGGGCCCCAGCATCAGTGGGAAGAGGGAAGGGCCCTGGCCAGGGGTCAGGGGGCCCTTCATAATTTCTTGCACCGGGGCCCTGAAGGTTCTAGTTACGCCTCTGGTAGTAGGACACTCTTTTGTGGACCCTTGATGTAAGCGGGGGCTGTGATGGGGACCCCTGAAGTAACAGGTCACTGTGATGGGGACAGCCTTGTCCCTATGAGACTTCAATGGCTTTCAGTGCATTGTGGACCACCAAGTTGACAGAAGTCTTCCCTCTATCCACTTCCTTCTAGTTGGTGACTTCCAGCACATTGCAATTTTGGGTATACGGTGGTTGGGTAACCGCAGAATGTGTGCAGCCAGCCATAACCTCCAATTAGTGACAGTATATTCTAGCTTCTGCATACCACTGCGTTTCAATATTTCCTCGTTAGTGAAACAGTCTCTGTATGTGATGCCCAGAATAATATTCAGTTCAGTATTTATTCAATTCTTTTAGTGATTCTCCAAGTTTTGTTGGCATATGTGTCAATACAAATAACAATCTCTGCCGTGGCCAATCCCAAGCCTGGGCTGAGGAAAAAAAAAGGATTGGGCACTGAGCCAGCAGCCCAGCCCAGTAAAATTTTTTACTGCTACAATAGGTGCAAACCTAAGAATCTCATCTCAGCGTCAGAATACCGTCTCAGTCCTAATGATGTTATTGGATCAAACGAGATCAAATGTCCAACATCTGATACGATCCAATATTCTTAGCCCAACATTAGGCAGAGAGCATGGGAAGTTATCAGCTCACAAGATTTCTGGCAGGATCAAGATTTTTTTTTTTAATTATTTTATTTTATTATTTTTTAGTATTTATCTAACAACCCAAAAACAAAAAAGAGAAGTTAATTGTTAGATATTATCTAGAGCCATTCCTATCAAGGAGGGAGGAACCCCAGACTAATTATTGGTGTCGAGGTGGGGCACCCCGCCTCAGCCCCAAGATCGATAATTAGTCTGGGGTTCCTCCCTCTTTGATATCAGCTGGGCTCAGTTCACAGCCGACTTGTTGAGTATAGATCCCCTGCTTCTTAACAGCTTTTTCTCCCTTTTTCAAAGGGTAGCATTTATTAACTCAAATCTTTTGTATTTATAGTTTGTTTTATATTCGCCATATATATAGCCACTGGAATTTGGATGTGAGATGTTGGATAATGATTGTAATTGTAGGCAAAACAAATTTATGTAAAAAACATTTTATTGCCATACAAAAATTCATCAAATAGATACAAAAAATATATATATATAGAATCTAGAAATTGAGAAAAACTGATCAGAAACCACCACCTTAGACAACGTTGTCAGGAAAAGGGTTAAAAGACCAAGGGGGAAAGACCAAGGATCCCCCCCAGGACAGAGAGCCCACACATAGCCCGCACATGGATTGCCACTGACATACCCCAGGAATTTAAACAGATGTCCAAAAAACAATCAAGAAAATATAACATAATATTAAGGGTGAATGTATAAAAATGAGCAGCCACCAGTGATGAGCAGAGGGTCGGTTTCGGTTTTTTAGGGTGCCAAGACTACCTCGGCTTATGCTATGTATCTTTATGTATATATGAATTTATTTTGCCAATCATGTATTTCTGGAATTCATGTGTTTTACCATGTTAGCAATTTTGCATGTAATTATAGTATAAAATGACCTCATGAAAGTAGACAGTTCCAGGCACTAGAGTTGAGCGAACCCGGACTGTAAAGTTCGGGTCCGTACCGGACTTTGGGGTGTCCGTGCCCCGAACCCGATCCTGGACATTAAAAAAAAAGTCTGGGATCTGGTTAGGTATTCCGGTATTTTTTGCGCCTTTTCTATAGCTGCTGGGCAGCCAATCAACAAGCTTTTCACTAGTTTGCCCTTAGAAGCCATCACAGCCATGCCTACTAATGCCATGGCTGTGATTGGCCAGTGCATCATGTGACCCAGCCTCTATATGGGGCTGGAGTCACGTAGCGCCGCGTGTCAGATCGTCTCAGACTAGAATAGGGAGAGCTTCATGCCGCTGACCAAGACTTGCGATTACAGAGGGAGTGTCCTGGCGTTACTTCCAGAGGGATTACGTCAGACTCTACCAACACTTACGATTAAAAAGGGAGTGTCGTGGCCGTACTTCGAGAGGGATGAGATCAGACTCTGCTAGACTGTGCGCCGCGATGCACTGAGGTCGGAGTATATCTCCGACCCAGTGTACTACGTGACCGGTTAGTGTCGGTACCGTAATCATCC
>BLSH010433818.1:798023-808161 GCA_018402905.1 Glandirana rugosa
AAAAAGAAGTGTGAATAAAAGATGTTTAATGATTGACGGTTTGATTTAAAGTGATACACACATTTTGCAGAACAGTGATATGGGTACTCCAGGCTTATTTATACTTTTTGGACACAGTTTGAAGATGATTTTAGAACAGTTCTATGGCCTCTAATGTTAATTAATACTTTTCAGACCCATTTTGAAGATGATCTCCATTTTTGCATTTTTATGTTTTTATTTTTTTAAAAATATTTAAAGTTATTTCCCTGTCCCCATTTCTTTGTAGGGCACTTGTCCCACCCTTACCCACATTTTCCTTCCTTTTGCAGACCTCTAGGACCTTCCTGGGCTTTTTTACAGCATTTTTAAGATTTTTCATTAAAATTACCAGAACACCGGACCCGAACCCGGACTTTTTTTGAAAAGTCCGGGTCCGGGTCCGGGTCCCGGACACCCCAAAGTTCGGTACGGACCCGAACTTTACAGTCCGGGTTCGCTCAACTCTAGTAAAGGATTTAAATTTTGGGGATAATCTGTCAGCTAGACTGGGGCCTACTTGATCTTTCCGAAGGTAAAATTTGGCGTTTGACCACTGCACCTGGTTTTCAACCTGGGAGGTTAAGGCCAGATTTAGGGCCACCCTCCCTGCCTCCAGCTTGGCTCAAGACTGGGGGGTTTTTCTTGTGTGTCCTAGCAAGCTTGTGAAAGTCCTGCTCTAATTTAATTAAATCGTTCTTCCTCTCCTTTTTATGTTTAGCAGAAAGGTGAATAATCTTGCCTCACATAACTGCTTTATGGGCAGCCCAAAGAGTCATAACCTCCTTACCCGAGTTAAGACTAAAGTATTCTTTAACTTCATCCCCTAGCAAGGTGCAGTGGACCGGGTTGTTCAAAATAGCCTCATTCAGTCTTCATAGTGGTCGTGGCCCTGCGTTTGTCTGGGACTTAAGGTAGAGAACCACCATCGAATGGTCTGAAAGAGGGGAATCCCTTATGAAGGATTTAGTTACCAAAGGGATAGAGGGGGCCCCCAAAAAAATATGATCAATCCTGGCCAGGGACTTGTGTGGGGGGGGAGTAGTGGGTATAGTCTTTCGTGTTAGGATTGAATTCCCTCCATATGTCTACTAGGCCTAATGAATTTAGAAGTTTAGCAAACTTCAGACTCCTTTTTGAGTGCTGTAGGAGGCGAGATCGGACCGACCCTGACTTGTCCAACATGAGGTCAAGGGCGGTGTTGGAGTCCCCCCCAATATCACAATACCCTCAAAATGGGGGGAGAGGGAGCTCAGCATGGGTCAAAAGAATTGAACCTGATCCGTATTTGGTGTATAATAGGAGACTAGTGTGAGAGTGCGACCCCCAAGGTCTCCAGTCAAGAGAATAAATCTGCCCTCCGGATCCCGAATTTCATTACGGGTATGGAACCCGAGGCCTTTTGCAAAAAAGATTCCTACCCCTCTCGTCTTATCCGGGGCATTCGCCTGGAAGAAATGAGGGAAGCCTGCATGGATAAAGCTAGGGTTGAATTGAGTGGGGAAATTAGTTTCTTGAAGAAGAAAGACCTCCAGGTGCTGTGAGTGAGCGGCCTGGAAGTACTTCTTACGCTTTATGGGGGAATTGAGACCCTGAACATTATGAGAAGCTACTTTTAAGATTCCTGAAAGGTTAGCAGGGGGAGTCATGTTGGAATTCAAGGGAAGTCAACTCACCCAACCTTGCCGAAGCTGTAGTGAAGGAGATATGACTCTCACCGGGGGAGATCTGTAATTCATCCTGCCCATCGGGGGGGAACCTCCCTGATGCCTGGAGAAGAACCATAAAAAAGAGACAAAGAGGAGAGAGAGAGAAAGAAGGACAGAGAAGAAGAGAAATAAAGAAGAGGGGGAATGGCCCAAAGCCGCAATTCCCCTCTGAGATCGGGGGATGGGAGCTGGGGAATCAACCCCCATGCCCCAAAATCGACATTGTAACATCTGCCTAATCGGCAGCATCACATCTGTTCCCGGGCAGACCATCTGGTCGAGCCCAAGATCAGAGGGAGGAGCATGCTTTCTACCCCATCCCCAAAACAGCCCTTAGCTTATAACACAACCAGGAACATCCCTGTGAAAGAAGCACAACCATGTTACCTAGGTGCCCCCCGGATCCCCCAAAAGAAGGAGCTCCAGGTGGGGGGGAGGAGGGGAGGAGAGGCAGGCCCCGAAGGGGTGCCCCCCGGCAACACATCCCAGAACTAATGCCAGAAACACAACATGTCCAAGGAGGACCAACACGCTCCGTCTAAAGGAGAAGGAGTCAAACCAGAAGGCATTCCTGCAAACATATGATGAAGGAGATGCCCAAAAGATGGAGGCCTCCGGGTGGGGCCCCCAAAAAGGGCGCCCGGACCCTTCCGCCCCGGGTCCCAACCCCTCCAGTAACCCACCACAACAATGGGACCGAGTAAGGTGGACAGCAAAAAGGAACCCCCTGGATAGCCCAAAATGGGCCTCATAAACCCAAGTAACCTGAAAATTCAATATTAACAAAGGGAACACACATCTCTGTAATGGGATCATTGCCATCAGCCATATTACTCAAAAGAAGTCAGTTGTAAGCAATTGGAGCTCTTGAAGGGATTATCCAGTCTGAAACAGAAACCCTGAGGTGTCCTAGGGAAATCAAGGGGGTGGGAGTCTTTGGACCTCTTGGATTGCTGGTTCTTCCACACTGGGGGAATTGGACTCTGAGGTGAGGGGCGCTTAGAGGAGCCAACTGATTTGGAGAGAAGGGAGGAACCGGGCACCAGAGAGATGATATTCAGCTTAACTGGTTCCCGACCGCGCGCCGTAAATAAGCGGCGATTCGCATTTGGCCACCAGGGGGCGCGCGCGCGCCGGCGGCGCACGCACCCGCTGCACTCCTAGGGAGTGTGCCCGCGGCTCGGGTGGACCCGATGTCCGCCGGCGAGCCGCGATGAGCGGCTACAGGGAAAGAACGGGGAACCGCCGATGTAAACACGGCGGTTCCCCGCCCTGTCAGTGGGGCATGAGAGATCTACTGATCCCTGTCACTGGGATCAGTTAGATCTCTCATGCCCATGTTAGCCCAACCCCCCCACAGTAAGAACGCACCCAGGGAACACAGTTAACCCCTAGCTCCCTCCCCAGGTTAACCCCTTCACTGCCAATGACATTTATACAGTAATCAGTGGACATTTAAATTTCTGATCGCTGAATAAATGTCATTGGTCCCAAAAAAGTGTCAAAATGTTCCGACATGTCCGCCCCAATATTGCATTACCGCTAAAAATCGCAGATCGCCGCCATTACTAGTAAAAAAAAAAAAACCCCAGAAATGAATTCTCATCATCCGTAAACGCGGCCACTTTTGCGCAAACCAATCAATAAACACCAATTGCGATTTTTTATCGCAAATATGAGGAATTATATAAATCGGCCAAAAACGGTGAAAAAAATGTTTTTTTATATTTTTTTTTTGGATTTGAATTTTAGCAAAAAGTAAGAAATTTGGGTTTTTTTGCAAAATGGTCGCTCTTCTTTTGTTTATAGCGGCGATAAGAAATGACGCAGAGGCGATCAAATACCACCAAAAGAAAGCTCTATTTATGGGGAAAAAAGGACGCAAATTTTGTTTGGGTACAACGTCGCACGACCGCGCAATTGTCAGTTAAAGCGACGCAGCGCCGAATTGCAAAAAGTGCTCTGGTCCTAAAGTGCAAAATTCTTCCGGGGCTGAAGTGGTTAATCAATAAGTGTTCCCCTTCAAGGAAAGAGGAAAAGCCGTGTCTCTTTCCCTTGAAGGAGAAGGTCAGGCGAAATAGGAAAGAACCACCAGTACTTGATGGATTTTTGCGGTAAGACCTCCAGCAAAGGTCTCAGGGCCAATCCTTGAGCCTAAGTTTTGAAGGTCCGATTGGATAGTGGAGGTAATTTGGGAGGCTGTTTGGGCCAAGCCTTTAGATAACATCTTGGAGAAGGTTTCCATCATAAATCTCAGGTCCGAGTGAAGTGTTGGTGAGGGGGACCCCAAGTCAACTGGGTCTCCTGGATTAGGGATTCAGTCCCCATTTGGAGAGGAGAACATTTCATCCAGGGTCCTTTCCAGCAGAGACACTGTGGAAGCAGGGGTCAGGGCCTGGGGGTTGTTTGAACCAGGCAGCAGAGGAGCCTGGGCAGAGATGATTTGCGAACCCCCATCTGCCCCAGCATCCATATCCTCAGGTTTGTCTTTGGGGTCTGGCTGTGGTCCCGGGGGCACAGAATTTGTACTAGGGGTCTGAGTAGTGAAGACCGGGTGTTTTGAGATGTCTCTTCTCACCGCTGCGGCGTACATGGAGAGCGGTTTCTGTCTGCTGTCACCTTAAAATAAAAGAGAGGGGGAGAGAGTCACTGACCCAAATGGTTGCAATGGAAAATGAGGGGCCCAAATATTGTAGCTGAATGAGGGAAGAACTGCAATGGTGTCATAAAACAATGATCAGAATTCAAATTCCACTCGAGTGCAGAATAAAGTGCAGAGTAAATATAAAAAGGAGAATATCTTCAGAGCCCCAACCCTGGTAAGGGAGAGAGAATCTGGGTGCTCTTGAGCCTAGGACATGGTAGGAATCGCCGGCCCGAGAAGAGGGGAGAAGGGATTTCTCACTTCGACACCAGTGGGGGGGGGTGACATCCAGGGCCGGGCCTGTATTAATAACTGTTGTGGCAGTCTGGAGGACCTGGCCGCCGCCTCAAATGCCGGCCCGACTACCCTGTGAAAGTGCAGACTTTTAAGGACCCTGTCTTGGTTGCGGGACCCCTGGAGGGACACTGAAGAAGGCTCTCTTTCAGACCTGGGAGTGAGGGAGTGATGGGTGTATCAGTCCCTCGGTCTCCAGGTACCTGAGTCTGTGGCTCTGCCTCGCGAGTAGGCCGCGGCCGCGGCCTCACCTAACGGCCGCGACCGGCTTGGGCTGCGCTGGGGCACCAAGAAGCTTGCAGAGCCCCCGATGGAAGTCCTGGTGTCTCCTGCTGCCGTGGACCTCCGTATGGAGATGTCTCGATCCTGGGTGGCTGCCCAGTTCAGGCTGTGAGGACAGGGAAGTACGGAGCTCCGGGGCTAAGCTGCCATCACGGAGATCCTGCGCATGCACTCTCCCTAAGGTTTATTTTAAACCAACTGATAGGTAACTATTTCTACCTATCAGGAGTGGGCCTCATCCATCCTGGCTAAGAAATATCCCAAAGGGACAATTTACATGCATAAGGAGGAACGGTACCTCTAAGGCCCATTTTATTGAACAATCAGAAATAGTTAAAAGGAAGTTTATTCCGAAGGGTTATTTGGAAGAGCAACTAAATAGGGAGATTAAACAAATTTGTGATGCCCCTAGGAAGGGTCTTCTAACCAATGAGCAGGACCCTATGATCGAAGACTAGGGAAAACAATGGAGCTTTATATCTGATTATAATTGCCAATACTGGGAGGTGGGGGAGATATTCTCCAGACATGGCATGTGTTACGGTTGGACCGGACACTGGGGCCTGTTCTTCTGAACAAACCAAATTTTATTTACAGAAGGGCCCCTAATTTTGGTGACAACTTAGTAGAGAAAAATTTGGACCCTCCATCTGGAAGATCTGGATTATCTTTTTGGCCAGAAAGAAAAGGTTTTCTGGCATGTGGGAAATGTAAGGCTTGTAGAATCCTAGGAGATCACGTGCATCCTTTTGCTCCACTAGCACTGGTCATAATTATGAAATCAATCAATTCATAACATGTGACACTACACATGTAGCGTATGGATTGATGTGTCCATGCGGCCTAATGTACGTAGGCCGCACTAAACGTGCCCTTAGCATCTGCATAAGGGAACATGTCAATAATATTTTGAAAGGTTTCAAATATCACAGTGTTTTACACTATAAGAAAGTTCATGCTAGAGACTAGAATTAAGCGGACACCTGGATGTTGGGGTTCCGCGGGTTCAGCCAAACTTTGTGAAAAAGTTAGAGTTCAGCCCCGAATTTGACCCGAACTTGACCCAGAACCCAGAACCCCGAACCCCATTGACGTCAATGGTGACCCAAACTTTTGGGCACAAAAATGGCTCTAAAAAAGTCCTGGAAAGGGCTAGAGGGCTGCAAAAGGAAGCAAAATGGAGGTAAGAGTAGGACAAGTGCCCTGCAAACAAATGTGGATAGGGAAATAACTTAAAATCACATAAAAAAAATAGTAGTCGCTCATGTGTGCCAGGCTGCCCAGAGGCAAAGACAAGCTGTCCTCTGTGGGAGGTATATCATCTGTGTCCTCCGAATCCCCCCCAGCAATGCTCCAGTGATGCCCATGAGCTGCGTGGGTGCCACCCTGCTGTGAACACGGTTCTTCCTCCTTCTCCTCATTATCCTCGACCTTCTCATCCTTCAGAACTGTGCCCTGGCTTGAAAATGTTTTACCTGGCCTATGCTGGTGCAGGAACCCACCCTCCGAGCCACTTGTGAATGACTGGCCTGATAACCGTGGAAATGACCCCTCTTCCTCCTCCTCTACCTCCTGTGCCACATCCTCTTCCATCATCACCCAAAGTGTTTAATCAAGGAGACATAGAAGTGGGATAGCGACATCGGCACTGGCCATGTTGGTGGAGTACTCGCAACATTGCAATATGGTACACAGGTCTGGCATGGAGGCCCACTCGTTAATGGTGAAGTTGTGCTGTTCTGCAGAGCGACTGACCTGTGTGTGCTGCAGCTGAAACTCCACTATTGCCTTCTGTTGCTCACACAGTCTCTCCAGCATGTGCAAGGTGGAGTTCCACCTTGTGGGCACGTCGCATAGGAGGTGGTGAACGGGAAGGCCAAAGATCTGCTGCAGCGCAGACAGGCGAGCAGCAGCAGGGTGAGAATGCCGAAAGCGTGCACAGACGGCTTCACTTTCTGCAGCAGCTCTGACATATCCGGGTAGGTTTTTAGAAATTTCTGCACCACCAAATTCAGCACATGCGCCAGGCAAGGGATGTGCGTAAAACCAGCTAGGCCCAGAGCTGATACGAGATTTCGCCCATTATCGCACACCACCAGGCCGGGCTTGAGGCTCAGTGGCAACAACCACTCATTGGTCTGTTGTTCAATGCCCATCCACAGCTCCTGCGTAGTGTGGGGTTTATCCCCCAAACATATCAGTTTTAAAACAGCCTGCTGTCGTTTCCCCCTGGATGTGCTGAAGTTGGTGGTGAAGGTGTTACGCTGACCGGATGAGGAGGTGGTAGAGGAGGAGGAAGCGGAGTAGGAGGAGGAGGCAACAGGAGGCAGAGAAATGCCCTGCAATCCTCGGTGGTGGAAGGACATGCACCAAACTGCTATCCGTCTCAGGCCCACCCGCCACTACATTTGCCCAGTGTGCAGTTAGCGAGATATAGCATCCCTGCCCGTGCTTACTGGTCCACGTATCAGTGGTTATGTGGACCTTGCCACAGATGGCGTTGTGCAGTGCACACTTGATCTTGTCCCCGACTTGTTTGTGCAGGGAAGGGATGGCTCACCTGGAAAAGTAGTGGCGGCTGGGAACCATGTACTGTGGGACAGCCACCGCCATCAGGTTTTTAAAACTGTCCTTGTCCACCAGATGGAATGACAGCATTTCCAAGGCCAGGAATTTTGAAGTGCTGGCATTCAGGGCCAGGGATCGCGAGTGGGTAGGGGGTACTTCCTCTTTCTCTCCAGTGTTTGGGAGATGGAGAGCTGTAAGCTTCCATGGGACCATGGTGTAGAAATGCTTGGGGATGGTGCATACATGGTGGTGTTGCTGTCACATCGTCTGTTTGCTGGGTGGCAGGTGACACTGGCACTGTAGAGGTGGAGGAAGAGGCCGAGGCAGCAGCAGAAGAGAAAGCAGGAGGAGCCCAAGACCTTTCTTGGATTTTGAGGTGCTTATTCCACTGCAGCTCGTGCTTTGCATGTAGATGCCTGGTCATGCAGGTTATGCTCAGGTTTAGAACATTTATGCCTCGCTTCAGGCTCTGATTGCACAGCATGCAAACCACTCATGTCTTGTCATCAGCACATTGTCTGAAGAACTGCCACGACAGGGAACTCCTTTGAGCTGCCTTTGGTGTGCTAGGTCCCTGGGTGCGGTGGGTAGTAGCAGGCGTTTATTTGTTTTTTTGCACGTCTTGTACCGGTGGAGGATGATTGATTGGTGATCGAATAATACAAACAGTCTTTCTCTGCACTTGAGATTGGGAAGCTGTGATCATCCCATTGGACTTTTTTATGCACTTTATATGCACTTGCACTGTTATTTATTTATATATCTTGTGGTCCGCTGAGAACTTTGACATTTTATTCGTTTTCTACTTTGCATTTATATACTTTTAAGCAGCAGCATTTATTTACCTATTTATTTACATATATATTTTTTACTATGTGATAGAACACTTTTTAACATTAGCACGGTGGCTTAGAGTTAATACCTTTTTTGTTTATAGATCAGAAATGACGCAGAGGGGATCAAACACCACCAAAAGAAAGCTCTATTTGTGGGAAAAAAAGGACACAAATTTTGTTTGGATACAACGTTGCATGACCGTGCAATTAAAGCGACACAGTGCTGAATCGCAAAAAGTGCTGTGATCCTAAAATGGGAAATCCTTCCGGGGGTGAAGTGGTTAAAATGCTAAATTGGTTATTCACAGAGGAACAGAGCTGTGGATGTCAATCACAGGCTGAATGCTGGAGATTCCTCCCTTTTTCTGTTGGTGTCAGGAAAAAATGTTAGAAGTGCCTCAGGCTGATAACAGAGGAACAAGGCAACAGAGAGAAATGTCACTTAATGCTTTGGAGAGATGCACATAAACACTATAGAAGTATGAGTGTATAAGTGATATTGCGCTAAGGCAAAAAGGAAAAAGTGGTAAACACTGTGAGAACAAAGGCAAGCAGCTATACCTCAATCAAACTCATTGATAATCAGGTAATATACAAAAAATTATATAGCGCTCAAACCATATTTAAAATGATAAATAGTCCTGTGAATAATAATAAATATGATGAATATATTAATAAATAAGTTTGTGACAGTCAATAATGGTAAAACATAAGGTGTGCAAATTCTTCAGTGGGAGTAATGTGACAACATCGCTTAAGGGCGCAGGTGAGATCCTCAAGTAAAGGTAAATTGGAGGCTTACCAGACTCATAATGGGTAAAGGCATAGAACCATCTCAAGGGGATCCAGGCAGTGCAAATCACGTCACACTCCTCAGAATGTTCCCAAGTAGGGGGGGGACATCTTCACATCGATTCCGGATCCTTGCAGGGTCCTCAGTCCACCGGGATGGGGCCTTCTTACCAATGGGCGGTGCGTCACACAATCCTTGACGATGGGGTAGGTCTTACTTGTAAGACAGAGATACCGCGGAGACACCTCTCCATGATGTGAGCAGGTGGAAGGTGAAGTTGACCAATGGTCCAAAAATAGGTGAACAGCCGAGGGGGGCGAGAGAAAACTCGGAATAGTGTAAAACCCGAAGCGATGAGGTATATTTATTAAATAACGATAAAAATATCGATAAACAGGCGCATGCGCGGACTCCACCAAGATGGACGCGTAGTTCCGGAGCTCCGCACCGTCCCAGAGAATACAACGCCATCGTAGCGCAGTGAGCTCGTGTTACGCTGCCCGACCACCACCAGACCTTAGGGGAACACCAGGGCTTTCTCCAGGATGACTTCAGGTGGCGCGAGGAGGGCCCTGACTAGCCAGCTGGAAGCCGCAACAGATCAGCCCAGCACCAACAATATGGCGTCCGCCACGCGGTATAACACGGAGTCAGCATGGGGAGGCACGGAGGAGGAGATGGAGGCCTCACATTCGCTCCAGGAACCCTCACCGCAATCAAGGGGACCAGCTGCAGTGAGTACTCCTGATAACTTCTTAGCATCCCCGACGGACACCACGACCCGACTAGACAACGCCGAAGGTCGACCGATCAGTCCCGGGAGGAGCGCGGTGGACTTCAGTAGGACCTCTTTCGGGACCACAAGGGGATTCCAGACCACCACCAGCCCGTCGCATTGTGCTCGAGTGACGCGATGCTACCGCAACATAAGAGACCCTGCCACGCCTCGAGGCCTTGATGCGCAGGTAGAACCACCTCAGGCGCGTACGCGGAC
>BLSH010433818.1:814445-835330 GCA_018402905.1 Glandirana rugosa
ATCCTATATAGACGGAGAGATCAGGGGGGAATGGGTGTCCCAAGACTACTATGGTACTATCAGGCCGCCCAATTAACTCAGATCTCTACGGTATACTCAAGACGACCGAAGCCTGATTGGCTCACAATAGAAAGACAAGCTGTTCCCTCCTTCACATTGGACTTCCTTCTCTGGTGTCCCCCCAAATCTAGGCCCGCGGTAATTTCTCCTTCCCTCTCCCACTCTCTTGCACTAACGGATAAACTTTATAAACGTTCCTCACTGATCTCTGCGATAAAACCTCTCAGCCACATTTTTAATAATCCAGCATTCCCTCCAGGACAGAACATTTTGGCTTTTAAGTGGTGGCTTAATAAAGGTTTGTTCAGAATAGGACACTTCTTTACTAGTACAGGCCCCATAAATCTTCGGTATTGCAATACCAAATTAGAAATGCCTAGTGTAGAAAAATTTAGATTCGCCCAAATTACACATTTCCTACAGTCTCTCATACACCAACCACATGCCCAGATCAGACCTACTGCTTATGAAATTTGGTGTGCGGAAAGCATGGACCAGAGGGGGGGTATCTCGGTTGCCTATTCGGCCTTGGCGGATAGATCGGATAAGCCTTCGTATGCGGAGGCTTGGGAAACAGATTTAAACCGACAACTCTCCCCAGACTGTTGGTTTAAGGCTATGCAGTCTGCATATAAAGGAATATTGAATATCTCGCTCATTGAAGCAAACGTCAAAATCCTTATTAGATGGTACTATGTACCGTATAGATTGGCTAGAATGTTTCCTGGGACATCCCCGCTATGCTTCAGAGGTTGTCAATTAGTCGGAACTATGTTCCATACATGGTGGTCTTGCCCACGGGTTCGTGGGTTTTGGCACAAATTCCTAACAATGACACGCAGGGTTCTGGGAACCCCAATTCCTCTAGATCCAGCGATTATTTTACTTAATCAGAGAATCCCAGGACTACCTAAATGCACTCAAACTTTGTTGTTTTTTCTTTGTCTCGGGGCTAAAATGACTATTGCCAAGTCATGGAAACAGCCCTCGGTACACTTGAAAGCCGTAAAGCGTAAAATATCATGGATTATGTCCCAGGAATTGATTGTGGCTAAACTGTTAGATAAGGAACAACGTTTTGAAGCAATTTGGAGTCCATGGGCTAGGTTCATGGGAATCTCTCTTTTCCCCTGGTCGTGCGAGGGACTAAACTAGAGGCTCTGGTTCCATGTTTCGAACTCACTCACATCTCTTCGGTTCTTCTTTCTCTTCTTCTTTCTGCGGGCTAGTCCCGCTATACTACTCTCCTATCCACTTTGGCCTGTGATACCCTACCCTCCTGTGGTATCAGGGCAGTAAGGGAAGTATTCCCAAAAGGTCACTACTGTCTGATTAGGTTTTGATTTTGTAAGGTTCTATGACAGCCCCTGTCGGGGGGGGGGGGGATGAGACCACTACTAGACACAGTTTGAACCCAGTGGGGTGTCTGGAGGTGGCACTTTTTCCCTCGGGACCTGTGACAGGGGTTTTGCATAGTTTACTATTGCATCATTGGGTCTCTTTCCCAGATTGTGTTCTATAATATCATTTATGTCTTTCTTCAATGTATCCATCTACTTGTGGAGAAGTTATTCTATACAAATCTTTTGCATTAATATTTGATGTTCTTTTGTTTGTAATGATGGATTGGTCTTTTATAAGATAATAAAAAACTTTGAAAGTAAAATATCGATAAAATTTCTTCAGGTTCAAAAGTCAAACAAGACAATAATGGTATGTAACTGTATGCAGCACTTCAAAGTATCAGGCTTCCCGACGCGTTTTGTATAGGAATATGTCCTCTGGGGTTGCCATCGCCGAGAAATGCTGCCATATATATATAGCTACCATGCACCTTTAATTGGGGATGACAGTACTTCCGCCCTCAGGTCACGGGCGGACATGAGGACAAGTACTTCCGGTGTGAGCCGGATGTAGTAAAGATTCACTAAAAATGAGTCCAAAATCCACCTCATAGTGGTTAATCATGTGTCGGCTAGAGTTTGAAATATGAATAATGAATGTTCACAGCTCATGTGTATCTATTGTTAGAAGGACAAGGATAGCACCAATCCTGCGTTCCGAGACACTTCCGGTTTCTTACCGGAAGTAATCCCGCGTCTGCATAACAAAAGACGTTCGGATCAAAGAAAGTGACAAAAAACCCGAGTTATAAAAAGAGGAGGGGATAGGCTAGCACGGCCAACCCCTTAAATAAGGATTGAGAAGAGTAAAAAGTGGATGGGCGGCAATCGCCCATATTACAAATGACGTCAGTTCCGCGCTGGGTCATGGGAGAGCCGTCGGAAGTGACGTCCTGTAACGAAGTGCCTAGACCCGATCTGCTGACAGGGGCGGGTCTTGGCTCGTGATTGACAGCAACAGCGCCATTGCACCGACAAAGATCTGTATGTCAATGGTGCAACCTCGCCATCCTGTTTAAATCTACAATCAGAAAAAACGGAGGACGGGATGCTGTATGGATATCAAAAATGCGGCTTGCCCCACATGAGGGAATGAGACTATATGTCCAGAATGGCCAGAGGGGTCATGCTAAACAACAAAAACGTTCATAAATAAACATAAAAATGACACATGTAACAAAAATAAAATTAAAATTAAAATCAAAAATAAAATAAAAATAAAAAATAAAAAATAAATTATCGTGTATAAAAATGTAATGTGAACAAATGTCATATATAAAAGGTCATATGTGACAGAAGGGACAACACTGCATATGGTATACCACTAGAGTTATTTGTAGAGGTATACTATAGTAGTAATAAACAGGGGATAATTAAAGTTAAAATTATGCGAACGATCGTATGGGCGACCGTACAAACAATCACTATAGATTAACAAGCGTTCAATCCATGGCCCATAAAGGTGAATGTAGCTACAGGACTATTAAGATATATAAAACAAATTTCAACATTGAGACTAAGGCAAAGGACTTCAACGTGAACTAAAATCAATTAAGTAAAATAAATACAAAGCAAATTATCACAATACCAGTAAAACTACACGTTCAAGAACGGTTGATAAAAGAATTCATGTCCCAGTCCACGTTTAACCCATAAGGGTATAAGTTTTAAGCAGATAGATCCAGTATACTTCTTGTTGTGAAACGCCACTTACAACGTTACTACCCCTCCATTGTGGAGTGAATTTGTCGATCACTGAGAACAAAGTGCCACTAGGGTCCCTATCGTGTGCCCTCAGGTAATGTTTGGGCACACTATGATTGGTTTTCCCTTTAATAATATTTGTAATATGTTCATTTACCCTTATTGCAAATGTTCTAATTGATCTCCCGATGTATTGTTTGCCGCAAGGGCAGCTGATCATGTAAATCACGTTCTTTGTCTCGCATGTGCAGAAGTGTTTGATATTATATATGGCATGCGTAGTGGTGGAAGTAAATGACAGGATCTTCCGTAGAAGCCCTTAAGGTTGTGGAAGAAGGTTGGTTTGACAGGGGGGTCCAAGACGTTGGGTGCTATCTTATGCCGCAAAGAAGGAACCCCCCTAAAAATGACTTTAGCCGTCTCCGGTAAATGAGGGCCTAGGACACGGTCACTCTGGAGGATACCCCAGTGCCTGCGAACAATATTTAAAAATCTCCTATGCTGTGTACAAAAGGAGGTGAGGAGTGACCATTTAAACTGTTGGTCCTTCTCAGTCTGAGGCCTGGGTTGTGAGTAAACTAGGGTTCTCCTATCAGTGTTTTGAGCCCTTGTAATTTCATTAGTGATCAGGGATTCTTCATACCCTTTCTTGAGAAAGCGTTCTTTCAGAATTTTAGCTTGAAGTTCATAGTCATGAATGTCCGTACAGTTACGTCTAATTCTGAGAAACTGGCTTCTAGGAACTGATTTTAGCCATGAATTGTGGTGGCAGCTATCGGTGGAGATATAGCCGTTCCTATCTGTAGGCTTGAAGAAGGTGCGTGTCTTCAAGGCATCACCATCTACAGAGATCTCCAGGTCTAAGAAATGGACATTGGTTCGGCTGGCTTCAAATTCCAGGGTAATGCCCCTATCATTTGTGTTAAGGAATGCAAAGAATTGCTCAAGATCATTCTCCATGCCCTTCCACAGGAGGAGGACATTGTCTATATACCTGGCCCATAGGACCAGTTGGGGCCATTTGTTCATATAGACGACATCCTCCTCCCACTTGGCCATGAAAAGGTTTGCTAGGCTAGGGGCGAACTTAGCGCCCATAGCGATGCCTTTGTCTTGTCTGTAGAACTGGTTATTAAACCAAAAGTAGTTGTGTCTAGTGGCATATTCAAGTAGTTTGACGAGGTATCTTTTTTGAGATTGTGGAAGGGAGTCATCATACGAAAGGAAAGATTCAACGGCCTCCTTCCCCAATCCATGGATGTTGGTATAAAGGGATGCCACATCCGCCGTAGCCATAAGATCAAAATCTCGAGTCTGTATTCTATCCAATAGTTGGATGACATCTCTAGTGTCTTTCAAAAAGCAGGGTGTATCCTTCACAAGGGGCTGTAGAAAAAAATCAATATATTTACCCACCCTGGAAGTGACTGAGTCAATACCGCTTATTATCGGTCTTCCAGGTGGGTTTGTGAGGCTCTTGTGGATCTTGGGAAGGTAGTACAATACCGGGATCCTAGGTGCCTTGGGGATCAGGAAGGCCTTTTCTTTTTTATTTAGAATGCCATCATTGAAGCCCCGGTCAACAATCTCTTTTAGTTCTTTTTTGTATTTGTGTGTGGGATCGGACGGGAGTACTTTATAGGTATCGTGGTCTCCAAGAATCCGGGTCATCTCATTGAGATAATCCCCTTTATCTAACACCACAATACCGCAGCCTTTATCCGCAGGTCGGATCACAAGATCTTTTCTCTCACAAAGAGATTTCAGGCCTTCACTGAAGTGGTTCCTGGTTGAAATCCTCTTAGTGGGTAGAGCGTCAAGATCTTGTAATACAAGGTCCCTAAATACTTTTACAGCCGGGGCTAATTGCCCCGGGGGATTGTACAGAGAGGGGTTAGCTAGAGAAGTGTGTACACCTCTAGGGGTGTCAACACGGATGGGTTTAGCTATTGGGTTGGTAATGAGATACCTTTGTATATTTATCTTCCGAATGAACTTATGTACGTCAATAAACGCATTGAATTTATTGAGTGGTTGTGGTGGGGGATATTTTAATCCTTTGCTTAGTACCAATTGTTCGTTATCGTTAGATGAACCTTGCTGAGGTTAAAAATACCTGAATCATCTAGTTTCTTTACCGCTTTTTTGGGTCTCCTCCTCCCCTCTCTAGTTCCTCTTCTGGTTCGGGTTTGCCCCTTTTGTCGTGATAGTCACTTTGAAAATCCGGATGGTTATAGGATCCAGGGTAATTTTGATTGTAATTGTAAGGGGCACGGTCATGATTGTCATGGTACCTGTTATTTCGTGAATAGTCACCTGTTGAGGTATCTCGCCTTTCGAGGGGGGAGAACCGATTAGAAGTGTATATCGGGGCAACGTATGGTCTGGGGGATTGGTAATGTCTATATGCCTGAGTAGAGTTCCCTCTACGGTAGGGACTGTGAGGCCTGGAGTAGTCATTTCTTGGGTCGTAATAGTGTTGTTGATAGGGGGCTTGATGGTACCCCCTATTTGAGGACCGACCCCTACCCCCACCATTCCTAGGGTTGCCGTGCCCCCTGCGAGAGGGGGAGTGGTACCACTGGTTCCTGTCCCGTTGTAACAAAGGATAAGTAAGCGGCTCTGTTGATCTAGCCACATTGCCAATATGTGATGTATTGGTGTTGGAAGTGGGGGGTTCAGTACCAGCAGCAGGGGGGTCCACCGGGGGAGTTTCATTAAGTTTTTTCTCCCATTTGAAAACACACCCTGATTTATAGTCCTCTATGTCTCTAGAGTACTTTTTCTGCTTTTTGGTACGTTGTTCCCTCTCCTCCTTCTCCAAATGTGTCTGTAAGTTAGAGGATAGTAGAGTGTATTCATCTGCACTCCTATGTGGTGATAATCTATCCTTAATCTCCCTTATTTCAACATCTATAGTTGAAATTTTCTCTCTTTTTTTCTCAATCATAAACTGTAGAAGTTTCAAACCAGCATTGTTGAAAAAATTGTGCCAGGAAGTGAGGTCTTGTTCCCCCTGATGAGGTGCGACCTCCCATCTTAAACTCCTGGGCACCATTCTCTTCCCTACATACTGGTTGAGAAAAGCTACGTCCCATTGCAGGTGTAACTCAGAGGTCATTAAATTCTTCAACCTTACGAAGAGTCCACCAATCTCAGTGTTGGGGTTAGATGTAACAAAAACTCCCTCCACACTGAACTTCCTGGTGGCCCTATAGTCGAAGATATCCATGATCCTCGGGGTGCCAAGCAGCAATATAAGTGTTTAAATTTAAGACAAGTGGATAAGTGATATTGCGCTAAGGCAAAAAGGAAAAAGTGGCAAACACTGTGAGAACAAAGGCAAGCAGCTATACCTCAATCAAACTCATTGATAATCAGGTAATATACAAAAAATGATATAGAGCTCAAACCATATTTAAAATGATAAATAGTCCCGTGATCTATAATAAATATGATGAATATATTAATAAATACGTTTGTGACATCGTATAGAAGTATTCACTTTTGTTTAAATTCCATGTCTGAGGTTTACAACCAATTTAACCATAATTTCTGATCAATGTAATGCTACTGCTTGAACTGACCTCCATATGTACAGTTTATGAACAAATTATTATGTTCTATTTCATATGTACATCTTTAATCCATGCCTACAATGATATTTTTCTGCATTATATTGTATTGTCATGATCATTACACTTTATAGATTATAGTAGGGATTGGTTGGAGAAAAGGGATTATTGAAGAGGGATAGGTAACTATTGAGTGGCACAAAATTATGTGTCTTGGTGGCAACATTACAAGCATCTTTATAGTGTCTAGGGGCATAACAGAAAACAAAAATATTTACATACCTATAAGAGTATTCAGTGGAAAAATGTCAAATATTGTCCATAGCTGCGTGTATTTCTAAGTTCACTGCGTAAGTCGATTTATGTTTAGCATATGTAAGTCATTGTTGCTGGAAACAAAGACCACTGAGTGCTCTTAATGGTATACCCTATTATATTAAAGCTAATAAACAATTTGGTCTAGTATTACATGCAAATTATGTTCACTGATATAAACTATAGATGAGCTGCTGTTTGTTTAAGTGCTCAGTGGCTAAGAAAAATTGCATTCCTTGAAAATATGCAACAATCTGAGCTACAGAAAGTCATCGATAAAACAAATGAGCACTCTGTTTTAGGCATAATGTAGTGTAAATGCATAAACTGAATTAAGAAATTCCTATCATTAAACATTAAATGTAATGCATCTTTCTAGAACATTAGAACATACATACAGTGAATAATGATGTAAATGTCATTATGGTGTATGGCTTGGAAGGACTAATTATGTCAACAGCATCAGACCACAGCCATAACTAATCATTATGGCTTATGTTCTAGACAATGATAATTATATTTGCCATGTACAATTACATACATTTTGAATTTTAAGGGGCCATATCTAGGTAGTAAACAATATATATTTTTAAATTTTTTTGCTTGTCTATTTTTTGTTTACCTTCTATGGCACTCTGGATTGCTGATTAGATCATTAAAATCAATCTATTTTTGTGCTAGAGCCTAGTGCCTGGCATACCTCTTATATTATAGCATTCAGGAGATGCTTGTAAAATGAGTCCTGAGAGATTTTTCTGTACTTAGTATTTTTTACACATAGTATTTATAACCAAAAAAAAAAAAAAAAACAGTTTTATCAGGAATATTCATGATGGGAAGATGTGTTGACTCTTGTGTAGTATTATTTTCAATCCTTCTGTAGACACTGCAATTGATCAAATGTGTTGTGATAATCACTATATGACACACATTTCTAATATTTGTGCACCTTTTTTAGACAGTGTGAAATATAATAACATAAAAGCTGAACTCCAGGCAGTTAGCTGATGACATACAGTTGTGCTCATAAGTTTACACACCCTGGCAGAATTTATGATTTCTTGGCCATTTTTCAGAGAAATTGAAAGATAACACAAAAACTTTTCTTTCACTCATGGCTAGTATTTGGCAGAACACATTTATTATCAATCAACTGTGTTTACTCTTTTTAAACCATATTGACAACAGAAACGACTCAAATGACCCTGATCAAAAGTTTACATACCCCAGTTCTTGTATTGCCCTCTTTAACATCATTGACAGCTTGAAGTCTTTTGTGGTATTTGTGGATGAGGCTCATTATCTTCTAAGATGGTAAAGCTGCCCATTCCTCTTGGCAAAGCCTCCAGTTCCTGGAAATTCTTGGGCTGTCTTGCATGAGATCTCCCCAGAGTGGCTCAATGATATTGAGGTCAGGAGACTGAGATGGCCACTCCAGAACCTTCACTTTATTCTGCTGTAGCCAATGACAGGTCGACTTGGCTTGTGTTTTGGATCATTGTCATGTTGGAATGTCCAAGTACGTCCATAATAACATACTGCATTTATCTTGACATAAATTGTGACCTAATTTCCTGTGCCTTTGTGGCTCACACATCCCCAAAACATCAGCGATCCACCTCCGTGTTTCACAGTAGGAATGGTGTACCTTTCATCATAGGCCTTGTTGACTCCTTTCCAAATGCTCAATTTTGGTCTCATCAATCAAAATGACTTTGTGCCAGAAGGTTTGAGGCTTGTCTCTGTGCTGCTTGGCGTATTGTAAGGGGGATACTTGGTGGCATTTGTGTAGTAATGGCTTTCTTCTGGCAATTCAACCATGTAGCCCATCTTTCTTCAAGTGCCTCCTTATTGTGCATCTTGAAACAGCCACACCACATGTTTTCAAAGAGCCCTGTTTTTCACCTGAAGTTATTTGCGGGGTTTTCTTTGCATCCCGAACAGTTTTCCTGGCAGTTGTGGCTGAAATTTTAGCTGGTCTACCTGACCGTGGTCTGGTTTCAACAGAACCCCTCATTTTCCATTTCTTGATTAGAGCTTGAACACTGCTGATTGGCACTCTCAATTCCTTGGATATCTTTTTATATCCCTTTCCTGTTTTATACAGTTCAACTACCTTTTCCCACAGATCCTTTGACAATTATTTTGCTTTCCCCATGACTCAGAATCCAGAAACGTCAGTGCAGCACAGGATGAAAGATGCTAGGTCTTTCAGGAGTCCAGAAACTCATTGACCTTTTATACACACTAATTACAAGCAAACAGATCACAGGTGAGGATGGTTACCTTTAATAGCTATTCAAACCCATTTGTGTCAACTTGTGTGCATGTTATTAGGCCAAAATCACCAGGGTATGTAAACTTTTGATCAGGGTCATTTGGGTAGTTTCTGTTGTCATTATGATTTAAAAGAGTAAACACAGTTGAGTGATAATAAATGGCTTCAGCCAAACACTAACCATAAGTGAGAGAAATGTTTTTTTGTGTTATCATTCATATTCTCTGAAAAATGGCCAAGAAATCATACATTTTCTTTGATCACCTGCAGATAGTATCTTATTGTAAGGTCGAAATATGGGCATACATGATATTAGCTGAAAAGAGAGAGAACATTAAAAAAATGGAGATTAAAGATGACCAAGAAACCTTATAAGGGAACACCATGGACTTAAAAAGTCAACTTTATTGAATATGGTTAAAACGAATTAGTGCAAAAAACTACCACTGATGCAAACATACAGTCCACATTGCAATAAGTCTATGGGGATACATGGACTCTTCCACAGTCAGTGGGATAAGAAAGAATGAGATTATTCAAATGGTAAAACCACTCAATCCACAGAAACCCCTGGAAATCTTCCAATCAAAGGGTGTAGCAATCCACATAAAGTGCCGCTGAAGCTGATTGTTCAATTAAACTGCAATGAGGGCTGGATGGGCGGGATGGAAATGGGAGTAGCTGGTTGTACCTTAGATAGGGTCTATGGATAAACAGCAGAACCAGTCACATAAGTTGATGTAAGTCAACCCCACAACAGGAGATTCCCAGCCAGATGTCGCTGGATATATATAGACTGGTGAGGATTCAACACACAAGTCCCATATAGCAATCACTGGGCAGCATATAGCCGCTGTACATTAGTATGCTCATCATCTTCATCTCATGTTTTACAGAAGGGGGGGTTGTTGCAAATCCTCATGCTGTGTGCAGACCATGCTTGCCAGCTCCTATTTCATAATCCAATACCCCAGAGAGATGGAGTCCTGCAAAGCAAGCCTGCTTCCCAATAGTTCTGCAGGGTGGGAGGGTGGGTCAGGCATGCAGCATCTGAGTTACGGGGTGACATCACGCTGACCGGTTTCATACGCCTATCAGCGAACTTCTTAGGAGCATTTGGAGAGAGAGAACATTAGAAATGCCTTTGTCTGAAATGTGGAATCTTGTAATTGCTATGTACTGTACATATAATAAGTGCTGTTATAAAAACCTTCATTCATGTCAGCTGGAAAAGCATACATAATTCATTTTATGTCATTAGCAACTACAATAACACTTACGTTTGTTATTTTTCTAGTTAATGGAATCTGGATTAAATTATGTAATGCTCTTATAACATTGCATCAAACTAGTTTGTCACGATGGTCCTTTTAAAAAGCTAACTTACATTTAAGGTTTACTAAACATTTAAATGCTAAACAGATTTACTAAATAAATTGTGGTAAATGATTATATTTGCATTAACAATAAATATTATATAAATCTGATTATAACATTGAATTATTACTGTTCAAAATCAAATTATAGTTAAACCATCAACATTATAATCCTTTCCTTGCATATTGATGCTGTATGTACACCTGCAAATAATTTATCATTTGTGCAGTGTCTTGGGATTATTCTAAAAATACATGTATTGTACTCATTGAATTGATTTTGCAATCTCTATTGTTATTACACAATATCTTTTATTATGCATTTCCATGCCGCAAACAACTACTGCATGATTATATTAGATGCCATTTGTTATAAGAAAATAAAGAAAAACTTATTGGACTTCTGAAATATTGTTGAAGTAATAAAAGCTCAACTGGTAATAATAATAATAATGTTATCTGTTATACACATAGGCATATTGTAAAGCTTTATCTATGCAGGATTTATTTTTCCTTCCATGTTTTCTCATTTTGTTTGTGAATGTAATTTGAAAGAGAAAAGTACAATAAACTAACTAAGCATGACTCACTAGGTCAATAAATTAAACTACTGCACTGCTGCAAAATGTGTTTTTTTAAGATGCTAGTTAAGATATTTTAAGATGATAGTTAAGTTAGCCAATTAAATGTTACCACCTAACAGTAAAACTATAAAAAAAAAATATGCAATACTAAGAATTATCATTAAGAATTAAACTTATAAAGTTATTCTACCCCAAAAGGAGGTCAGCTTTTGGTCAACATTGTTGAATTGACTATAAATCTCCTAAGGACTTCAGCTAGAAATGTTAATTCACCTAGCAAGTATCCAGCAAAGGAGGTATCTCCCGCAGGAAATGGTCATCATTAGACAGGAAAGGGAGAACCAAAGCTAGACAGCAGTATAATAGACTATTGGCATTGCCATGGCTGACACTAGTAATTTCACAGGATATGCTGGCTCCTCCATTCTTCCATGAATGGGTATCAGCCTGGAAGGGGAGGAGTCTGAGGTATAAGTGATGTGGACGACCTGCTCACTCCACCCCTTACTGAGGAAGTCCTGGAGTTGACAATACGCGTCTAAGGGGAAGGCGTCTGTGTTGCCCATGTCACATTGCGGTTATTGACTATTATGCTGTTCCCAGCTCGCATGGCTTGACAGTGCCTTGTTCTGTAAGTGTTTTAATTTTTATGGGGCCAATAAAGTATTGTAAAGTATTGGCAACTATACCAGGCCTTTTCCTCAGCACATGCACATTTTTATTCTCTCTCCTTTTCAGAACATGCTCATGTTTATTCAGACTAGCACCCTAACACTGTCCCTTTAAGAAAAAATTATGTGGGATCCCCCTCAAAAGCTATACTAGACCCATTATCCAGGTTTTGTGTTCTTCTATTATAGAATTTCCTTGGGTAGTGGTTAAAAAGATAGCTCAGAGAAGGTCAATTCCTCAAGTCTGATGGTGTACATCTGTCAGGGGATAAGCCAGAGAAGGAAGACACAGATACCTGGCACATTTGCCAATATGCACCATGGCCCTGCTCACTTGCTCATTTGAGCATGCAAATGTAATGGCATTGAGCCGTGTGCGATAGTTCCTGGTGCCTTCTGGCCTTTATAAAGATGATAGATGTACTCAGACTTTACTGACTGTACTTCCGCTCCCTGTAACCCATGTTCCGGTGTGCTCAGAACTGTTACTGCCAAGGCTTGCTTCTGGACTTATCCCTTACGTCTCTCCTGGCTCTGACCTTGACTTGCTCCACTGACCTGCTTCCTTGGCCTGCCCTGACTACATTCCTGTTAATCTATCTGCTCGACTACTGTTTTTTGACTTGGGCTCTCACTCCAGACCATGTCTCCTTTCCAAGCTCTGCCTGCCGCGATCTGCTTGCTGTGATTCACCTGCACATTCCAGTGTGCCTCCCTGGACCATCTGCCTTCACCATCGGGTTCCCATCTGAAGAGGTCTCCCCACTACAGATCCACTTGTCCTCAGTACAGGTGGCAACCCATAGTTCTTTGGGCTCAGCATCCCCCTTCACCATCCTCAGTGATGTTGTGCACTCAGTCGCAAGGGGAGCCCTCTCATCACTTTGGCCTCCAGACCAGGTATGTGACAACATCTTGCAGATGCATGCCTCTTGCCTATTATTACACATGTGCAGAGCAAAAACATTCGTTTTGTTTTGTTTCTTTTTGATTCGCTATTAACATAAATTTGTTTAGTTAGATTTGTTTCATTCGTTTTCGTACTTTGTTTCGTTTATTCATTTTCAAATCAATTCGAAAAGTTTTTGAATCAATTTGCAATAGTTTTCAAATACTAGTCATTTTCAAATTCTAATTGTTTTCAAATTTGAACAGTTTTCGAATTTGAACAGTTTTCGAATTTGAACAGTTTTCAAATTTGAATAGTTTTCCAATTTCCAAGGAGAATGGGTTGGAGTGGAATATAATGGAAAAAGATAGCATAAAATACAGGGGAATATAACAGAAAATTAAAGAATATAATGTGGTGGAGTGGAACAGAGCTGTTGTATTCTATTCTTTTGTTTTCTGTTATATTATTTTCTAGTCTATTGTTTTTTTCTGTTCTATTCCTTTGTTTTCTATTCTATTTTGTTCTCTTTGGAAATTGGAAAACTATTCAAATTCGAGGGCTTTTCGAAATTCGAATTTGAAAACTATTTGAATTTGAAGACTTTTCGAATTTGAAAACTATTCGAATTCAAAAAGTATTCAAAAACGATTTGAAAATTATTCGAATTTCGTCTGATTTTTTTCCTCGTTATTTTGGATTTGTTTAAATTCGGTACTATTGTAGTTCGGAAATTCGGATTCAATCCAAATTTCAGAAAAACAAAAATTAGTCTGAATTTTAATTTAGAACGAACAGGACAGAAATTGCAAACAAGGATGAATTTACACAGACATACCTTCAAGAATCATCAAGAAAATGATTTCTGCACACCAGTGGGACATCATTTTTCACAACCGGACCACACTGTTGAAAACCTCAATGTTTTAGTTCTTAAAGGGGACTTCAGAACCACGCAGGAAAGGAAAACGTTTGAACTAAGAATGATTCTTCTTTTTGACACAAAAAATAATGGCTTAAACTTGGATATAGGTTTTCTCACTCACTATTCTTAAATTTTACGATCCCCTCTGTGACTGTCACCCCCCCTCCCCTCCCTAGTCTATAACTCTGCCTGTCTTTTCTCACTATCTCTACAGCTAGTTTCATTACCATGGCCTTATACATTGATTTGTATTTGTTTTTTTTTTTCCTTTCCCTTAGAGGTCTTTTCTCTTTTTTTTTTCTCTTTTTTTAACATTTGGCTAAAACTGTTTTTATTCAGTACTGCTTGGACCTTGAAGAAGGGGAGATACCCGAAAAACTTGTCCTGAAAAATTTTATGTTAGTGCAAATAAAAAAAGTATCACGGACAGTACTCAATTTAGAACGAAACACAGGTCTACCTATTATTTATCACCTATATATGTTTTTTTTAGGCACAGTAAAAACTAGAATTTTCAAAGGTATTGAGGTGTTTAAAAGGGTTTTAGGTAGTTACATTTACAGTCTAGACTCCTTTCTTAAACCAAGAAAGGAGTTATGCTTAACCACTTACCAACCGGGGCCCTTTTTTACATTTGTTGGTTACAAGCTAAAAATTGTTTTTTTTTTTTGCTAGAAAATTACTTAGAACCCCCAAACACTAAACATTTTTTTTTTTTCAAAAACCCTAGAGAATAAAATAGCAACCGTTGCAATACTTTTTGTCACATGGTATTTGCGCAGCGGTCTTTCAAGCACGTTTTTTTCAGAAAAATTTCACTTTTTTTAGTTAAAATTGCGCGCACTCGCAGAATGGCGACAAAGTCCGGTACTTAAAAATCTCCATAGGCCACACTTTAAAATGTTTTAACACTAACCAGGTTAGAGGTGCAGAGGAGGTCTTTTGCTAGAATTATTGCTCACACTCTGGCAATCGTGGCGATACCTCACATGTGTGATTTGAACACCGTTTTCATATGCGGGCGCCACTTACGTATGCGTTTCCTTTGCTGCGCGAGCTCGCGGGGACGGTGGCGCTTTCATTTTTTTTTTCATTTTATTTATTTATTTATTTTTAACACTGTTCCTTTAAAAAAAATTCTGATCACTTTAATTGCAATCACAAGGCATGTAAAGATCCCTTGTGATAGTAATATATGGTGACAGGTACACTTTATGGAGGGCTGGGGGGTCTAAAAGACCCCCATCCCTCCTTTACACTTCACAGTATTCAGATCGCCAAAAACAGTGATTCTGAATACTGTAATTTTTTTAAAACTGGCGCCGTTAGCCGCCGAGTAAACTGGAAGTGACGTTATGATGTCGCTTTCCGGAATTTGCCGAAGGTGACCCGATCGGAGCCGATTACGGCTTCCTTCAGGTTTCCTCTGAGCCAGCGGATGTGCCGGATCATCGCTCCGGTCTCCCAGTGGGACAGGAGGCCGGAGAAGAGCGACGGAAGGTGGCAGGAGGGGGGATGTCCCCTCCCGCCCCCGGGGATAACGATTAAGCGGCTCCTGAGCTGGATCAGTCATTATCCCCAGATAGCTGACCGTCAGCTCTAAAAAATGGTACCGGGATATAGCCTGTAGCTGCAGGCTATATCCCGGTACAGCCCCTCAAATGTAGCCGCCGCCTATTTACAGCGCTGGTCGGCAAGTGGTTAAAGTGGAAAAAATGTTAATGGTTGTGAGGCTGTCACGTATCTGAGTGGAGACTGAAATAACGAGGTCAGCCTCTCATGTATCTCCAGCCCAGGCCCCACTGGAAGTGAAACAGAGGATGCCAAGGGACAGGAGGAACACAAGTGCCTGCAGATGCAGATCGCAGCAGGAGATGTGGTTCCAAGGCAGCAGGAGAATCATCAGACCAGAAACCATAGCTGTGCACAATAGTTCAGCTGTGATTAAAGAGACACTCCACTGCAGGGTGTGTGGCTGGTCAGAGCTGCAGAACATTCAGCATGGTGCAGCACTGCAGCAGACAGCCCGGCAGACACTCAAGCGGGGCGGTAAGCCAGGATCAGAGACATGAGCATGGTCATCGGATAGCCAGGGTCATCAACAGGCGGGCAATAAGTTACCATATCAGGAGCAGAGCCAAAGTCAGGAACAAGCATTCACATTCCTCTGAGAACATTCATGCGCATGCACATTTCTGTTAGCTAAACGTCTTCTGACATGCACATTTCTATTAGCCAAACATCTTCTTACTTGCACATCTCTATTAGCCAAATGGCGGGTTGGTATTCTCTGACATTGCCCCCCCCCCCAAAGGGCAGCCTCTGGATACCCACCAAGGTCTCTCAGGGTGGAGTCAGAAGTAAGCTTGCACCAATCATGGATCATGCACATTAAAAGAAGGCTTCCAGGAATTATCCTCAGGACCATAGCCCTTGCATTTAATGAGGAACTGGGCCTGACATCCCCTCTTCCTGAAGTCCAGGATGGCTTCCACTTCATATTCTTCATTACCCTCTGTAAGTAGGGGGGCTGGAGACTCTGGTTCACAATCAGGAAACAGATTGGACACAGCTCGTTTTAATAGGGACACGTGAAAAACAAGGTAAATCCTAAGATTCTTAGGCAGAGTTAACTCATAGTCTACTGTATTGATCTTCCTCCTTACTGGAAAAGGCCCAATATATCTTGGACCCAATTTCTTTGAGGGACAGGTCAATTTCAAGTTTGCCGTGGATAAACATACTCTCTCTCCAGGTTTCAGATCCAAGTTACCCCTCCTCCTTTAATCAAAAAAATTCTTGTTGCTTTTCTGAGCCTTGGTGATTGCTTCCTGCAAAAACTGATTGTTGGATTCTCAGAATTCCAGACAGTCCTGTACCACTGGTACTGAGGATTCCTGAGGCACATTGGGCAGAAAAGGAGCGTGAAATCCATAGTTTGCGAAAAAAAGGTGCTTGTTTGGTGGCAGAATGTACTGAATTGTTGTATGTAAACTCTGCTAAAGGGAAAAGATGTACCCAGTCGTCTTGCGCAAAAGATGAAAAACATTGCAAATATTGGTCTAATGTCAGGTTAGTCCTTTCAGTCTGACCATATGTCTGTGGATGGTAGGCTAATGACAGTTGATGTTCAATGCCCAAGACTTCACACAGGGCTCTCCAGAACCTGGACGTAAATTGTACACCACTGTCAGAAATAATATTGCTGGGAATGCTATGTAAATGTGCCACCTCTCTGATAAAGGTGGTTGTGGTCTCAGTAGCAGGTGTCCCCTTCAATGGCACAAAGTGGGCCATCTTAGATAAACAATCAACAACCACGAAGATAGAGGTGAACCCCTCAGACTGGGGTAACTCCCCAATGAAGTTCATGGAAATCATGCTCCATAATTTGTCAGGTACAGGAAGTGGTTCAAGCAGGCCCCAATTCTTGGCTCTATCCGATTTATTGCATGGGCACACCACACATGATTTGACATAATCTCTGCAATCTCTGGTCAGATTTGGCCACCAAACTTATTGTAGAATTAGATCAGAAGTCTTGTGAACCCCAAAGTGACCTGCCAATGGATGGTCATGACACATATGTAGAACAGTTGTCTGAAATTGCTAAGGGATGAAGATCTGCTCTCCATGAAAGTACAGGCCCTCTCTGAGTTGCAGACATAGATCCAAGGGTGGAGGGTATTCCCCAACAGCTGCCTTTACTTGTGACACTAAATGAGTCTAGAGAATAACAGAAAGTTCTTAGCAGGTTCAGAGGGCACCGTGGTAACTTGGAACATGGGAAAGCGCATCTGGCTTGCCATTCTTTCATCCAGGATGGTAGGTGAAAACTGAATCTAGAGAAGAAAAGTGCCCATCTGGCTTGGCGAGGTCTCAGGCATTTAGCTGTTCGTACATATTCTAGATTCTTGTGATCTGCAAAAATGAGAATAGGGTGCTCTGCTCCCTCCAATAAGTAACACCATTCTTTCAGTGTCGGCTTAATGGCCAATAATTCTTGGTCACCGACATCGTAATTCTTTTCAGGAGAACTGAGCTTCCTGGAGAAAAATGCGCCTGGATGGAGTAGAGATGTCACTCTTTGTAGCTGCAAAAGTATAGCTCCCACTGCACTTTCAGAGCCATCTATCTCCAGGACATAAGGCTCAGGGTGTTTCAAGATGGGAGCAGATGTGAAGAGGTTCTTCAGTTTTTAAAAAGCTATCTGGGCCTGCGGGGTCCAAGCAAAAGTTGTGCGCAGCCTGGTTAGCTGAGTTATAAGACAGAGAATACCAGAAAAGTCCTTGTTAAATTTTCTGTAGAAATTAGCGAACCCCACAAATCGATGCACAGCTTTCTTGTTGGTGGGCACAGGCCAATCAAGTATTGCAGACACTTTCTGGGGGTCCACGGCATTCCCTTCACAGGAGATAATAAGTCCCAAGAATTGGATGGTGTCTTTATAGAACTCACATTTTTCAGGTTTTGCATAGACGCGATGTTCTCTGTTTGCTCAGAATATTCTTCACATGTTCCCAATGAATCTCCAGGAAGGCAGAGAAGATAAGGATATCATCTAAATAGACAATGATAAATATATCCATATAGTCTAAAAAAAAACATCATTGACGAAATGTTATAATGTAGCTGGGGCATTGCAGAGGCCAAAGCGCATCACCAAGTATTCTAAGTGCCCAAAACGAGTCCGGAAAGCAGTTTTCCATTCATAGCCCTCTCTGATTCTTATTAACCCCTTAACAACCACCTGCCGTGTATTTACTGTGGCAATGTGGCTCATCATCATGAGTCATTGTTTATAAAAGGCGACCCGCCATCGCCTGTTAGAGAGGCAGAACGGGGAACCGCCGAGGTAAACACAGCGGTTTCCCATTCTGTCAGGTGTCATGACAGAGATCTACTGATCCCTTTACAAGGGATCAGTTGGACCTCTCATGCCCCTGTCAGCCCAGCCCCCATACAGTTAGAACACAGTGAGGGAACACAGTTAACCCCTTCATTGCCCTCTGCAGGTTAACCCCTTCCCTGCCAATGACATTTATACAGCACTTAGTGGCTATTTTTATCGCTGTATAAATGTCATTGGTCCCAAAAAATGTTACTAGTAAAAAAAATAGTAAATGCCCCATAAATTAATTCTCATAGTTTGTAAACGCGGCAACTTTTGTGCAAACCAATTAATATACACCGATTGCGATTTTTTTTCTGCCACAAATATGTAGAAGAATATATATCGGCCAAAACTGATAAATTAATAAATTTGTTTTTTTACATTTTCTAAAAGTAAAAAAATATTTTTTTCTTCAAAATTGTCGCTCTTTTTTTGTTTATATCGGTGATCAGAAGTGATGCAGATGTCATCAAATACCACCAAAAGAAAGCTCTACTTGTGGGAAAAAAGAACGTCAATTTCGTTTGGGTGCAACATCGCACGACTGCGCAATTGTCAGTTAAAGCGACGCAGTGCCGAATCGCAAAAAAATGCTCTGGTCAATTAGGGGGCAAATCCTCCGGGGCTGAAGTGGTAACGTTGTAAGCCCCCCTCAAGTCCAGCTTGGAAAATACTCGAGCATCCCGTAGCCTCTGGAACAGTTTGGGAATGAGCGGCAATGGATACCGGTTCTTTATGGTTACCTTATTGAGTTCCCTGTAGTCCATGCAAGGGCAAAGTGTATGATCTTTGTTCTCTATGAAGAAAATGCCAGCCCTGGCCGGTGAGGTGGAGGGCCAGATAAATCCCTTTTCAAGGTTCTCATCAATGTACTTTCGATGTTCTTCCAACTTAAACAACTCTTGTAGAGTTTACTCTTGATAGTTGCTCTTTCCAATTGCAGCAGTACAGAAGTGCAGTAGGACAAAAGTGCATAGTTTTGAACAAACAGTAGTTGGATACAGTAAGTTTAAATTATTTCTAGTTTCCTTAAAGTATTTCAAATTGCTTTTCTTAAATTGTTTGCTTGTTAACATTGGTATTTTGGCTGTGTTGTTATTAGTGTTTGTTTGCTAAGTGCTGTTGAGGTGTTGAATACTGGGTGTTGTCAATTAGCATATGTAATAGAGGTGGGCTGTTGACCAAATTGGTGCTTAATTAGTGTTGTATTTAATAAGGGGAGCAACTCTTGTAGAGTTTACTCTTGATAGTTGCTCTTTCCAATTGCAGCAGTACAGAAGTGCAGTAGGACAAAAGTGCATAGTTTTGAACAAACAGTAGTTTGAAAACAGCAGGAGTTTGGAGACAGCCAACTCTATTTGATTAGTGCCTGTGTTTGAATTTAAGTAAATCTCTCTTTAAAGATGTTTGGTTTAGTTCAGTGCAATACTTGTTTGGCATTTATTGTTTGTGGTGCTTTGTGGAAGCTGGGATGCTGTCCCATTTGTATGCAGGTTTCTAGTCTACGTGATGACATTGCCTGTCTAAATTCCTTGGTTTGTGCTCTGCAGTCTGAGATCAGGAGGTTGTCTAAGCCAGTTTGTTGTGTTGAGCTGCCCTGCAATAATCCACCTCTTCCTCAAAGACTGCGCAGGAGAAGGACAGTGTGGACAACTATTGGGTCTGGAAGAGTAAGGCCTGTGGACCATAAACATGTAGCTTTTGGTTTGACACTGCATAACCCCTATAGTGTTCTTTCTGAGCTAGAAGCAGATACAAAGGCTGAAAACATAGCTGCTTGTGAGATTGGCAACCCTTCTCTGCACATGGAGGAGCTTGAGAAAAAAATGCAATTCCAAAAGTAATTGTTTTATCTGAGGCTGCTCACCAGGCAAGAGTTGTGGATAAGGCTCCTAAAAGGAGAAGTCATCTTCTTGTTGGTGATTCAATTGTAAGAGGTGTTGCTATAGGAAATCATGTGGAAGTGTCAAAGGAAGTTAGGTGTTTGCCTGGTGCTACTGTTAGGAGAGATAAGGGGCCCATTGTAAGAATTGTCAAAAAAGCTAGCGAAGAGTGCAATGTCGATGTTGTTGTGCACCTTGGCACAAATGATTTGTCCCAGAATGATGTGCATTCTGTGCAGAAGGATTTAGTCGTTACCCGGGGAATAGAGAGGATTGTCATCGTGGTCCGTTTGTGGATTGAAGGAAACTGTGAAGGTGTACTAAAGGA
>BLSH010433818.1:857880-877728 GCA_018402905.1 Glandirana rugosa
GCCCCACCCCCCCCCCCCCGCTCCCCCTCTCTGGCTGTGATTGACAGCAGCAGTGTGAGCCAATGGCTCCCGCTGCTGCATCTCAGCCAATCAGGAGGGAGAGACCCGGCGAAGAGCCTCAGGTCTGGTGGACATCACTGGATCGAGAACAGGATTAGGTAAGTATTTAGGGGGCTGAGGGAGGAGCTGCACACTGAAGGTTTTTTTTACCTTCATGTATAGAATGCATGCTGATAAAAAACCTTCAGCCTCTACAGCTACTTTAAAGGCGAAGTTCACCTTTGCTCATAATTTTCTTTTCTAAATTCCAGCTCCCCATGTACCAATATAGCATTAATGTACTTATTTTGCAAAAATAAAACAGCTTTCCATTAATTCTACACAGGCTTACCTCGCTCTCTGCATAGCTGTTTAACCACTTGCCGACCGCCGATCGGCAATTGACGGCGGCAAAGTGGCTCTGTAACGCGGATCGCCGTCATATGACGGCGGCTGCGAGATCGCGCCTAGTGAGCGCGCGCCGCCGGAGGCGCACGCGCGCGCTCACTGTGTTCGGGGAGGGCCAGGGAGCGGGTGCGGCGGCTTTGATTGCCGCCGGCTACCCGCGATGGCCCCCCCGGAGTGAAGGAACGGAGGTCCGTGTATGTAAACACGGACCTCCGTTCTGTGAAGGGGGAAGGGCTGTGATCACAGCCTTCCTGTATATGAAGGCTGTGACCACTTCCCTTCCCCAGCTAGGGCAGTCCCCCCACAGTTAGAACACGCCCAGGGAACATACTTAACCCTTAGAGCGCCCCCTGCAGGTTAACCCCTTTACTGCCAATGGCATTTACACAGTAATCAGTGCATTTTTATAGCACTGATCGCTGTATAAATGCCAATGGTCCCAAAAAAGTGTCAAAATGCTCCGACATGTCCGCTGAAATATCGCAGTACCGCTAAAAATCGCAGATCGCCGCCATTACTAGTAAAAAATTTAAAAAAATAAAAACCCCAAAAATGAATTCTCATCATCCGTAAACACGACCACTTTTGCGCAAACCAATCAATAAAAGTCGATTGCAATTTTTTTTATCGCAAATATGAGGAAGAATATAAATTGGCCAAAAACGGTGAAAAAAATGTTTTTTTATATTTTTTTTTGGATTTGTATTTTAGCAAAAAGTAAGAAATTTGGTTTTTTTTTGCAAAATTGTCGCTCTTCTTTTGTTTATAGCGGCGATCAGAAATGACACAGAGGGGATCAAATACCACCAAAAGAAAGCTCTATTTGTGGGAAAAAAAGGACACAAATTTCGTTTGGGTACAACGTCGCACGACCGCGCAATTGTCAGTTAAAGCGACGCAGCGCCGAATCGCAAAAAGGGCTCCGGTCCTAAAGCTGGAAATCCTTCCGGGGCTGAAGTGGTTAAAAACACTGCTCGATTACTTCTGCATTACTTCCAGGACAGACTTTATGTCATGACACTGGTTATGACCTAAATTCTGTCCAGGAAGTGAGGAAAAAGTAACCGAGCAGTGTTTTTAAACAGCCATGAAGGGAGTGAGGTAAGCCTCTGTAGAATTAATGGAAAGCTGTTTTATTTTTGCAAAATAAGTATATTAATGCTATATTGGTACATAGGGAAGCTGGAATTTAGAAAAACAAGTGAACAAAGGTGAACTTAGCCTTTAAGGCTCTAATAATGTTTGCTACGAACATGTAAACAATTTGATATGTATAGCCTGGGTGCAAGTGCACTTTAAAGCCTAATATACAGGCCAAAAATGTTTCGTTTTTAGATATATTTGGGAAGATTAATATTTTCGAGTGAGTTTTTATTTTTATGTAAATCACCAGTACCTAATAGTTATTTTCAAATGTTGGGAGGGGCTCTCATCTAATGGTGGTACCATAAAACTCCAATATGAAGTAAAGCATAACACATCAAAGCTCAGTCCTGGATGTTTACTGGAGTCCCATGTAAAAAAAACAACATTTCAGGGATCCTGGAATCCCTTTTTTTGAAGGCAACAGACATAAAGGTCATGGGACAGCACAAAGTATATAATAAAATAAATAAATAGACAAAACACCAACTTCTTTTAATGGGCTATAAAGGCCACAGCGTTTATTAAGGGTAACCCAAAATTGAACAATAGTAATCCAGTAATATATTTAAACTTAAAGTTACATTACCATAAATCATTTATTTATTAATCCTATCACCTAGTCCATCCAGAACTGAGCTGGATGACAAACCCCACTAACAAACGCCATGACAGGGGAGTTATATTCAAACTAGGGAGGGTGGGTGGGAGCAACACGGAGCTCTGTCTCCTTTATTAAAATGAACCAGGCATGGATCCCACAAGACTTGTCTGTACCTTGTGCAGAATAGCCATTTATTCCGGCCTCACACATCCATTGGTATACTTAAGTGAACATATCCTTTTTTTTTTAAATATGTCTCAATATTTTGAGGGCTACCCCAATTAGAAAAAAAACGCAAACAAACAAAAAACAGCATTGGCTACCTCCTCCTCCACCACCACTTCCCCACCTACACCGCCACGGTCACCGCCTTCTCAACCCCCTACTCCACATCCACCTCCTCCTCCATTTTTTTTTTTTATGTGATTTTAAGTTATTTCCCTATCCACATTTGTTTGCAGGGCACTTGTCCTACTCTTACCCCCATGTTGCGTCCTTTTGCAGCCCTCTAGCCCTTTCCAGGACTTTTTTTAGAGCCATTTTTGTTTGTGTCGCCATTGACTTCAATGGGGTTCGGGGTCAAGTTCGGGCCTAGTTCGGGGCCGAACTCGAAATTTTTCGTGAAGTTCGGCCGAACCCGCCGAACCCGAACATCCAGGTGTCCGCTCAACTCTAGTTACATTACCATAAATTATTTATTTATTAATCTTATCACCTAGTCCATCCAGAACTGAGCTGGATGACAAACCCCAACAGCTGAAAGCCACTCAGGAACCGAGTGGCTGAAGCTCCCCAAACACCGTGGCCTGCTCGATCATGTTCTGTAAACAACCGACAGGTGTAGTTGCTGGATAACTTGTATTTTGCAATTCCTTAGGGGCTTTGTATTGAGCCACGGAATCATGACATCTAGTGTTTCCAGGGGTGTAGGGATTGTAATTGTTGTGTCATATGTGTTAGTTTGTTTGGATATTTGCCTCCAGGCCTGGAGCATTGCCTGTATTGGGGGGTTTCTTCCTTTGGGAACCAATATTTTAGTTGCTCTAAGTGTACTGCCCAGTAATAGTCTACTAGGTCAGGCATGCTTACTCCCCCTATTGACTTGTGTTTAGTAAGTATAGTTTCTGCGCACATTGCCCTCTTGCCCTGCCAAATACATTTTTTTAAGGTACTCTTTAATTTATTCAGTTGGTATCTCGTGGAGGTATTGGGAGGGCCCTGAAGATATATAGTATTTGGGGGAGAATATTCATTTTAACAGCTGCAAGTCTGCCACCCCAGGAGATTTCACGTTTGGATGCAGATGAAAGTTTGTTTGATACTTTTGTTATTAATGGGTTAATGTTGGAGGGTATTAACTTAGACAGGTTGATGCCCAGGTATTTTATGCTGTCTGTTTCCCATGCAAATAGGAATTGGTATTTAAGGTTCTTAAGAGTGGTCGGGGGTATGCCAGTGTCTAGTATTGTTGATTTTGATGTGTTTATTTTATAGTATGAGATTTCACTGAACTGTTGTAGTGTGTGGTATGCCGCTCTCAATGATTTGTTTGGATTAGTCAGTAGTAATATGATGTCGTCCGCAAACAGGTTTATTTTGTGTTGGCGGCCTTAGAAGGTGAATCCTGTTACTGAGGAGTTTGAGCGGATTGTTTCTGCCAATGGCTCTAATACTAAGTTGAAAATAATGGGGGAGAGGGGGCACCCTTGTCGCGTACCATTAGTGATTTTAAATTGCTTTGAAAAAATATTTGAGTTGTATACTTGTGCAGTTGGGCATGAGTATAAAGCCTGGATGGTGGAGAAAATATTACCTGAAAATCTGAATTTCTGCAGGGTCTTGGAAATATAGAGCCAGTGAACTCTGTCGAACGCCTTCTCTGCATCTAGAGCTAGGAGCAGAGAAGGCGTTCATGTTTTTTCGGCATGGTTCATTATGTTTATGACTCTCCTAGTTGCATCTGACGTCTGACGTCCTGTGACAAAGCCTGTCTGATCTCTTTGTATTAAGAGGGGTAGAATGTTCAAAATTCTTTTGGCTACTAGTTTCGCTAGTATTTTCACGTCCGAATTTAATAAAGAGATAGGCCTAAAATTTGCCGGGGTTGTGGGATCCTTCCCTGGTTTTGGTAGGGTGATGATATGGGCCTTGAGCATTTCTTGTGGTAGGGCTGAGTGGTCGGTTGCTTTGTTGAAGACTTGCACTAGGTGAGGGGCCAGGTCTAGTTTAAATAGTTTGTAGAAGTCATTGGGTAGTCCATCTGGGCCTGGTGATTTCCCATTGGGTAGGGATGCTATAGTTTGTAGTACCTTTTTCTCAGGTATTGGCATTGAGTGCGTCAAGTTGGGATTGCGAGAGGGTGAGAAGGTTTATTTTGTTTAGGAACTCTTGTACTTCCACTTGTGTTGGTTGATGGGTGGATTTATCCTCTCGTAAGTTATATAGGAATCTGTAGTATTTCGCAAATTCGTCTGCAATTTCCTGGGGATGTGTTATTTTCTTTTTGTTGGTGGGGTGTATGAGGTGTGAGATTCTAGTTTTTGCTTGTTGTGTTTTGAGTTTGTTTGCCAAATATTTGCCCGTTTTGTTAGATTGGGCGTAGTGGTTACGTTTTAGTCTGTTTAGATGTTTGTCGTACTGTTCTGTCGTGATGATTCTTAATTTGTGTCTTAAATTGTGCAACTGGTTCGTTGTTACTGTGTTGGGGTTTTTTTTGTTTAGGGTTTCTAGCTCGTGGATATTTTTTAGGGTTCTTGTGAGTGTCGCATTATATTGTTTTTTGAGTCTGGCATTCTGCTGAATGCATAGTCCTCTTATAAATGCTTTATGCGCATTCCACAGAACCCAAGGGTCTGAGACCGAGCTTGTGTTTATGCGAAAAAATTCTCTTAGCTGTTGAGATATGTGTTTGTTACATTGTGGGTGTTGGAGGTCTTTAACAATACCTGCCATAACGCCATACCTGAACCCAATCCGGGGACTCCCGCTCCTCCACCACCAGCTCGATTGCCGCATGGTCTGACCATGTGATATCCCTGATGGAGGAGGAGGACCCCCGGAGCAACCCCAGGCCTACCACAAACATGTCGATTCTTGAGTAGGTACGATGCCTGGAGGAGAAATGCGTGTAGTCTCTTTCCAAGGCATGCTGACACCTCCAGACATTGTATACCCGCTCTTCATGGAACAGTTTCCCCAGTGCTGGCAGTCGGCCCTTGGCGGAGGAAGTAGTATCCAGCCCCGGGTCGACTGTGGCATTAAAATCCCCACACATCAACAAATCCCCATACTTAACTGTTGCTATCTTTTTGAAAAGTCTCCTGATGAATCTTAGCTGATGTGAGTTGAGACCATAGACCGTGACTAGCGTTAGCGGCCTGTACGTCAGTATGATATACCGTCCTTGTGCGTCGATTATTGAGTTATTCAGTTTGAATGTTACTGAGTGCCTGATTGCTAGAAGTACCCCTCTTCTTTTCTCGGGCGCGTTGGAGAAGAAGATGTTTAGGTAGTCTTTATGTTCAAACCTGGGTGGGTGCTGGTTGGTGAAGTGGGTTTCCTGAACTGCTAGGATGTCCGCTTTGCTGTTGATGGCTTCCTTCCAAAGTGAGAATCTCTTAGCCGGGTGGTTAAGTCCATTTGCGTTTATAGATAAACATTTAATATGCCTTTCTAACTTTCAGAGCTGTGTTGGGAGTTGTTGTAGCAAATGAGCGTGTGGAGTATTGTTCTTTTAGGACAAGGTGACTCGATGCGTTGTGTAAAGCTGTGAGCGAAGCATACCGGAGATATGTCTCTGTACCAGCAAATTTAGACTGCAGGGGAAAGGGAAGGGAAGTTGAGGAGTTTTGGGTAAACATCAAGTTCGATGTAAAAAGAGGATCTTGTTTGCGATCCGTGATGGGTAAACCCATCTGTTTAGCTTGGTGGGCAATTGGACGTCTTGCCATCCTAGGCCTGGGACTTTACTTGTTCCGTGGTGTTAAGGTGGATGAGTACCTCCGCTTGCATTTTTTTCTTTGCCGTACATTTGCGGGATAAAACCTGCCATTCATCCTGAGTTGCAGTGGGGGCCCCACTTGTGGATGGTTGAGGTAAGGAGGAAGGAGGCAAGATTCCCCTTTGCTGAAGAGCTATAGCCCACTCACCAGGGTTGAGATTTGGGATGTAGTTCCGTTGTGGGTGATTAGTAGGCATGCTGGGTATCTCCAATTATGAGGAATGCTGTGGTTCCTCAGCGCCTTCGTTATTGTGGCTAAATTCCTGCGTTTCTGCAGTGTGTTTTGACAGATCAGGAAGTAACTGGAGGCCTTTGTATTCCTCTGGAAGAGTGTTTCTTTGCTTGAAGGTCGTCATTATGGCTTCTTTGGTTTGATAGAACTGGATTCTCATTAAGGTGTCTCTGGGCAGGTCAGAGGCTATGAATGAGGGCTTAGGCAGCCTGTGGATCCTGTCCATGGCTAGTTCCGTAGCTGAGAGATTAGGCGCTAGGATTGCAAAATGGGCCTTTACATAGTGGTGTAATTGATCAGCCTGCACGGACTTGGGGATGCCCCTGATTTTGAGGTTGTTCCGTCTGCTGCGGTCTTCCAAGTCCGCCATTTTGTCTTTGATCCACTCAAATTCTTCTTTTTGTGCCATGTATGCATCTACTAGTGAGTTGTGAGAGGTTGTGTATTCTTCCATTGAGGACTCAATATCTGTTATTCTTACTTCTGCTTTGTGGAGATCTGACTGAAATTGTTGCATGCATCCCTACATGTCTGCCTGTAAGGATGTTCTCAGAGATAATTGCATGTTTTTGAGTGTCACATCTGAGATTGGCTGCCCCGTTTGGGAAATTCCGTTATGGGATTGTTGGCCGCTGCATGGGATAATTCCCCTATTGTGCTGGGTTGCGTCGGGCCTAGCTCCATGCTAGCCTCTGGGTTATGCCCGTGAGGGGATTCCCTGCGTGGCCTCGCTTTTACTGGGCTCCTCGTGGAGGGAGATGAACCCCCAGATGACCCCTCACTGTCTGGGTTCCCTACCTTTCGGAGTTGCGGTCCGGCGGTCCCTTCGTTCGGGCCTCAGGTCTGTGCTCCGGTCCGGCGTTGGATAGGTAGGACACTGCCCTGCTATTGAGGCCTAGTGCTGGAAGTCTGGAAGAAGCTCGCCAGCTTCTTCACTTGTTGTAGCTCCTTCCTCCTGCGGGTAATACTGTTCGATGGAGGGTAGAACGCGGAGCCAGATCCCGCTTTATGAAGGCTATTTTGTGGTGTGGAGGTGTTCTCTATTGGCTTTCGTCCCGAGTGGCCATGCGGAGCTGCAGAGTTAAGCTGCCATCTTCCGTGCCGGTCGCCATGCCCCCCACAAACTCAGATTTTGATGACAAACAGTTCACAGCAAAATACACTCCTTTATTGTCTGTATGAAGACTAACCCACTTATTTTCAAAAAAATTGGTGCCAAATAACAATTGCCACAACCACTGGAAAGAGTTCCAATAAGACTAAATTATGGATGATATCTGGAGACCTCCAAGGCTCCGGCCATTCATCAGCACACCAATGACCATCTAGGAAAGGTCCAAAGCCAACCAAACCAGATGCATCAGTGAATAGGCGTATATCCAAATCTTCAATGAAATCGGCCTGCCATAACGCACGGCCATTGAAATTTAACAAGAATTGATCCCATACCTTCAAATCCTCTTTAATGGGGTGTGTAATGGAGACATGAGAAAAAGGATTCTTAAGCCCTTTAGTGGCTAGAGCAAATCTCCGAGAAAAGATTCTGGCTAACGGAATTACCCTGGATGCAAAAGCGAAAAGTCCCAACAAGGACTGAACATCCTGCAAAAGAGCCCTTCTTTTAGACAGAAAAATAGAGATCAAAGACCTCATCTTTGTAATTTTCTAAACTGGCGACGGAATTCCATGGCGACTGAATCAATAGTAATGCCCAGGAATTCTATGACTGTCACCGAGCCCACGGTTTTCTCATGGGCTAGAGGAATACCAAAGGATTCACAAATGTTGAAAAAACAATGTAACATATCAGAACAAACTTGTGTTGTAGCTGGGCCTATAAACAAAAATCATCTAAATAGTGGATAGCACCACCCTGGGGGGAATTCTGCAACAAAACCCACTGCAAGAAAGAAGAGAAGGCTTCAAAATAAAAACAAGACTTAGAAAAACCCATGGGCATACATTTGTCGAAATAAAATTGACCCTCAAAACAAAAACCGAGAGAATTAAAACCCGTGGGATGGACCGGTAAAAGGCGAAATGCCGATTTCAGCTTTCGCCATTAAAGATGCCTTGCCATATAGTCTTAACAGCACCAGCGCCTCATCAAAGGAAGCATAGGATACTGATGCTTCCATTTCCGCTACTTCATCATTCAAAGAACTACCTAGAGGGTAGGATAAATGATGAATCAAACGGAAAGAACCTGGCTCCTTTTTTGGAACCAAGCCTAAAGGGGACACACGAAAATTCTTAAATGGGGGGAATAAAAGGGACAGGCAATTCTATTCTCTTGCAATTCTTTCTCAATCCTCTCCCTAACTATGTCAGGATGAACTAGCACAGAACGCAAGTTATTAACCGAAGGACAACCTTCACCTAAAAATTGAGGAGCTAAAAAAGCATTGTGAAATCCCTTATAAAGTAGTCCCGCCATCTTGCTGTCTGGGTATTGTTCTAGCCAGAACAGCATTCTTGACAGCCTCACTGACATCCATGCCTTTCACATTACTGTCTCTGGATTGGAGTGTGCTAGAGAATTTTTTAAAACAACGGGATGCTGAGTGAGCACCTGCACAGAATGAGCATTTGTGCTTGTACCTGCAATTCGATAGAAATCTGCATTGGGAGTCATTGAATGCATAGCATACTCCTTTTCGAAAGGTAGACTGGGTATTTGCTGGAGCTCTTGGTGTATATTGAGGTCTTTGTTGCAACATAAGGTTTAACCAAAGACCTATGTCCTTAACCCCCCTGCTGAGGGATGGGCGGACTGAAAGCTTCTGCCTAAAGCTCTCATCATAACTAATAGTGGCGATATGCTTCAGCAACTATATCTAAGTGTTGGAACACTCCTGACCATTTATTAGGAAAACGCTCTCACATCACTGATGCAAATATACAAAAGGCATGTAGCCAGTTCTGAAAAGACAGAGGAATTGCCCTCCTCCTGTCTTCTTCGGACCTATCGTCCATTCTCTTATCAGACTTCTGTAAGAACTCTTTTGAAAATGGGAGCAAAGATAAAATGTCTATAAATTCCCCATGCCATATTTTTTCTTTAACTGTGGTGGATAAATGGTAGCCCAGGGGAGATAATTCGAAGGGCCTCCTTGAGATAAGATTCAAAGACTAGAGCTTGTGTTGGTAAAGAAAGTGACTTTTAACAGGTAATTTATCCACACTAACATCATTTACTTGGTTAACACTCAGTGGAATGGCGGGGTTACCTTTTGAAAAAGAAACATTATCAGACATGGGTATCATACCTGAGCCACCGCCATTCCATACTAATATTATTTGAAGCATTCATTTTTGCAAGTACGTTGGCCAAAGAACCAACTACTTTACCCAATTCAGCAACATGAAATTCAAATTTCTCACCAGCACTGTGGTCCACGCTAACAGGATGCCCAGACTTTGCCACCTCACTTAAATTGCCCTGAGAAGCTGGCTCAGGTGATTATTTTCTGGCTCTGTTAGATGAGCGTGACCTAGACTTCCTCAATTCTTTCCCTTGTTACCTCTGCAACCTCTTCTTTGGACAGTAGGGGGAGCTGGACGACTGCTATTATCTTGGTTTTCTTCTATAGTGACTGGCTGAGCATTCTCCATGTCAGCTGTAATAGACACCGATGGGACCGCCTCCTCGTCCAGACACTTCCTCAGCCATTCCGCCCCTCCACAGCCCTCAGCTTTCTGAATAAGCTGGCGCAAGAGCTCTTCCATGACCCAGGTGATATATCTGAAGCAGCACGGAGCTCCGTCTCCAGCGGGGGGTTCCTCAGGCAGCAAACAGAGCTGGAAAGCCGCCAGCTTTATTCACTCTGCCTGGCTTCAGCCCGCTCAAAAATGACCAATCACAGCCTTGTTGCTACACTGCTCTGCAATCTGCCGTCACCCGAAGCAACCTAAAGAGAGGAGGGGGGGAGAGAACAGGGAGAGCACTTTGTACTGTCCCATGGAGCCCCACTTGATCGATAGGGGCTCAACCATTCTGTCTGTCACCTTGATAAAGTGGACTCCTTGCCCCTGGAGTATTGGTTTTCATATGAAATTGTAAACATGTAAACTTTCTCAACTGGATTTTGGTGTTCTGTCTTCTACTGTAAATTAGGTTTATATTTATGTCTGTTACCCCATTGGGAGGATTTTCCCTCACCTACAGTCTCCATGATGCTCATACAAGAAATCTGGAAAGCAGTTGTCGCTAGAACATGAAAGCACAGACAGAAATAAAATATTGTCAAAAGCTCTAAACATTGCTCACTCTACTAAAAATGTGTTTTTGTTTACAAATGCATGTCAGTGGTACATGGTAAAGTTCAGGGTTTATGTGTAGGATAACATTTGAAAGAACATGTTTACGCTGTCATTAGGGATGGGCAAATAGTTCGGCCTGAGCATGAGTTCGGGCCGAACATTGGCTGTTCAACCTGTTGCGGAACAACCAAATCATTAGGGTGTTCGACCGTTTGTTCCGCCCGCCGAACGACCACAATGCACTGCGTTGCCGCACAGTGCATTGAAAGCCCTGATTGGCTGAAGCAGTGAAAGCTTTGCTCAATCAGGGCACAGATCACTGTTAGAGACATGATTGGGCACTGTCATGATGACTCTATCCAATCATGGCTCATTGCTGTTAGTCCTGTAAAAGTATTCTTTCAATAACGACCATTTTCAGTGTAATTTCTGCGTGAAGAGATAGAACAGGGCTCTGTTCAGTGCTAATAAACAGTTAGTGTGTTATAGTGTGCTATTGTGATTCTATTTTCAGTGTAGAATATTAGTTTAGTGTCATTCTAGGGATAGTGTGAGTGTAGTGACGACCATCATTCATCTTTGCATTAGTGTGCAGCTAGAGTAGGGACAGTTCAGATAGTGTCAGTGTAGTGTAGTGACGAGTCATTCATCTTTACATTAGTGTATATCTAGAGTAGGGACATTTCAGATAGTGTGATTGTAGTGTATTGACCATTATTAATCTTTACATTAGTGTGCATGTAGGAGCAGTTCAGTGTCAGTGTAGTAACCATTTAACGCCATATAGTTTTGTGTGTTACTGCAAGTTTAATGCCATGTAGTTCTGTGCATTGCTGCAAGTTTAACACCTCATAGTTCTGTGCGTTACTGCAAGTTTAACACCATATAGTTTTGTGCGTTACTGTAAGTTTAAAGCTATATAGTTCTGTGCGTTACTGCAAGTTTAACGCTATATAGTTCTTTTTACTCAATAAGGTTTTTATTGAACATGGCAGAGAAAAACGATGTATGACATAAGTGCAATGTGTTAGTAACATAATCAGAGTATATGTTTACAAGTATAGTGTATCTCAATCACAATGTCGGCAATTGTCAAAAACGACTGCAAGACAAGTCGGCTTAACGTAATTTACATATTAGATTAGATTAGATTAGATTAGATTCAACTTTATTGTCATTACACATGTACAAGTACAATGCAATGAAATGCAGTTTAGGTCTAACCAGAAGTGCAATAGTAACAAAAGCAGGATATACAGTTTTGCATAATATTGGTAAATGGATATGTACATTAGCAAAAATTAAGAGATGGTAATGCAAGTTATTACATATTAATGTTAATATTAATGGTAGTGCAAGTTATTACATGTTTATAAAGTGCATTATTGACTGTAGGTGTGCAAATAAGCAGTTGATGAATTAGTCCCATAATTTATGTACAGTAGTGTAAATGATATACGGGGAGGGAGGGGGTTCAGAGGGATCAGCGGGGTGCAGAGTTCAATAAAGAAACAGCTCTGGGGAAAAAGCTGTTCTTCAGTCTATTAGTTCTAGTTTTGAGGCACCTGAAGCGCCTCCCGGAGGGCAAGAGAGAAAACAGTCTGTGGGCAGGATGAGAGAAGTCCTTGTAGATGTTACGAGCTCGACGCAGGCAGCGTTTCCTCTGGACCTCCTCCATGGCTGGAAGGGTAGTCCCCGTGATGCGCTGGGCAGTTTTCACCACCTGCTGTAGTGCCTTGCGCTCTGCAACAGAACAGCTCCCATACCAGACTGTGACACAGTTGGTCAGGATGCTTTCTATTGCACCACAATAGAAGTTCACCAGAATATCCGAGGACAGCCGATTCTTCTTCAGTGTCCTCAAGAAGAAGAGGCGCTGGTGGGCCTTCTTAACTGCGCTGGAGGTGTTTATAGTCCAGGACAGGTCCTCTGAGATGTGGGTCCCTAGGAACTTGTAACTGGAGACACGCTCGACAGCCATTCCATTGATCTGGATGCTGTCATGCGTGCCTCTTGACTCTCTTCTGAAGTCCACAATGAGCTCCTTTGTCTTGGAGGTGTTAAGGAGCAGGTTGTTGTCATTGCACCATGTGGCCAGGTGCTGAATCTCCTCCCTGTAACCCCTCTCATCATTGTTACTGATGAGACCAATCACTGTAGTGTCATCTGCAAACTTGATGATGGTGTTCGATCTGTTCACACGCTTGCAGTCAGAGGTGAAGAGGGAGTAGAGGAAGGGGCTCAGCACACAGCCCTGTGGTACGCCAGTGTTGATTATGGTGGTGTTTGAACAAAAGGAGCCGGATTGGACTTGCTGGGGTCTGTTGGTCAGGAAGTCCATAATCCAATTGCAGAGGGAGGTGTTGATGCCCAGGTCTGCAAGTTTAACTATTAGCTTCGATGGTATGACCGTGTTGAAAGCCGAGCTAAAGTCCACAAACAGCATGCGTGCATAAGTGTTCTTATTGTCCAGATGTGTTAGCACAGAGTGCAGTGCCATGGAAACGGCATCCTCTGTGCTCCTATTGCTGTGGTAGGCAAGCTGGTGAGAGTCCAGGGTGGATGGCAGAGAGTCCTTCAGGTGTGCCAGGACCAGCCGCTCAAAACACTTCATGACAATAGGTGTCAGAGCTACAGGGCGGTAGTCGTTCAGACACTTTGGGGTGGAGTGTTTTGGCAAAGGCACGATGCAGGTGCTTTTAAAACATGTTGGTACAGCTGCTTGGGCAAGAGACAGATTGAAAATGTCAGTGAAAACCCCAGCGAGCTGCTCAGCACACGCCTTGAGTACTCGACCAGGGATGTTGTCTGGTCCAGCAGCCTTGTGCGCACTGATCCGGCTCATAGTGCAGCAGACGTCTGTGGTGGAGAGTGTGATTGGTGGATGGTCAGGTGAAGTTTTGAGCTTGATAGTGTTTGATGTATTGTCCCTCTCAAAACGTGCATAAAAGTCATTAAGCTCGTTTAAGAAGTGGACATCCATATTCGCGGAAGTGGAATGGGTAGATTTGTAGTCACTGATGGCCTGGATGCCCTGCCACATGCGTCGAGGGTCGGAGTTGGAGAAGTGCTCCTCTATCTTTAGCTTGTAGCAGTGCTTGGCCTCTTTGATGCCCCTTCTTCAGGTTAGCTCTGGATGTGCTGTAGGCCTGTGCATCTCCTGATCTGAAAGCAGTATTGCGTGCCTTCAACAGGAGGCGCACCTCCTTGTTCATCCATGGCCTCTGATTTGGGTATGTGGTAATCTGCTTCCAAGTAGTGACACTGTCTATAGTGGAGTGGATGTAATTCAATACAGAAGAGGTGTAGCGGTCAATATCAATGTAAGAGCCACTGGTGGCCTGAGAAGCAAATTAACTCCAGTCCGTGTGTAAAAACCTTTCCTGGAGTGTAAAATCTACCCCCGCAGGCCACACTTTGATGGTCCTTACTGATGGCTTCACACGATTGATGAGGGGTGCATATTTGGGGGTGAGAAACAAAGAAAGGTGGTCCAATTGTCCTAGGTGGGGGAGGGGGGTTGCAATGTAGGCTCCAGCCATGTTTGTATAAACATGGTCTAAGGTTTTGTTTCCTCTGGTGTGGCAGGAAACATGTTGGTGGAATTTGGGGAGCACTACTTTTAGGTTTGAGTGATAAAATCACCCGCAACAATAAACACAGCATCAGGGTGGGCGGTCTGTTGTTTACTGATGGCTGCATGAAGTTCTTTCATAGCAAGCTTGGCATCAGCGTCTGGGGAACATAGGCTGCTGTTATAATGTTCGAAGTGAACTCCCGCGGCAGATAAAACGGTCTGCATTTAACCATAAGAAACTCAAGGTTGGCAGAACAATGACTCATGACAGTAGCAGAGTCCGTGCACCAAGCTTTGTTAATGTAAATGCACAATCCCCCACCTCTTGTCTTACCGGAGCCATCCTGTGTCCTGTCCGTCCGGAGTGTGTGGCGTCCTGCTAGCTCGATGACATTGTCCGTTATGCCGCTGTGTAGCCAAGTTTCCGTGAAGATAAAAACATTGCAGTCCGAGAGTCTCTTACTGTATGTTAGGTTGAGTCGAATCTCTTCCATTTTGTTCACCAGTGATCGTACATTGGCGAGGAAAATGCTTGGTAGAGAGAGCCGGTGCGGTGTTAGCTTTAGCTTAGCTCTTATTCCTCTGCGCTTTCCTCGCTTTTGTTTGCGATCTTGACGGCGCCGGCGAGCACTTCCCCCTGGCCGGGCAGGCTGACTCGTCTCAGATGTTCTGGCAATCTCAGGAAGGAGTTGAAGATTGGCAATAAAAACGTTCGGAACTCACAAACCAATATCCAAAAGCTCAGTTCGGGTGTACGATGTCAAGGTACAGCTGTTCCGCACGAACAGACCCAAGATGAGCAAGAGAAGTACTAAAAAATTGCAAAATCTGGAGAGACCCCGGGCCTCGCGATCTGCTCACGCTGCCATCTTGGGTGTCTCACGGAGGTCCTGGGGGCCAGGTCAGTAAGCTTTGGGGATCAGAGGGGGTATAGCGGACCTCAGGGATGTCTTGCCAGTAAAAATGAGGGTTGATGGAGTCAGGATGGCCTTTTTGTAAATTGCGGCCTAGCCGCGGATGAAGCCGCGGCCTAGATTTTCTACCAGAAAGATATAGATATATCTACCAGAAGAGATCTTACAAGTTCAGTTTCTACAATCATAGGACACAATACACTCGCAATATTATGTTGCATAATCTGGTTGTGGTGGTCATATAGGTTATGCATCTTCTTATAATTAGCATATAATTGTAGATAATACCTTAGTAGAGTAGGGGGTAGTGAAAAAGGAAGAAGAAGACAGAAAAGCTGAAAAAGATTTTAAAAAAAGAGACAGTGTTTATGTGTTATTCGTTATATGCTTGTGTCAGATTTATCCTTCCATTAAATCACTAAAGGCTGATGAGTATTTGAATACTGTCCAGTCTATTCATGTTTTGTTGAATTTGTCTGTTGTCTCATGTACTATTGCCCTTAGTTCTTCCAGGTTGTGGAGTTCTGATATGGCATTTAACCATTCTTTAATGGAGGGTATGTAGGTGCTTTTCCAATGTCTGGGTATTAATGCTTTTGTTGCTGTGAGTGTTGTTGCAAGTGTCTGGTCAGTGAGCGTTTATATTTACCCATGGAGCAATGAGAGATGTTTAGGAGGCAACACTCCTTAGTTAGGGGTATGGTGGTGTGTGTAATCTGTTTTATGATGTCAGTTACCTTCTCCCAGAAAGGCTGTAGGATGGAACACTCCCATCAAATGTGTACTAAGGTCCTTTGCTCCTGATTACAGCGCCAACATCGATCTGTGACCGATGGTATCCATTTGTGTATCTTGGTTTGGGTATTGTACCAATGTGTAAGAAGTTTATAAGAAGTTTCTTGGAGTCTTGTGCTAATAGAGCACTTGTGTGCAAATACACAGGCCTGTGTCCATTGTTCTTCAGTGAAAGTAGTATGCAACACTGTTTTGTAACCAAGCATATGTCAAGGAGATGTTGTGGTCGGATTGTGTGGCGTTGAAGCATAAAGTTTCGAAGGGTGTAAGAGTTCTTTTAAACACTTTAGCATGTTGTGAGTTGTATATGCAGCTATGGATTTGATGGTACGTCCAGCTATTTATCGTGGGTATTCCCTGTAATGCCTGAATGTCAACAAGTGGTTTTATTTTGCCTTTATTCATGCAGTGGTGCACCAGTAGAGGTTTCCTATCAGGAACGCACAGAGATAATGTTTTATTCATACCAGGCAAGAAGTCCGGATTGGCTCTCAGTGGTGTCAGTGGGCCTATGTTTGTGGATGACTTGGTCTTTTTTGTTATTTTCTGGAAGATTTGAAGAGCTGCCCCTATTTGCGGGTGTTGTTTAAGTGAGTTTGGGCAGGATTTCTAGGGGATACACGGGGAGAATGTCACTGGGGTGGAACATGAGTCATTTTCTAGGGTCACCCAATGTTTGTTTGAATCATGGCAATGCCAGTCTATTATGCATGTAAGATGCGTGGCATAATAGTAATTTTTGAAGTCCGGGAAGCCCATGCCTCCTTTGCATTTAGTGCGGGTGAGTAGACTAAGTCTAGTTTGTGGATTTTTTGAAGCCCAGAGGAATTTTCTAATCATGGCCTGTAGCTTTAGGAAGAAACTAGATGGGATCAAGAATGGAAGAGTTTGAAAGATGTATAATACCCTGGGTAGGATGGTCATCTTTATAATGGCGGCTCTACCAAACCATGAAAAGAATTTCAGGGTCCATTTTTCTAAGTCTTTTTTAATCTTATGGTTAGCCCTATAGATACCCTCAATTTTAGGTGTTATAGCGATTCCCAGATAGGTAAGTGCTTTTTCTTCCCATTTGAATGAACAATTAGCCTGGGTTTGGCTTAAAGTATGTGATTTAGGCGAGATGTTTAATGCTTCAGACTTTTTGTAATTAATTTTAAAATTTGATACCTAGCTGAAGTGGTGGAATGCTTTGCATAGGTTTGGCAGGGATATGTGTGGCTGCATTATAAAAAAGAGCAGATTCCCCTCCCATTCTCTCTTTTCTGTTCCTTTCTGACTTTCTCTACTGTGTCCTCTCTGTGTTCGCCTTTAGCGAAATAGTGGTTTGTTATCCTCGGATAACTTCTTAGGGAATAGGCCGCCTGGGGCTATTCAACTTCTAGATGTGCTTCATCGTAACCTGAGTATTATTGTTCTTTTGTCTCCTCCAATGTTCGGTAGGAGACCTTGCGGTATGGCGGGTCCCCGCCCTCTCCCTCCTCCTGGTACAGCTTGTTCCCGATAGGGGTGCCGTAGGCGGAGCTGGGGGGTGGGCCCAGTTGGTCCTCATGGTACGTAAATTTTTCACTTTCTGATAAATGTGTTACTATGTAAATCTTCATTGTTATTAAGCATTATTAATCTCAGGTATGGCCTTCGCTTACCTTCTTTATTTTGTCTTTTGTATTTGCTGAAATTTCAATGAAAACTTTTTGAAATAAAAAAGAGCAGATTGTCTGCGTAAGCCACTGTTATATGTACAATCTCCTACTGGGAATCCGTGAATGGAGGGTGTATTGTTGATTATACTAATTAATGCCTCTAGGGTAAGTATAAAAAGCAGTGGTGACAACGGACATCCTTGTCGCGTTCCATTATAGATAGCTACAGGTTCGGATAGGGTGCCATTTATTTTAAGTTTTGCCTTTGGGGATTGGTACAGTGTTGATATCCAGGTGAGCATATTGGTTTGTAAACCTATGTATGAGCAGGAAGCGAACAGAAAGTCCAAGGAGACCCTATCAAAGGCTTTTTTAGCATCCATAGAGAGAAACATGCCTTCTATGTTAGTTGATCGTGCTTTATATAGCAGGTTTAAGGCTTTCGTCACGTTGTCCCTGGCCTTTCTACCAGGCTTAAATCCCACCTGCTCTGGGCCAATAATTTTGTGTAGGTGCTGCCGTAGTCTATTTGCCAGGACCTTTGCAAATAGCTTTTGGTCCAGGTTGAGCAGGGAGATTGGTCTATAGTTAAAGCACTCCCGGGCATCTTTGTTGGGCTTAGGGATCAACGTGACATGTGCCATTAGGAATTCTTCTGGGATCTCCTGAGGTTTCTTTAGATGGTTGAGTGTTTTAGAAGATGTGGGGTGAGCAAGTTGGTAAAGGTTTTATAATAATGGGCGGTGTATCCGTGTATCTGCACCGGGACCCTTTCCTGTTTTAAGGATTTTTATTGCTGCAGTAAGTTATAATTCAGTAATGGGTGCTTCTAGGTCCTGTATGTCATCCTCCTCTAATTTAGGCATACCATTGCGTATTAAGTAGTCTTGTATAAGTTGTGGTCTCGTCCCTGTCAGGTCGTTGGGTTTGTGGGTTTTCGGTAGATGATATAAATCTGGATAGTATTTACCGAAGGTCTGAGCTATTTTATCTGTTTCATATATATGTTTCATATATATGTTGGTCTATAATAAGCACATAGTCTATACGGGAGTGTTTTTTGTGTAAAGGGGAGAAGTATGTATAATCCCGCCATGTGTCTATCAGAGTAAGAGAATTTAATTGTTTTTGAATTTTGCGGAATTTACTGTAGGGTATGCTGGATTTCACATCAGAAGTGTCCTGTAGAGGATACAATGGTATATTGAAATCCCCCCATTATTATCCCCATTTGCAAAGCTTGTTAGCTCGTCTGTGATTTCCTGACATAATGTAACATGGGCAGAATTTGGAAAATACACATTGGCAAGGGTGAGGGGTATTAACGCTATATAGTTCTGTGCATTACTGATAGCTTAACGCCACATAGTCCTGTGTGTTACTGCAAGCTTAACGCCATATAGGTCTGTGCCTTACTGCAAGTTTAACGCCATATAGTTCTGTGCGTTACGGAAAATGTAACGCTATATATTTCATTGCGTTTCTGCAAATTTAATAACATATAGTTCTGTGCATTACTGCAAGTTTAACGCTATATAGTTCTGTGCGTTGTTGCACATTTAATGCCATATAGTTCTATACATTACTGCAAGTTTAACACCATATAGTTCTATACATTACTGCAAGTTTAACACCATATAGTTCTGTGCGTTACTGCAAGTTTAACACTATATATTTCATTGCGTTACTGCAAGTTTAACACCATATAGTTCTGTGTTTTACAGCAAGCTTAACGCCATATAGTTCTGTGCATTACTGCAAGTTTAGCAGCATTTAGTTTTGTGCGTTACTGCTAATTTAACGCCATATAGTTCTCTGCATTACTGCAAGTTTTTTTTTTTTTAAACTGTGTTTTATTGTCAGTTTCATCACATCATATTAACATTTTTGACAAAGGTTTATAGAATATAAAGTAGTATTACAGCATACATGTCTTGCTTTGAAACTTTCACTGTTTACATATTACTAAAGGGTGTACAAGTTTCGTTCTGTACATACGACATTATGATGAAATATAAGATATTTGGAAACAGTTTTTACAATTATACTACACTACTTTGACTGTTATTTTGTGTCAAATTTTTTTTTTTTTGAACGTCATTACGTCTCTTGATATACCGCAATTTAATCGTCATTGCGTGTTTTGATTTACGACGATTTGAACGTCATTACGTGTCTTGATATACCGCAATTCGAACGACATTTTGTGTCTTGATATACCACAATTTGA
>BLSH010433818.1:890803-903277 GCA_018402905.1 Glandirana rugosa
GTCCGCTAACGTCACAGGGACTAGTTCTCCAACACAACATACAGGCCACCATGTCAAAAGGTGAACCTCACCTAATCTCGACGGTTCCTCACCCCCATCTGGTACAAGCAAAGATAAACTTTCAAACTCACTGCACTGCTAAACCAATAGGTCAGGTTTGATTTAGAATCGTCCGTTCGATATAACATATCAGCCTACAACCCCTCCAAACGAGGGGGAAGTGAGGACCCCTCTACGTTAAAAACTTCTCTTTATGCCCCCGCAAAAGGGACGGTTTACTTGGCACTCTATGAAAACAAATTACTAACTTATAGGAATACGAATTATACCCCTCCAGACAATCCCTCTGCTACTTAAGCATAAGGATATTCAATCATTAAACAAAAGTATCTCACGGTTCATTTGGCAGGGAAAACGCCCCCGTATTTCTCTTCAAAAATTGCATCTCCCCAGGAGTGAAGGGGGAGCAAACCTCCCCAACATCCGACTATACAATATAGCTTGCCTGCTAAGATTTAGTTTGGACTGGATAACCAAATCGTCACGTCACTCAAACTTTCAAATAGAAACGAACATGGTCTACCCCCACTCCTTGGCAGCTCTAATCCACTCCAAGTGGAAAACTGTACCACCGGACATACAACACAACCTCTTGATCAGGGACACTGCAATCGCCTGGAGGGAGCATAGGAAACTTCTTAAACTCCCCTCCCACATGTCCAAATTCCTCCCAATCAGAGGCAACCCAAGCTTTCCACCAGGAGAGGCGTACGAAGCGTTCAGCTACTGGGAATCCAAAGGCCTGACAAATTTTTCCTCTTTATATGAGGAGACCTCCGGCTCTCCTCTGGACTTCTCCATCATCACCGAACAATACTCTCTACGCAAAAACCAAATTTTCCATTTCTGGCAGTGCATCAGCTATGTACAATCCACCTGCATGGAAAAAACTAAGAGATTCCGAAATAGTATTACAGATACCCTCATCCAAAGTAACTCCTACAAGATTTCAGATATCTACAAGCGACCTCCTCCACACTTGAAGCCTCATCTGTGGCAAACTGGAAAAGAGACTTCTCGGACCCTGACCTGGTTGGGAAAATTCTGAAAGGATACCTCCTTACCCTAAAGCTCACCCCCAATGAGATATGGCGGGAGACCCAAATGAAGATTATGCACCGGGCTCTCATCCCGTTCCTCGCTAACAAATCAAGCCTTCAAGCGGCATGTTGCCCCCTCTGTCAACAACATAGACCTTCTCTCGCACACCGCCTCTGGAAATGTACCCATATCGTCACTTTCTGGGAACGCATTCTAACATTTCTACATTCTGTCATGGGCACCTCACTTCCGATGGACCCCCTACTTCTACTATTTGGCTACTGGGATTCGGAACAAATCTCCCCCAAATCGGAGATCACAACCTGGCTTCTCACCACCCTCTTGTTGGCCAGAAGAGCCATACTAAAAAACTGGATTTCTCCCACTGTCCCCTCGGTCATCCAGGTCAAAAAACAACTGATGGCACTGTACACCAAGGAATTAATCCTAACAGATTTCAATCTCCCTAAAGCAGCTGATTCCTTTCACGGAAAATGGAAGCACTTTGTGTCGCATATGCCACCAACAAAGATGGCCATGGGCCAAACGACCCCCTTTAACTTTTAACTTTATTCTAGACAACTCTCACCAACCTATGCATGCTGTTCCCAATGGAACCAAAGCTGCCTCCCTCCAGAGCTGATACATCCCTCCCTCTAGGTCCTCTGCACTCGAAACTTACCTGTTCTTCTGTCAGAGTATTCCCACATTCTTAGGCATCATGATCTGACAGACATAGCCTCCCCCCCCACCCTTCCCCCCCCCAATCTTGTAAGATCTATCGGGCTGTCCGTATAATTGACTGTCATGGTTCTCAGTACCATATCGTTATGTTATGCCTTTCACTGTTATTATCTGTTCAACTCTTTATTATTATTATTATTATGAAAATATACCATATCTGCTCTGAGTCGTTATCACGACTCAGAGCCTTGCAATATTCTACCTTTTTGTATGTACATCTTACTCAATAAAGTCTCTTGGAAAAAAAAAAAAAAAGAGAAGTTGTCTCTTCTCCCTATATTGTTAAACATAACTTGTGGCTCAGGGCCTTACATAAATTATGTATAAATGTAGTATTTATGTGTAGGAGGATTCCACTGGCATTGCAAATCTTGCCAGATACACTATTTAGCCAAAAATATTGAGATGCCTGCCTTTACACACACATGAACTTTAATGGCAGCCCAGTCTTAGGCCATAGGGTTAACATTTGATTGCAGCTATAACAGCTTCAACTCTTCTGGGAAGGCTGTCCGCAAGGTTTAGGAGTGTGTCTATGGGAATGTTTGGCCATTCTTCCAGAAGTGCATTCCTCTGGTCAGGCACTGATGTTGGATGAAAAGGTCTGGCTCACAGTCTCTGCCCTAATTCAGGCAAAAGGTGTTCTATCTGGTTGAGGTCAGCACTCTGTGCAGGCTAGTCAAGTTCCTCCACCCCAACCTCCCTTATCCACCCACCCACCAGGTGGAACTCAACATTGGCAATGTTGCAGTGGCTGTACATGCAGCAGAGGGCCGTCAATGAGTACCTGTGTGAGTATGGCCCAACGACAGGCTCAGGCTGGCTCGGCTTTGTTTCCCCATGCCAATAGCTGCTAACAAAGGATGCATGCACTGTATTGTCACCATTTGAGGAGGCCACAAGGATGGTGAGCCCTGACAATGCATGCATCAGTGACACAATCCCTGTTGTGTTCCTGCTGGAGCAGACTCTGTGTGTCATTATGGACAGGGCACTGGAGGCAGAGCAGCGGGAGGAAGAGGAGGACTTCCTTTCCTCTCAAGGCCCACTTTATGCAGACACCATCATTCCTATGCCACAGAACACACAAGAGGAGAGAGAGGAGGAGGAGGACTCTGGCAGTTTCAGAGGCATTGAAGCAGAGGAAAACATACATCAAACAGTAAGCAATGGCTTTCCATCCCCAGAACCCTTTGGAGTAGTACGTGGCTGTGAGGAGGCAGTTCCTGATACTGTTATCCTGAGTGACCCCAAGGAGTCTGCTTCTCATGCCTCTACAAATTTGTGGTGCATGGCCTCCCTCATACTTCAAAGCCTGCGAAAGGACCCAAGAATACATGGCATAAAGGAGAAGGATTACAATTGGTTGGCAACCCTCCTTGACCACTGTTATAAGGGGAAAGTCTCAGAACTCATCCCATCCCCACAGAGAGTGCAGAAGATGAAATCTCTTGAAGACACCTTAAAAATAATTTTATCAAATGTTTTTCTTGACTCTGGTAGGTTACAGTGTCATGGAAAACATAGTTTTGAGGCTTCTGTTGGTCAAGAGAGGAGCGGAGGAGAAGGTGGCTGCCTACGTGATGCATTTTACAATTTTTTTAGTCCTCGCCGCCCAGGGTTGTCAGTTTCCATATTCCATCGGCAGCTTCCGCTACACATGGTGGAGGATTATCTGGGGGCGAAAACAGAGATAGGGAGCATTCCAGTCACTGATTTACTGGCTTACTGGGTCATGAGTATAGACCACTGGCCAGAATTTACCCAGTATGCTATTGAGCTGCGGGGCTGCCCTGCATCCAGCATGCTTTCCGAATGGGCATTCGGTGCTGCTGGAGGTTTTGTTACTGATCAAAGAATGCATCTGTCCACAGACTGCGTGGACCATCTGACTTTTATCAAAATGAATCAGTCCTGGATTACCAGCAGCTATGAAGGGCCTGATGCTGATGTCACTGATTAACTGTTTTTGGGATGTGGAATCTCTCCAGGACTTCTAGGCTGCCTAGCAGTGTGGGTGTTGCTTTCATGTGGAAGAATGTTTTTGATGTAGGCTTCATGGGCACAATTAACACCCAAAGACCACTATTTGACAGCTGCATCAATTTTTTTTTACAATAAGGACAATTCTTGCTTCCATCAAGAGTACCTGCATAGGGTTATGGTAGAAAGGCACCACCGACACCCAAGGACCTATTTTTCTGCACCTCTTTGACAAGTGCATATCATTGCAATTTTTGACAGCAAGGTGAATTCTTACTTTCATCAAGAGTACCTCTATAGGGTTATGGTGTGAAGGCACCACAGCCCCCAAAATATGAATTTTCAATACCTGTTTGACAGGTGCATCAAATTACATTTTTTTACAGCAAGGCCAATTCTTGCTTTCATGAAGAGTACCTCTGTAGGGTTACGGTTTAAAGGCGCCACCAACACCCAAAGACCAATTTTTCCACACCTGTTTGACAGGTGCATATCATTGACAGCAAGGGCAATTCTTGCTTTCATCAAAAGTACCTTTATAGGGTTACGGTGTGAAGACGCCACCAACACCCAAAAACAATTTTTTTCAGCACCTGTTTGACAGCTGCATCAAATTTAATTTTTTTACAGCAAGGCCAATTCTTGCTTTCATCAAGAGTACCTCTTATAGGGTTATGATGTGAAGGCTCCACCGACACCCAAAAGCCAATTTTTCAGCACCTGTTTGACAGGTGAATCAAATTAAATTTTTTTACGGCAAGGCCAATTCTTGCTTTTATGAAGAGTACCTCTTGAGGGTTATGGTGTGAAGGCGCCACCAACTCTCAAAGACCAACTTTTCTTCACCTGTTTGACAGGTGCATATCATTGCAACTTTTGACAGCAGGGGCAATTCTTGCTTTCATCAAGAGTACCTCTATAGCGTTACGGTGTGAAGACGCCACCAACACCCAAAAACCTAAATTTCAGCACCTGTTTGACAGGTGCATCAAATTATTTTTTTTTACAGCAAGGCCAATTCTTCCTTTCATGAAGGGTACCTCTAGAGGGTTGTGGTGTAAAAGCACCACTGGCACACAGAGACCAATTTTTCCACACCTGTTTTTATCAAGAGTACCTCTATAGGATTACAGTGTGAAGATGCCACCAACACCCAAAAACAAATTTTTCAGCACCTGTTTGACAGCTACATTAAATTTAATTTTTTTACAGCAAGGCCAATTCTTCCTTTCATGAAGAGTACCTCTAGAGGGTTACGGTGTGAAGGTGCCACCAACACCGAAAGACCAACTTTTCCAAACCTGTTGGACAGGTGCATATCATTACAATTTTTGACAGCAAGGCCAATTCTTTCTTTCATCAAGAGTACCTCTTATAGGTTTACGGTGTGAAGGCACCACTGACACCCAAAAGCCAATTTTTGCAGCACCTGTTTGACAGGTGCATCAAATTAAAATTGTTTTACAGCAAGGCCAATTCTTGCTTATATGAAGAGTACCTCTAGAGGTTTATGGTGTAAAGGTGCCACCGACACCCAAAGATCAATTTTTCCACACCTGTTTGACAGGTACATATAATGGCAATTTTTGATAGCAAGGCCAATTCTTGCTTTCATCAAGAGTACCTCTTATAGGGTGAAGGTGTGAAGGCGCCACTGACACCTGAAGCCCATTTTTCCGCACATGTTACTTCTATCCAAAGTCTGTGGAAAAGACACCAGAATTTATCCAAAAAATCTCTAATCTTGTTCCCAGTGCGCTACATTGTGGCCTCATCATACAGACTGGCTCCCCAAGCTGTTGCTTATGAAATAAAGGAAAATTGCAGGGAAAATTTAATTTTTTTCGGCTTTATAAATGCAATTATTGCTGCAGCAGATTCTATACAGATGTGCAACTTTACAGGTAGACTGGGGGACCCCCCCAGGCACTATATTGAAAGGAATTTTTCATTTTTATGCCTTTGCTTTAAGCATCAATAAACCACTGCTCATTTCAAAATGATATTTTTTACAAACTTTTTTTTCATTGATGCAAGACTCCCAGGGCAGTAACTGGACCCCCATAACCATAGTATGCCCAATTTCTAAACGGGCATGCGGTGCTGCTGGAGGTTTTGTTACTGATCATAGAACGCGTCTGTCCACAGACTCCGTGGACCGTCTGTCTTTTATCAAAATGAATCAGTCCTGGATTACCAGCAGCTATGAAGCGCCTGATGCTGATGTCGCTGATTAACTGTTTTTGGGATGTGAAATCTGTCCAGGACTTCTAGGCTGCCTAGCAGTGCGGGTGTTAAATTAACACCCAAAGATCCAATTTTTCCGCAATTGTTTGACAGCTGCATCAATTTTTTTTTTTTACGATATGGCCAGCAAGGCATATTCTTCCTTTCATGAAGAGTACCTCTAGAAGGTTACGGTGTGAAGGTGCCACGAACACCCAAAGACCAACTTTTCCACACCTGTTTGACAGGTGCATATCATTGCAACTTTTGACAGCAAGGGCAGTTCTTGCTTTCATCAAGAGTACCTCTATAGGGTTATGGTGTGAAGGCGTCACCAACACCCAAAAAACTATTTTTCAGCACTTGTTTGACAGGTGCATCAAATTGAATTTTTTTTACAGCAAGGCCAACTCTTGCTTTCATGAAGAGTACCTCTAGAGGGTTGGGGTGTGAAGGCACCACCGACACCCAAAGACCAATATTTTCACACCTGTTTGACAGGTGCACATCATTGCAACTTTTGACAGCAAGGGTAATTCTTACTTTCATCAAGAGTACCTCTATAGGGTTACAGTGTGAAGACACCACCAACACCCAAAAACTAATTTTTCAGCTCCTGTTTGACAGGTGCATCAAATTACATTTTTTTACAGTAAGCCCAATTCTTCCTTTCATGAAGAGTTCCTCTAGATGGTTACGGTGTGAAGGTGCCACCAACACCTAAAGAAGAATCTTTCCGTACCTGTTTGACAGGTGCATATCATTGCAACTTTTGACAGCAAGGCCAATTCTTGCTTTCATCGAGAGTACCTCTATAGGGTTATGGTGTGAAGGCGTCACCAACACCCAAAAAACAATTTTTCAGCACCTGTTTGACGGGTGCATCAAATGTAATTTTTTTACAGAAAGGCCAACTCTTGCTTTCATGAAGAGTACCTCTAGAGGGTTGCGGTGTGAAGGCACCACCGACACCCAAAGACCAATTTTTCCACACCTGTTTGACAGGTGCATATCATTGCAACTTTTGACAGCAAGGGCAATTTTTGCTTTCATCAAGATTACCTCTATAGGGTTACAGTGTGAAGAAACCATCAACACCCAAAAACTAATTTTTCAGCACTTGTTTGACAGGTGCATCAAATTTAATTTTTTTACAGCAAGGCCAATTCTTCCTTTCATGAAGAGTACCTCTAGAGGGTTATAGTGTGAAGGTGCCACTAACACCCAAAGAAGAGTTTTTCCACACCTGTTTGACAGGTGCATATCATTGCAATTTTTGACAGCAAGGCCAATTGTTGCTTTCATCAAGAGTACCTCTTATAGGGTTACAGTGTGAAGGCACCACCGACACCCAAAAGCCAATTTTTCAGCACCTGTTTGACAGGTGCATCAAATTAAATTTTTTTTACAGCAAGGCCAATTCTTGTGAAGAATACCTCTAGAGGGTTATGGTATGAAGGTGCACCCAAAGACCAATTTTTCCGCACCTGTTTGACAGGTGCATATAATGGCAATTTTTGATAGCAAGGCCAATTCTTGCTTTCATCAAGAGTACCTCTTATAGGGTTACAGTGTGAAGGCGCAACTGATACCTGAAGCCCAATGTTTCCACACTCGTTACTTCTATCCAAAGTCTGTGGAAGAGACATCAACATTTATCCAAAAAATCTCTAATCTTGTTCCCAGTGCACTACATTGTGGCCTCATCACACAGACTGGCTCCCCAAGCTGTTGTTTAGGAAATAAAGGAAAATTGCATGGAAAATGTCATTGTTTTGGGCTTTATAAATGCAATTATTGCTGCAGCAGATTCCATACATGGTACAGATGTGCAACTTTACAGGTAGACTAAGGGAACCCCCCAGGCACTATATTGAAAAGATTTTTTCATTTTTATGCTTTTGCTTTAAGCATCAATAAACCACTGCTCATTTCAAAATGATATTTTTTACAAACTTTTTTTTCATTGATACATATCTCCCAGGGCAGTACCTGGACCCCCATAACCAAAGTATGCCATATTACTTGCAAATAAGCCATCAAAATGAGCACTTTTGATTTTTCACGTTCGGGTCCCATAGACTTCAATGGGGTTTGTTATTTGGTTCAGAACTTTCCTGATGTTCGAAAGTTCTGGTACGAACAGAAAAAGGGGTAGTTCGGCCCATCCCTATCTGTCATCACTATAACAGTCATTATTGTGAGCAATATTTTATAATGAAAATGTTTTTTAATCTTCAGTCTGCATGTGTCTCCTTCAGTGGACCCCAGGGTTTATTTCACGTTAACATCCCTCAAGGCAAGGTTTTGGTTACCTTTGGATGGAAATGATGGGATACATATGAAAAATACACAAGGAGAGAGAAGCAAAAACATGGTAAAATTATTGCCAGAACAAGTTAGTTTGTGTCTTTACACGCCTTCCTTATTTAACATGAAAGATGCATTACACTGTTTAACTCCAGCTAAAACATTGCATTTCTCTTCAGATAGGGTATGGAAGGGATAGAGCTCTTGACAGGTTTTTATTGCCTACTGTGTTTCTACTGGGGAGGTTTTCCCAAAACAGTGATAGTCCCTCATTTGCAGGTACAGTCCCTCTTTTGAAACCAAATATTCCTGTACCTTTTTTCTACTCATTTTCCCCTCTTTTTTGTTTAATTTTTGAACCTGTATGAACCTGTATAAAATAATGAATTATTTAATTACCAAAAGGATTAGGCTATGCTAAACCTGTCATCTAACTTTTAAACGCCTGTGTTTTTAATTTAAATGTAGTGTGAAAAAAAACCTGTGGGTTTAAACCTATTTTTTTAAATGTATTGTTCTTCACCGTCTGCCTAACTGGGGGTGTGGCAGGGCTGTGTCCTTTGTTTATATACTTTGTACTAAAAAGTGACCCTCATCCCCATCTAAAAAAGTTGGGAGGGTATAAAATCGTTTACATGACCTGAGAGTGTGATTTTAAAATGAAATAGTTCTACATTGTAAAAGGCAACTAGAGCTCTCAAATATTTCCAAAAATAAGTAATTTTCAATTCAGCTTTTTTTGGATGAATATATCTGGTTGTCTATTTTTTGCTTTACTTTAATTTTTGTAATTATACTTTTTTTAGAAGCTAAAATATAGAAAATATATAAGATACTATTTACATGTTTTTTTCACAGATATAACTTCACATCCATAGAGCAGTTGATACAACTTTTCATCTGGTTATTTTTGGTAATCAACCTATTCCTTATCACATTCAATAAAAACTCATAAATTTGCATTTGGTCTGATAGGAAGTGATATGTGGTATATCTATTTACTGTATGCAGTGGGTGTATAAAATTGGATATGACTTTTGTAGTTCCCAGTGGTTACTTAGCTGCACATTTTGCTTAAAGGAAAGATAGATTGCTTCATTTCTTTTGTATTAATAATGTAACAATGGTTATGATTTTAAACAAAGTATGAAAAACTTAACACAAGCATTCACTTTCATAATACTAGACAGTGCATTTTATAATTTTATATTCCACAACTATTATTAGTAAAACATTTATAAAAGACTTAAGGGTAATTTGAGCTTAACAATGTGACCACCTCAAGCCCTTAACCAAAATGAAAAAGTAGCACTGCTCCAGGTGTGTCCACTATTACAGGAAATCAGGAAATCGGGTGCTGGTCCACCGAGATGCATGCAAAAAAAGGATTTGTGAATGACCACATTTTGATATAAACTGCATTTACAGGAAAAAAGTTCACAAAAAAGTGGAGTGGTGGAACACAGAGCACTCTGTGTTCTAACGCTTCACTTTGCTTTGGGTCTTTCTTCAATTAAGGCAGTATATATGGAGAACAGTCATACACAAATCCTTTTTTTGCATGCACCTCATGCCCTTGTAGTGAAATAGTGTCATATATTTACATAATTAAGCACTGACAGCATATAGCAGCCATGTACAGGCAACTGCACACCATTTCTTTTCTTAGGCCCGGTTCACACTGGTGTGATGTGAGAACCCTGCGAAACCACTGCGGTTTCCCGCACGGCACCCGACTCGCACGGCAGTTCACACTGCCATATGTGAACTGAGGGGAGTGTCAATACAATGTTAACAACACCCCCATTTCAGCTCACATATCGCACTGCAAACTGACAGTTCGGACATGAATTGGATCGCATAGGTGTGAACACCCATGAGCTCTGATTCTGGTGCAGACACAAAAAAGGGTCCTGTGCGAGTTTGGTCCGAATGTGATGCAATTTTAGCCATACTACCTGTATGGCTGAAATCTCATTGCACAGACATCACATTCGGTGTCTGTCATCACACTAGTGTGAATCGGCACTTAGTCTGTGAGTCTGGTGCTACAGATATATCACATATCACTTCCAATTAGCCCAAGGTAAATTTATAAGCATTCATTAAATGCAAGGTGCTTTAAAATACACGTATATATATACTGTATATATTTTTTTATATGGGTCAAAAGCCTAGTCCTGCCCCTGCAGACTTCTGAACTGCACTATTGGCCATTGAGACTGCAAAACTTCTACGTCAATAGTGAAGCTTAGAAAATGAGTAGGGCCTGGTCCAGACTACAGAACAATTAACCCAATAAGTAAGTATATTTCAGAGAACCTTACTTTGAGGCACAATTGTGATATGGACACCTGGGGAAATGTGATACTGTAAGTGTTGAAGGTGCTAGGTGCAAGGAGTTAGATATGCATGTGACAAGTCAGGTTCATGCTAAATTCCTAACAAGAAACTATTGTTAATGTTAAGTTTCTAAAGTTTTTTTTTTAAAACAATTAACTTGCTTTTTCAAATTTATTTATGATAATGAATATAAAAATACATTGTATTTCAAGCACTTTCATAGACAATAAAATTCAGAGCAGTGCATAGAAGTCAATATGATAATGAATGCACAATTTATACTAAATACCATGGAAATAGCATAACGATGAGGAGTAGGTATAAACCAAACTATCTAAGTTTTGGTTCAAGCAGGGTTTGGCAAACTATGGGCAGTGCAGTGGCTTAGTGGTTAGCACCGCCATATGGTGCCACTAGGGGTATTGTTTCAAAATCTGGCCATGATACTACCTGCATGCAGTTTTCATGTTCTCCCTGTGCCTGCACCTGTTTGCTCCAGTTTCCTCCCACACCCCAAAGACATGCTGGTAGGTTAGTTGGATCCTGTCTAAATTGGCCTTGGCATGTGTATGTATAAATTTGAGTTAAGGTCCTTAGATTGTAAGCTCCTTGAGGGCAGAGACTGATGTAATTCTATAAAACTCAAGACCCCTTATAGAATGGAGGTCAAATTTAGAGGCTACTTTAGCAGACTAAGTGACATTGACACAGGCACGTACAAAAATCTATATAAATATCATTTAATTCCATCCAAAAATATCAGAAATCCAAATAACAAAAATACCCTTCCCCACATGCTTCAAAAGACAGCATTGTCTCAAACTACATTAGCAAATGTGCATAAATCACTATGACTTTTAGTGATTATTGGTGTAGGGTAACACACCCTTGCTGGCATTGAAACCAACCATATGTACACTTCATATTGCCAGTTAGTCACTTAAGTCCCAGCACAGCTATTATTACAATACCCAGGTATATAAGTAAACTCTTTAGGACATAGTTAGTGTAGGTATGTGTCAAGGATACCATATGCAGGTATCCAGCAGGGATAATCAGATCAGTTGGCTGCACTTGAAGGAATCAGGACCAGGTGTAAGGTGAAAATACCAATATGTTTATTATACAAATAACACACACTTCCAACACCAAACACCAGCAAACACAAATGAGCAAGTAAAAGATGAACACACCAAACCCCAAAATAAACACCTATCTGACTAACTAAATCCAAATAAAGAAAACACACACATATACAATAAGCAACCAGGGATACCAGATACGGGGAGCAGGGAGCCAGGTACCGGGAAAAGAAGAGAGCAAGGGAACAGGTTCAGGAATCAAGTCTCTGGGTCTGGATCGCAGATCAGGAATCAGAGCAGAGCAGGTCAGGTCAGGTTCAGGCATGGACACAGCTTGCAGAGGGTTACGAAGTCACAAAAGGGACGTTCGACACAGGTACGGACTTGGACTGGACTGGACGAGACGAGACTAAGGACTAGACGCTAGGTCTGGGTCTCTGAACTAAGGACTTGGACAAGGGAACGAGAGAAGAAAAGGGCCATGGACCGAGGGACGAGGGGCATAGACCATAGGGACCAACGAATAACATATACACACACAAAAGAAATAAACCTAAATCAATCAGTCTATCCACAAATAAAACCCCAAACCACACAAGTAGAAAATGAACGAGTAAACACAAACGACCACAAACCACAACCTTCACACACAATAAACATATTATTTGTATAACCATAAAAGTGG
>BLSH010433818.1:905293-945586 GCA_018402905.1 Glandirana rugosa
AAGGTAGGTGGGTTAAAGGCAGGGAAGGTGCAGCGGTTGGAAACAGGGTACAGATATTGAGTTGGTAACAGGGTATATTGGGCTGCAACTGCGGTTGCTAAGGGCGATGGAGAAAAAGACATTTCAGCAGCCAGGTGTCTGGCCACAGAACTGGGTGGTTGCAGGCTGACAGAGGCCAAGTGCAATATTTTTGACCATGCTTGTAATAAAGGTTGCACGAAATCTGATTTGCATACTGCCTGTCTGACTAGAGATTGCACAGAATCAATACACCCCCTTAGCACCTGTTGGGAACATGCTGAGTAGTGTTCAAAGAAAAAGGCTGAGTCGTCTTCCAGTAACCAAACTAATGAAACCACCTGCATTAAACTAAAAGGTGGGGTGTAATCATCACCACCACTCGGGACACCAGACAAAGCCAACTTTGCACAAATTTGAATGAGTGGCTGAACCTCTCCAAACAAAAATCTGCCCTGATCAACAAAAGAGTGAGCCAAACGGATGCATTCCAACAATTGCTCCCTAGTCTGCTCTTTCAAAATCCGGCAACAATAATCCCTGTCTTCTGTTGCAAGCAGTGAGAAATACAAAATATCTTCAGCATGCATTTTGCAGCAGTTAGCTATGCTCAGACCTGATTCCCAGGTGCAGCCGATCTGATTGTATGGCTTCAGTGTTATGTCAAGGATACCATATGCAGGTATCCAGCAGGGATAATCAGATCAGTTGGCTGCACTTGAAGGAATCAGGACCAGGTGTAAGGTGAAAATACCAATATGTTTATTATACAAATAACACACACTTCCAACACCAAACACCAGCAAACACAAATGAGCAAGTAAAAGATGAACACACCAAACCCCAAAATAAACACCTATCTGACTAACTAAATCCAAATAAAGAAAACACACACATATACAATAAGCAACCAGGGATACCAGATACGGGGAGCAGGGAGCCAGGTACCGGGAACAGAAGAGAGCAAGGGAACAGGTTCAGGAATCAAGTCTCTGGGTCTGGATCGCAGATCAGGAATCAGAGCAGAGCAGGTCAGGTCAGGTTCAGGCATGGACACAGCTTGCAGGGAAAACACTGAAGCATTGGGACAGGGAGCAAGGCGGGTTTATATAGTCCTAGCAGACCCATCAGGTGCAGCTTAATGAGCTCAATCTCCTGGGAGACACCCGCTGGTGGCCACCAGAACTACACCATTTGGTTTTCTCAATACTGCCACCAGCAGGTGACCCAAGCAAGGACACTGACAGTATGCAATTGCTTAAAAATTTTCAATAAACGTGTTTTATGGAGTGCAGCTGTCCAGCATATCTCTACACGCTCGTTTGGGCACTTAGTCAAGACCATCCAGTACCTTGACAGGACTTTTTTGGTTTCCTCCCATTATGTCCTGAATCGTGTAATGAGTCTTATCGTTTCATTTATCTAAATTCTTTGGGATTTCTTCACTTGGTGCCAGCAGGATGTCTCTGTTTGTCTCAAAAGCTTTCTTCCTTGCTTATGGGATTTGCCTATGGGAATACCATCTTTCCCAAATCTTTTATAAAGCTCATCAGTTGGTCATTGTTTGTTAAGTACCAGGTGGCTCCGCCCCTTATCTATATTAGAACTGTCAAATGGCGGAGCCTATAATGGGCAATCAGCCTTAAATGACAGCAGAGTGTTTTTTTGTTTTCTTTTTTGGGATCCATGGTGGCGGCCGGCTGACGATCTACATTGGGGGACTTTGTTTTTTTTTTAATAAAGGAAATGTCAAAAATCTGTCTACTGTTTTCATTTATTTTTCACACTTTTTTTGGTGAATGGGTAGGGGTATGTACCCCATACTCATTCACATGGGGGGGGCTGGGATCTGGGGGCTTGTTAAAGGGGGCTTCCAGATTCCAATAAGTCCCCTGCCAGCAGACCCCCACAACTACAGCCCACAAAATGGGGAGAAGGTGCTTATGGGTAGGTTCTGCCCCCCCAACCCAGAGCACCCACCCCTCATGTTGAGGGCATTTGGCCTGGTATGGTTAAGAAGGGGAGGGTGCTTGCTCACCCCCCTTTCCTGTCCTGTCAGCCTGCATGCTCAAATCAGGGTCTGTTACATGTTTTGGGGGATCCCATGCCAAAATGTAAAAAGAAAATGGCATGGAACACCATACCCAACCCAAAGGGCTTGGTATGTACTGGAGGGGGCCCACGCAATTTTTTCAAATTTTTTGTTGTATTGCTGGATGCCGGCAATAGCTTGCAGCCATGTAGTACATTAAATGCATTTTTTTTCTTTATACATGCTACAAATGTGCCACTTTACCTGCAGACTAAGGGAACCCCTAAACTATATATTTAAAGGAATTTTTCATTTTAATTGTTTCACTTTAACCACTTCAGCCCCGTAAGGATTTCACACTTTAGGACCAGAGCCCTTTTTGCGAATTCAGCATCCAGACAACTGTGCAGGGGGCTTACCAGCCACACAGGGATCTTGCCCCTCAGCAATATATGCATCAGCTTCTGCCACAGATGCCCCATCAACACTGCAATTGATCCTGACTGCTGGGACTGGGTGACCAAACCGTTCGTCTGAGCTCATCAGCCAGGACAACCTCACCATCCAGGCCGGTCAAACCGGTGAAGTCTGGTGAGATCGTTCAGTGTTTCTCTACTATAATCCTGCTGTATCCACAGTGACCACTTGTCAGAGTTGTGACCTTCAATGACTGTGTTTCAATGTCCAGTTGACCAATACTTGTAGCATACCCATTTATGATTTCTATCCCACTTTACCACTGAGGACAATCCCTCCTGAGACTGCCACATCACGGTTTATCTACCCATGAGTTTTGTTCATATTGGCCATCTCTCACTATAGTGTTTCCCGTCTATCCATTCCTGCTCACTTCCATTAGCGATATATTCATCTAACACATTGATCTTCAGTACAAGCGGCTAGGCTACTGGGATAAACAGCCCATTGTGTTGGATCCCAGACATTCTACTGACCACTTCTGAAGTCCGATGCTCAGTGAGGTGGTATTGGTGTGAATGCGACCGGTCGGCTTATGTGTGGGGGGTTTTTGTTTTTAAATATAGGCAACGTTGTCTTTTTTTACAACACTATCTGTGGTGGTGCATTCTGTCTTTTGGTTATGGAGTTATTTATGTCAGTTACCAATAAAATTGTGTTATATTTGGCTGTGTGACCCAGCATGAGTCCTTTTGGTGTCTTCACCTCTCTTTTTGCTAGAAAGTGCAGCGTGTTTCACGCATGTGTGATAGGGAACCGGCTGTGAAGCCGAAAGGCTCCATTGCCAGTGTCCCTTAGTGGCGATGGCGGCAGCAGCATCTGATAGTTGATCTGAAGATCGGCTTCAGGTGCCGACATCTCAGGATCCCTGGACAGGTATGTGTCTATATACTAAAAGTCAGCATCTACAGTATTTGTAGCTGCTGACTTTTCATTTTTTTCCCAGGCTGGACCTCCTCTTTAAGCAGTATTAAAATCACTGCTCCTTTAAAAACGATAGTTTTTAAATACATTTTTTGCATTAATATACAGCATCTCACTGTATATCAATATATCTACAGTATCTCAGTATCTTAAAGACTTCAATGGGGTTCGGGTCAAAACTTTTTGCACCAACATCGAGTGTCTCTGCAGGTATGATGATGTCAACACTGAAACTCCTCCGGGCGGAGTTTCAGTGGTGACGTCACCATGCCTGAAGAGGAGCTCAAAGTTACTTTTATAGAATCATGGAGCCTTATATTTGTCAGACCAGCACCTCTTTCACTTCAAAGGTTTTATTAGTGGAACACCCCAACTAAAACACGTACATGTGTCGGTGCAGCAGCCACCTCTTCTCTCTACAGTTACTTCCATCCCTGGCAGCAACATGCAGTGACAGCAATCATGGGAGGGAGGCGGGGTGGAGCTTGTTTTACTGGCATGTGTAGGGAAGTGAGTATTATAACTAGAGTTGAGCGAACTTCTAGAAGTCTGGGTTCTGCTGGTTCGGCCGAACTTCGGGACAAAGTCCGGGTTCGGGTCCGGACAGAACCCGAACTTTGTCCCGGACCCCGAACCCCATTGAAATCAATGGGGGCCCGAACTTTTAGGCACAAAAATGGCTGTAAAATAGTCCTGGAAAGTCCTAGAGGTCTGCAAAAGGAAGGACATGGGGGTAAGGGTGGGACAAGTGACCTACAAAGAAATGGGGACAGGAAATAACTTTAAATATTTTTAAAAAAATAAAAACATAAAAAAAGCAAAAATGGAGGTGGATGTGGACCATCTTCAAACTGGGTCTGAAAAGTATTAATTAATGGTAGAAGCCATATAACTGTTCTAAAATCATCTTCAAACTGTGTCAAAAAAGTATAAATAAGCCGGGAGAACCCATATCACTGTTCTGCAAACATCTGGAAGCTGTGTGTGTCACTTTAAATAAAACCGGGAGAAACCATACTACTGTTCTGCAAACATCTGTAAAGTCTGTGTGTCACTTTCAATATAACCGGGACTAACTGAACTACTGTTCTGCAAACATCTGTAAAGTCTGTGTGTCACTTTCAATATAACTGGGGCTAACTGAAAATCTGTTCTGCAAACATCTGTAAAGTCTGTGTGTCACTTTAAATATAACCGGGACTAACTGAACATCTGTTCTGCAAACATCTGCAAAGCCTGTGTGTCACTTTAAATATTACCGGGACTAACTGAACTACTGTTCTGCAAACATCTGTAAAGTCTGTGTGTCACTTTCAATATAACCGGGACTAACTGAACATCTGTTCTGCAAACATCTGTAAAGTCTGTGTGTCACTTTAAATATAACTGGGACTAACTAAACATCTGTTCTGCAAACATCTGTAATCAGATTAAACAATTGTATGTGTATATTTGATCAATTTTATGTGTATAGTTTTATGTGTAGATCTATAATAGTCTATCACTCAAATACAGTGCTTACCAACACATTATATAAAATGCATTACCTCCTCAGACCTCACCACAAATTAATTCCAAATAAAAATAATACATTCATATTAGGGTTGTCCTGATACCACTTTTTTAAGAACGAGTACAAGTACCGATACTTTATTTCAAGTACTCGCCGATGCCGATTACTATACTTTTTTAATGTCATGTGACAGTGGCACTAATATGCAGCACTGATGACATGTGGACTTTTTTTACAGTTTTATTTTTTTAAATTTTTTTTTTATTATTTTTTTTACAATTTATTTATTTTTGTTATTTTTTTTACATTGCTTCTTTTTTTTTTTGGGGGGGGGGGGGAGGGGGAGTGGACGGTGTCATTGTGTTTTTTATTTTATTTTTTATTATTTTTACAATTTAACCATTTAGATATTTATGTATTACAATTCTTTTATTTTGTTTTATCAGCCCTGTTGGGGGGTGGCTTTGGTGAGATGTCATGCATAACAACAAATAATACTGCGCTCACATGTCACTCAAAACATGTTGAAATAGCTCTCATACCACTCTGGCATGTAGAGGGTAAACATGGGCAGAGGGAAAGAAAGTCCCAAGGAAGTCCAAGGGCAAAGTCCGGAGGAGGTGTGCAATTCAAGGCAGCTGGCTAAACGGAGCAGGAAGAGTCTGTAGACCAAGACATAAACAAGAGAGCAGCGCCTCTAAGTGCAACACCTTCTTTAATGATAAAGGGTATAAGTAAATTTACACTCACATAAAAAATTGGATAAAAGATCGGATAGAAACAGAAAGGATCATCTGTGGATCACCAGGTGGTGTGCAGGCAGGCATGGAGAGGAAGCCGATGCCCGTCACGCTGTTGGCTTCCAGCGCAAGCTGGGACACAAAGCCGATCACAAACCGTCCACACGCTCAGCACCACATCACTTCCGGGTCACCAAACAGGAAATGCGCGCGTTCGGATCATTCATGATCCCTCATCAGGCAAGATTGTAGTAGGACAGCTCTTATTTAAAGGCAACTGGGTAGGGCCCACAATATACTCATGAGTGAATTAAAAGGGACATGGCAAAGGATATAAATATAAACGCAGTTGTAACTGAAAAAAATCTTAAACACAAAATAAAAATGAAAATGAAAATAAAAATAAAAGTAATGATAAAAATAAATTTAATAAAAATAAAATTAAATATAAAAATAAAAAGAAAATAAAAATAAATATAAATAATAATAATAATAATAATAGTAAAAAACTTATAATAATAATAAATGAATAAATATAAATAAAAATACAAATAAGTAATGAAAATGAAGTCTTAAACAAGAAATTATATAATGGCACGTGAATACATAATCCATCAATTATACCTAATATCCACATAATATAAGTAATAATATATATATATATATATATATATATAGCAAATGTATGTTAAAAATATAAAAAAAAAAAAAATATATATATATATATATACATATACATAAAAAAGAAGTGTAAAAAAGCCTGCTCGAAACAAAAGAGATATTGGATGCCCAGTAGCTCCCCCCTTTTTTTACTAATTAGAGGAGTGTGTTCACCTCGATCTCCTCGTTCATATCCCCAGGAGAAAGGGTGTCCAGGGTAAAAATCCAAAAATTTTCCCTATTACACAAACGTTTATACCGCTCCGCCAAAGGGAAAGTTTTGGAGATGGATTCTATTACCCAAACCCGCAATCCCTGAATACTTTGATCGTGATGTTCAACAAAGTGTCTAGGGACACTATGTTTATCTGAACCCTTGTCCACAAGGCCTCTATGCTCACCAAACCTCTTTAATATTTAATTTTATTTTTATTACATTTATTTTTATCATTACTTTTATTTTTATTTTCATTTTTATTTTTATTTTGTGTTTAAGATTTTTTTCAGTTGCAACTGCGTTTATATATATATCCTTTGCCATGTCCCTTTTAATGCACTCATGAGTATATTGTGGGCCCTACCCAGTTGCCTTTAAATAAGAGCTGTCCTACTACAAGCTGACCTCTATCTTGCCTGATGAGGGATCATGAATGATCCGAACGCGCGCATTTCCTGTTTGGTGACCCGGAAGTGACGTGGTGCTGAGCGTGTGGACGGTTTGTGATCGGCTTTGTGTCCCGGCTTGCTCTGGAAGCCAACAGCGTGACGGGCATCGGCTTCCTCTCCATGCCTGCCTGCACACCACCTGGTGATCCACAGATGATCCTTTCTGTTTTTATCCGATCTTTTATCCAATTTTTTATGTGAGTGTAAATTTACTTATACCCTTTATCATTAAAGAAGGTATTGCACTTAGAGGCGCTGCTCTCTTGTTTATGTTTTGGTGAGATGTCCCCTGACATCTCCCTTTTGAGACAGGGAAAGGGACTAAGAACACAGATTCCCCAGTCCCTTTCTCTGCAGCCTCCACTGCACTGAAGCTGAATTGACAGGAGACAGGGGCTCTTGTTCATTCATAAACACAGTTTACAATGCTTAGTGACAGTAAATGACAGACAGTTCATTCGGAAACAGGAAGGAGCTGGTAAATTACATATTTATCAGCTCCTTCCTCCGCTCTCCATCCTGACAGAATGAGGACAGATGGGACGGAGGAGCATGAAGAGGGACTGGAGGAGTACGGAGGGGGATGAAGAAGCACTGAGGGGGAATGAGGAGCATGGAGGGGGACCGAAGGAGCAAGGAGGTGGACCGATGAGCACGGAGGGGGGCCAGAGGAGCATGGAGGGAGATCAGAGTGGGACCAGAGGAGCATGGTGTGGGACAGGAGCATGGAGGGGAATTGGAGGAGCATGGAGGGGGGGACTGGAGGAGGATACGGGGACAGTCAGGGGGTGATCTGTGTGGTGGGGGGAGTTACAATCACCGATCTCGCTGTATACATTTCATTAAAGCAGCTGAAAGCCACGGGAGGAGAAGCGGCTGTCATCTGCTTTAATGAAATATATACAGGGATATCAGTGATTGTAACTCCCCCCCCCAGTGACGCACTGATCACCCCTGACTGCCCAGGTATTGGATTATGCATCAGAGCATTTTGCTAGAGTACAAGTACTCGGGCAAATGCTCGGTATCAGCACCAATACCGATAATAGTATCGGCATCGGTGCAACCCTAATTCATATTAAATAGATTAATCAAATACATATCAAATAAATACATTTAACAATTCATATATATCCATATACCATAGTGATAAGACCATAAACCAATTCAGTGTCCATTTGATGCATATTGTGCAAGTAATATGTATATCTCCACTCTCAGTGTTAAAAAGTGATAGTGCTTTATATGCATCAAAATACTTTTAAATCATATAAGTCCATGCACAATTTTAATCTCTGTTTTATGCAACATACAAAAAAACAAACAGAAAAAAAAAACAGCTGAAATAAAGTGCTAATGCTTCATATCTTCATAAGTGCACTCTCAGTGACTCAAAATCACTCACCAGATGTATTTGACTTCTTATTACAAGGTGGTCAAAAAGCTCTGAATAATGTTGCTTAATAAACAGGGAGGTAGAAAACTATTTCAAAGGGTGAGGGGGTGATGCATTTTATTTAACCCCTTGCCATCTGGTTGTAGTTCTTAAATGGCTGGGTGGTTCACCCTCAATGCTTGGCACATCCTGCAATCACTGTGTCCTTTGGACACAGCAGATCACAGATGTGGGTACAGGGCCAATTAACAGAGTCTGATCGCCACCACACCAAATGAATGCACACACCAGGCACCCTGTTACCAGATCAGTGTAAGCCAGCAACAGTGTTCCTGATTGCTGCCAAACCAGTGCCAGTGTCACCAGAGCTAGCACAGCTATCAACAGTGCCCCTGATCACTGCCACATCAAAACAATGTCATCAGAGCCAGTGAACCTATCAAGTATTTTTGATCACTGCCCATCCAGTGCAATGTTGCCTCTGCCTGCTGCCTGTACTGACCCTTACCTGTTTATTGACCAAGTTTCCACTTGCTGCCTGGACTGACACCAGTACCAGTCATCCCCTGCACACAACTGCACTCTTGGATTCATAAACCACAGTAATTCTTTTGTTCACCCTCTGTTCAGCCTCTTGTACCTCCTGGCCAGTGAACATGGCATTCCTAGGGGCCACATAGGCTAGGCTTGCTTGGCTCATAGCTTGCTTGGCTCATAGGTACGGAGACTGCTGCAGGTGGTGCTACACTAAGCTATATTCCCTGACCACTCATACAGAGGTGAGCATTACAGTACACTGTTTATGATAAAATGTTGGTTGATTTTTGCGATGCAAGAGATACAATGCCTGGCACTCCTATACTCAGGAGAAGGAGCAGAATGTGTTTTGAGGTGAAATTCTAAGTATGCACCTGCTGTGTGTAAGAAGTATCATATTGCATTGACAACTCGGTGTAAAAAATACATTTTCAATTTTACACATTTTTCAAAAACTTGTGGCAAAAAAATAACTCTTCAAAAGACTTACCATGTCTCTTAAAAATACCTTTTTACTTTCCAAAATGTGGTCATTTTGTGGGTGTTTCTACTGTCCTGGTGCTCCAGGGCCTCCAAAAATGTGTAGTCAGGAAATTAGATGTGTAATTTATGCCACCAGAAAGCCTGATGGTGTTCCTTGGAATTTTGACTCTGGATGTGAAAAAGTCTCACACTTATGCTGATATCACCATACTCAGGAGGATTAACAGAATGAGTTTGGGGGTGTAATCCTAATAACATGCAGGTTTAAGGCAATCATAATTTTAAGTGTATTATGATATCCTATTAATAGCCCATTTGTTTCATATTTATTAACCAGTTCCAGTCTGGGCCAATTAAAATCATGTAAAAATATGCATTTTTTTTCTAGAAAACTACTTAGAACCCCCAAACATTACTTATTTTTTTAAGCAGAGACTCTAGAGAATAAAACAATGGGTGTTGCACATTTTTATGTCACACGATAGTTTTGCTACACTTCAATTAATTTTCTGTTTCAAATCTTTTTATTGAAAAAGAATTTTATGTACAGCAAGAGAAACATACCAATAAATCCAGCGCCTGGCATATCAAAAATTTCTCCCCATCAAGGTACACATATGAAAAGTGGGTACATGTTTACAAAACGTGAAATTAGTAGAAGAAAGTATAAAATAAACAGCAATATTTGAGTAACAACTGACTAGCACCCTTCCCAAATAACCGAGAAAGTCAATAATTATTGACGTGCGCAATGCCTGATCAGAGGAGGTAATTCCCAGGCAGGGAGGAGCCCGCCATCCCCCCAGCCACCCCAACTGGGAACAGACTGTGGCCGGGAGGAGCAACAGGAACCCTCCCCCCCCCGGGAACCCCCCCCACCGAGGGAGCATGGGAGAGTAAAGTCTCTAAACCAGCCTAGAAAACTGTGTCCAGTCAAACATGTTAAACCCGTTATCATAAACCTCTATATGAAGGATAATCAAGACTCCCCCACACCGCAAGGGTGTGAGGAAGCAGATCGGCCCTTTTACCAAACACATCTTATCCTATAAGTGAAGATCAAAAGTAAGTCGATCTAGAAGATAAAGAGGACATAGAGGCCTGAAGAAAAGATAAAGAGAAATAGGCCAGTGAGAAACGAAGGAAAAGAAAGGGAAGGTAGACACCAGTAAAGTTAGTTGGAGAAGCAGGGGAAAGGTTCACCCTGGTAATTTTAAGTAATTCCTCCAGGGTTCCAAAACCAGATCGAATTTAGGGGTGGTATCCAGGATATAACTGGCCAGCTTTTCTTGGACCATTATCCAGGAAATCTTCCGCAGAGCCTCAGAAAAGGAAATTGATGAATGTTTCCAGGATCTAGCGATTGAGATCTTAGCCCCCAGCAGAATAAATTGGGTGAGTTTGAATAATGGTTTGGACAGACCTTCAGGTTTAGAGTTGAGAAGGGCTATTTATGTGCATTGGGGTATCGGGAGACCTGAGACCTTTCGGATCAGATGAAAAATTTTGTTCCAAAAACCTCTCAGCCAGGGACACTCCCACCACGTGTGAAGGAAGGAGCCCACATGATTGCAACCTCTGAAGCAGAGATTAGAAGCATTGGGAAATATAGCTGCTAAACTGGAGGGTACCAAATACCACCTGATAAAGACCTTTAAATTGGCTTCCTGTAGTGAGATATTGACTATCCCTTTCTGGCAATGTAAGAATAGAGAGGACCATTCGTCTGCTTCCCACTCCACATTTAGGTCTCTTTCCCATTTAACCACATGCAGGGGTCTGGATGAGTCATCTACCAGTGCGGCGTAGATCAAGGAGATACCACCTTTCATGTCTACAGTTCCCGAACACCACTGTTCATAGGGAGTGATGCCTGAATGGTCCTTCTTGGAATTCTACCAAGTGTTCAGAAAGTGGTGTATTTGAAAAAATCGAAATTTTTCTGAGAGCGGCATGTCAAGCTTGTTTATAAAATGTGATAATGTCATAGGTCCAGACAATGTTAAAAAATGGCCTATACGATATAGTCCTTTGTCCGTCCACCATTTAAAGGCCTTAATATCTAGACCAGGTGGAAATAGAGGATTATGAAAAAGGTGAGCGAGCGGACAAAGAGCTGGAATTAATTTTGGGGACTTGAGGACCGAGTCACATAGGGCCATAGAGTGGGATAGAGTAGGAGAAAGAATTGGGGGGCCTTGATTTAAAAGGGACTCCTATCAGGAAGTCGATAGTATTATATGGAACTGCCTGTCTTTCTATTTTAACCCAGTCTGGAACATTTTCTTTTGAGAAGACTGTGGAAAATTGGGCTAATTGGGCTGCCTGATAATATTTAAAAAGGTGTGGGAGACCTAGGCCCCCTTGAGTACGTCTCCTGTAGAGCACCTTAGCTGAGCACCTAAAACCTTTAAGGGCCCAAATAAATTTCAAGATCAGGGATTGTAGTTTTTGCAGATCGGACTTCTTAACCGGAATAGGGAGGGCCCTAAAGAAATATAAAATCCTAGGAAGGATTTCCTTGGTCGCATGTATCCTGCCCAACCAAGATAGATTCTCCCGGTCCCAGTTGGAAATATCCTGTGCCAATTTCTTAAGAAGAGGGGGATAGTTAGCTTCAAATAGTTTATCTGTTTTGGCTGTCAGACTGACCCCCAGGTAGGGGATCTGGGAAGGGTTCCAACTAAATCTGTATTGGTCTTTCAGATGGCAAACGTTTTTTTCAGGCAAAGTAATATTCAAAGCTGCTGATTTAGACCAATTTACGCATAGGCCAGAAATTTCGCCAAACAATTGGAGTAGCTGTATAACCTTAGGGGTAGACATAAGGGGAGTGGAAATGAACAAAAGCAAATAGTCTGTGAATAGTGCGCATTTGTGGGAGTATTGGCCACAGTCAATACCCAGGATGTCTGGATCATCCCTGATAGCGATGGCCAATGTCTCCATCGCAATTGCGAAAATTAAGGGGGATAAGGGGCAACCCTGTCTAGTGCCTCGAGAAATAGGGAAGGCTTCGGAGAAAAAGTTGTGCAATTAGACTTGGGCGCTGGGGAATGAGTAGAGAGCCTTTAGGGTTTGGATAAGTTTAGGTCCAAAACCCCATCTCTTTAAGACTTCAAAAATATAAGACCAATCCACCGTGTCGAAAGCTTTGTGCAAATCGACCGACAGAACGTAACCTTCTAGGGCATGGCCCCCATCCAGTTGTAATTAAGTAGCGACACAATATCTACTGCCCTTCGTATCTGGTCGGGGCCTTGCCTGCCCGGTATAAAACCTACTTGATCTTTATGAATGTATTGGTCTATAAATTTAGAAAGTCTATTAGCTAGGATTTTAGTCATAATTTTAAGGTCGTTATTTATCAAAGAGATGGGTCTGTAATTGCTAACTTCCGAATTATCCTTCCCAGGTTTGGGGATGACCAATATAAATGCTCTGTTGGCATCATTTTGTAATACTGTACCAGATCTTAATGAATTAAAAAGTTTTGTTAGGTAAGGGGCAATAACTGGGCCGAAGGTTTTGTAATAACCCCTGGAGAAGCCATCTGGGCCGGGGGCTGAGCCTTTCTTGAGATTTTTAATCACCTCCAGAACCTCTGTTTCATTGAAAGGCAATTCTAGAGAAGTCGCGTGATCTTCCGACAGCCTAGGGAGAGTGATGGAGTTCAAAAAGGATGTAAGAGAAGTAGGGGAGGTTGCCTGGCCCTTATCATACAGTTTGGCATAAAAATTTTGGAAGGTAGTCATCATCTTTTCCGGATTCTGGGTAAGTGCCCGAGTGATCCCTGATCTTAGGAAAGGAAAAGGAGCGACATTTGGGGGACAGTCTGGCAGCCAATTTGGAGCCTATACGATCTCGCTGAAGGTACAAATGAGCCCTGGACCACTGAATTTGCTTCTCAGCTTTAGTAGTGAGGGCAAGATTCAGGGCTAGCCTACTTGCCTCCAATTGAGACCATGAATGATGTGACGGGTTCTTTTTGTGAGTTCTAGCAAGTTCTTGATATTTCCTCTCCAAATTCTCAATCTTTAACTTCCTCTCCCTTTTTAACCTGACTGATAGTTGGATAATATTACCCCTCATAACTCCTTTATGAGCCTCCCACAGAATTGAAGGGGATACTTCCCCATTGTCGTTTCTATGGAAATAATCTTTAAGTTCCTTTTCCAGCAATACACAATGCACTGGATTATTCAGAAGGGATTCATTTAGACGCCAGTGGGGGTTCCTCACTCCCCCTGGGTCGACTTTGATATGAATTAAAACTTGAGAGTGATCAGATAAGGGAGATTCTCTAATAGATGATTTAAGTACCAGGGTGGATAAAGAAGCTGGAACAAAGATATGATCTATTCTGGCCATACTCTTGTGTGGAGCAGAATAGTGGGAGTAGTCCCTCATTTTAGGGTTTAGTTCCCTCCAGATATCTATAAAGCCTAAGGAGTTAAGGGTTCTGGCTAACCTGAGGCTATGTTTCAGCGGTCGGAGTAGGCGGGGTGGACCAATGCCCGACTTGTCAAGCATAGGATCTAGAGCTAAATTTGAATCCCCACCCAATATTATCTTCCCCTCAAGGAGGGGGAGGATGCGGTTAAATAACCCTTGAAAATTTTTTATCTGGCCTGAGTTTGGGGCGTAGTATGACACGAGAGAGTATATCACTCCCCCAATAGTCCCTACCAAGAGGATAAACCTCCCTTCTGGGTCCCTAACTTCCCTCGTAAGGGTAAAAGCTAAATGCTTAGCAAAGAATATTCCTACCCCTCTTTTCTTATCTGGTGCATTCGCCAGAAAGAATTGTGGGTAGCTTGAATGTATATATTTAGGAACATATTGCTTAGGGAAGTGAGTTTCCTGTAGCAAGAGAACATCTAGATGATGGGTGTGGGCTAAATTGAAATATTTTTTCCGCTTTACAGGGGAATTAAGGCCCTGAACATTATGAGATGCCACTCTCAAAAAAGAAGGAGAATTAGCAGACATGGAGGTTGTGTAAATATCGATCTACAAACCATTTTAGACAAAGACTCACGCAGAACCGAATAATAAAAAAGGAGAAGCCCGTCCAACCAAGCAACTATGGAGCTATTCCCAGGGGATCTTCCACGAAGTAGACTTCTCTGGTGTCTAGAATAAGAAGAAGAGATCAGTAGAGGAGTAAGAAAATGTAACAATTGAAAATGTGGAAAGATTTAAGAAAATATCAGGAGGGGGCAAAAACTAGCCACTAAACCCCCTAAGTTCCTGGTGGTGGGGAGAATATGGCATCCCCTCACCAGCAGGAAGAAAAACAAAGGTGTCTGCTCTATCAGCAGAACTACAGCTGACTCAAGGAGATCCATTGACAAAATCCCAGAATCAAAGGGAGGAGCATGGCCTCCTTCCCGGTCACCTAATCGGAACCACAACAAAATTTGAACTGATGGCTTACCCGTAATTAGCCCATTAACCTGCAGCCGATACTGTAGTCTAAAAGGGCCGTCCCAACAGAACCCGACCGATCCAGTTGGGGAAAATCGGGAAGGCTCAACAAGACCCGCAGAGGGCGCTTCTGACTTATTGTTTGCTGCGTTTTTATGTACTGGACCTTTTATTCCTACAAGCTTGTTGGACATTTATGCTTTTATATATTGTCAGTTATTTTTTCAATAAAACCACTTTCTACCAGTGGGATTTTACACTATGGCGAGTGCCTATTTTTTATCTCTGCATAACTGACGCTGATACCCGAGGACCTTCAACAAACCCCCTCCAAACTCCCCTTCCCCTTCCCCCCCCCTGCATCTGTGGACACCCGCCCGTTGAGGAGGACCGTGGCCATCCTAACCCGGAACCAATCAACCAGGAGCGATCCAGAGACACTGAGAAAGGAACCGGAACCAATCGGAGGAAGGTGACCAGGCTGTGTGACGCGACCTGTGCCGTAGAACACCTCCCCTTTTCCTCACTGACGTCACGGGCCGGAGGGTCCTTATAGATCTCAAAGGCGCTTTTACATCTGAATTCTGGTAAGCCTCCACACTGACCAAAGTTGGAGCCCCTTTTTACCACATTGAATACTCATCACAAAGAGTCACTGATTTTACCTGAAGATTTACTATCTGGATATAGCACGTGGATTCCTGTCACACTTTATGGACACTTTGTCACTTTTAAAAACACTAAACATTTTTGTTGATAAATATTATCTATGAAAGCATATCTTTTTATGATTTTATTAATTTATATTTAGTTATTATATACAATTGTCTCACTTGAGTGATCACTATTCATTACTTTCTCTGACTGGTTTAATATCATAATCTGTTATCACTTGATACTTGTCATATATTCAGTTTAGCGCCACCACCACACAATTTTATAAGACCCGCAGAGGGGTCTTCTATATTTTCCTAGATTAGAGTGAGAGGCAAAACAAGGGAGTCTAGGCGGGGCAGACGGAGCTCAGCTAACTAATTCTAACATGTGTTGTTTAAAACCAACAAGAATAATTAATACCAAACATTGAGGGTATCTTCAATTCAGCTCCTGACCCGCCCTCTTATATTTGGTCCAGCCAAGGGTGGGGCCAAGAAATAGGCCCACCCCTGACCTCCCAAATAAGACCTAGAAAAGGAAATATATCGTTAAACAAAATTACACAATCGTATGTTAGTCACCCTCCATGAGGAGTGTCAAAGTTCAGGGGTCTTTGAAGACTGAAGTCCAGAGAGGCCCCCTTGGGGAACTAAAAGAAGGGGGAAAATGTGAAGATTAAGGAGGGTGGGAGTCTTTAGCCCTCTTCTGTTGCTTTTTCTGCCACATTGAGAGTATGGGACTCTGGGGGGAGGGTCTCTTAGAGGGACCCAAGTTCTTGTGTTGAGAAGCCGAGGAGGATTCAAGTGATATTAGATTAAGCTTGATCAGCAGATGTTCTCCTTCTTGGAATGAGGAAAAGCCAAATTTCTAGCCTTTGAAGATGAAAGATAGACGAAAGGGGAAAGACCACCAGTATTTGGCGGAAGATTTATTGAGAATTTCCAGGAGGGGTTTCAGGGTTCTTCTTTTCTGTATGGTAGCTGGCGATATATCCCCGAAGATCTGAACAGCATGACCTTGAATGGAGAGGTTAGAGTTGGATCTAGAGACCCTCATGATCTCCTTTAACACTATAGAAGTGAGGTTTTATCACAATGTCTCTAGGGAGGCCATCTGATCTTAGTGGTTTGAGAGCTCTATGAGCCCTGTCTAATTCCAGGCGGTGCTCCGGTATATCTGGGATGATTTCTTTGATAAAGTCGCTCACCACTGCTCGCACATCTGTGATGGTTTCTGGAACCCCTCGGATTCGAAAGTTATATCGTCTAGAGCGATTCTCCAAATCGTCAATTTTGGAGAGGGCAGCGTCCAGTTGCTCCTGAAGGTCTTGAATACGTGCAGTGTTCTGATTAATTCTGGAGGTTGCTTGGTCCGTCTTCTGTTCTATTACATCTATTGTGGTTCCCAAGCCTTCAAGGTCAGCCTGGATAACAGAGGTAATTTGGGAAGCTGTTTGGGCAAGGCCTTTAGAAAGCATTTTGGAGAATACCTCCAACATCATCTGAAAGTCTGAATGAGGTATAGGAGCTTGGGGGGTAGACGGGTCCAATTGAGAGTTAACCAGGCTCTGATCCTTGAGGGGAATAGTGATGAGTTCATCTAGGGTCCACTCTAGAAGAGATATTGTAGATGCCGGAGAAAGGGCTTGCGCTGAAGGCCAATTACCTACAGGTGGTCCTGGAGAATGAAGGACTTGAGATCCTCCGTCCAAACCGGCCTCCATCTCCTCGGTAGTCAAGAGGGTTAAGAGGGGGCCTGAAGACCCCTGAGGGCCCTACGGAGCTGGGGCCTCATAGCCAGGTTGTCGAGAGCTGTCCCTTCTGACCGCTCCTGGATGCATAATGTGAGGGTGAGGTGGGTCAATAGATCTAAAGAGGAACGCCGGTCCCTCTTTTGAAATAGGAACCTGAAGAAATGTGTATAATGTCCTTAGGAAAGAGAAAAAGGCAAGGAAAATGGGAATCCAAGCTGTAGAAGAGAGGGTGAAGGGGTTCACTGCTGAAACAATGGATTGAGGGGAGGACGTCCTGTGGTTTATGAGAGAAGGACTGAAAAATGTGAGATTCCAGTAAACAGGGGTAGAGATAGAGTGTTATAATGAGTTTGTGGAGCAGGCTTTGATAATTAACCTTACCCAGGAAAAAGAGAGTATTTACCCTATCCAGCCCTGCCAACTGGAGTGAATCTGAGGTTAGAATAAGGTATTTCCGGCCAGTGTTTAAATAATAGTCTCCCTGGGAGAACCCCTTAAGCCTCCAGCAATGTAAACCCCCTTATGAGGGTATGCTCTGTTGGCCGCTTGATGTATAGGCCCAAGTCGCGGCCTCAATTTGGTGCCAGAGGCCTGGAATGATTAGCGTGGCACTGTTCTCAAACACCCCCATTTCCTTATGTGTGTCCTGTGGATCTCCACTGCCTTCTTCCCCCCAGAACGGGTCGACCGAGCTCCGCTGCAGAGACTAGTGGCACCAGCAGAGTTAAACCCCTGTTGACTGGAAGATCTGCGGTCCGCTATGAGGATAGGCCCAAGCCACGGCCTCAAGTTGGGGTCTGCGGCCGGGCGTGAGGAGCGAGGGACGGTCCTCTAGTTTCCCTTTCTTTAGGAAGGCTCCTGCGGCTCTCCCCCACCTCACCTCCCCTTGAGCGGGTCGGCCAAGCTCCGCTACAGGTTATCGATGGACCAGGCTAGGATGGAGCTCCAGGCTCAAGCAGCCGCCATGAAGCCCCGCGCATGCCCACTTCAATGAATTTTAATGCACAAAAACACAAAATAATTGTTTGGTAAAATACTAAAATGAGGTTACGCTGAGTAAATAGATACCAAACATGTCATGAAAGGATTTAACCAACTTGCGTACACCCATGGAACAGCGCAAAACTATGGCATCTTAAGATCTCCATAGGCAATGCTTTAAAAGCTTTTACAGGTTAACAGATCAGAGATACAGGAGGTCTGGCACTAAAATGATTGCTCACACTCTGACATTTGCAGCTATACCTTACATGTGTGGCACAATCCCCGTTTACATATGCCTGCAGGACCAGCTTGCGCTTTTGTATTTGTGCCTGGGTACAGAGGAATGGGGGCACTTTAAAATTTATTTTTCTTTTTTACACTGTCCTTTAAATGTTTTTGATCATTTTTGTTTGCTATCACATGGGAAGAACAACATCCCTTGTGATATCATGGCTCATGGCAGCCATGACAAGGCTTCTTTATAGAGAGGTCTTGGGTCTATTAGGCTGGATTCACACCTATGCATTTTTAGTGCTTTTTGCATTTTGCAGATTTGCACTGCAGAATGTGTTCCATAGGAAACCATGTTAAATGGACTGCAGTGCAAATCTGGAAAATGCAAAAAGCACTAAAAATGCATATGTGTGCATTCAGCCTTAGACACCATATCTCTCCTCTGGTCTTCAAAGTATCTGATCAAACCAAGATTGGTTTGACCAGATGCATTCATAAGCTTGTATCGGCTTGTGTACATGAGACCAAAACCATAGGTGACTAAATCCTGGTCACTTCCAATTTCTGACATCACTCGGTGGGTGGAACAGCATCAGTTCCTCTCACTATATTCCAGGAAGTGGATGCCACTGGTCACATCCATATCCACTTGACCTCCAGAAGATTTACCCCCCTTCATGACCAGTGGGATATGGCACTGCGTCACTTTAACTGACAATTGCGTGATTGTGTGATAATGTACCCAAATAAAATATATGTCCTCTTTTCCCACAAATAGAGCTTTCTTTTGGTGGTATTTGATCACCTCTGTGTTTTTATTTTTTGCACTATAAGCAAAAAAACCCCAACATTTTGAAAAAAAAATATTTTTTACTTTCTGCTATAAAACATACCCAATAAAAAATGTAAAGAATCACATTTCTTAATCGATTTAAGTCCATATGTATTCCAATAAGCGTATATTGATTGGTTTGCGCAAAAGTTATAGCGCCTACAAACTATGGGATATTTTTCTTTATTTTTTTTTATAGTAATAGTGGCAATCCGTGATTTATAGCGGCACTGCGATATTGCGGCAGACAAATTGGACACTAACTGACACTTGGCACTTTATGGGGACCAGTGACAGTAATACAGTGATTAGTGCTAAAAAAAATATGCACTGTCATTGTACTAATGACACTGACAGGGAAGGGGTTAACATCAGGGGGGGAATCAAAGGGTTAACTGTGTGCCTAACCTGTGATTCAGTTTAGTGGGGGAGGGGCTTTTACTAGTGGAAGGCATGGAAGGGACTCCGTCTGCTGCCTGTAAACATAATCCTGCAGCTCTAAAGCTTCTTGGATTACATTTACTGTGTGCAGAATTGCTGGTCCTGAAAAAAACAAACCTGATCATTGCTGCAGTGATGACTAAGATATCACCCTTCATCCATGGAAGGAAGGGTGTGGTTAAATCTCATGTATATTTATAATCTTACAGTACAATTCCACTTGCATTTCACCTATATATATTCAGCATTTATGAGTTATTCCTTTTCAGTGCTATATATATATGTAAATAGACAACTTTTTGGTGGGAATATAAGGAGAGAACACTGGGGTTCATATGAGTAAAGTAGGTATTGAGGAAATATAATAAAGAGACACAATATGGTGCTGACAAGCATTCAGAATAAGATAGGTAGGCGGAGGACAACGTCTAACTGAGAGGAAACGTGTTGGGATGGGGCCACATACCATGATGAAATTTCCGCCTACGTAACTTCAAGTACATGGCGCTCATGCTGGATGATAGAGGAAGTAGGGCAAGAGGAAGCTATCTTTGATTATACTGGTAGGAGACCCCTATTTGAAGTTGGCATGGCTATATGTTAACCACTTCAGCCCTGTAAGGATTTACCCCCTTAATGACCAGAGCACTTTTTACAATTTGGCACTACGCTGTTTTAACTGGTAATTGTGCGGTCATGCAATGCTGTACCCAAACAAAATTTGCATCCTTTTTTCCCACAAATAGAGCTTTCTTTTGGTGGTATTTGATCACATCTGCATTTTTTATTTTTTTGCGATATAAATGAAAAAAGACTGAAAATTTAGAAAAAAAATGAAATTTTCAACTTTTTTATTAAAAAAAAATAAACTCAATTTTAGTCATAAATTGTTGCCAAAATGCATTCAGCCACATGTCTCTTGTAAAAAAAAGTCAATAAGCATATATTTATTGGTGTGCGCAAAAGTTATAGCGTCTACAAGCTAGGGTACATTTTCTGGAATTTGCATAGCTTTTATTTTATGACTGCCTAACTTATTTCCTGAGGTGATATAATGGAAGGGCAGTACAAAGCCCCCCCCCCCAAATTACCCCATTTTGGAAAGTAGACACCCCAAGGAATTTGCTGAGAGACATGTTGAGCCCATTGAATATTTTATTTTTTTGTCACAACTGATTGAAAATGACAGAAAAAAAAAGTACACAAAGTTGTCACTGAAATGACATACTGCTCACACTGTTCACCTGATTTGGATATAAATACCCTCAAATTAAAGCTGAAAGTCTGCAGTTAAAGCACATCTTGTTCGTTTAATTTAAAATCCATTGTGGTGGTGTATAGAGCCAAAAAGATTAGAATTGTGTGAGACTTTTTGGCAGTCTAGCCACATACAGGACCCCGAAAACCAAGCACCACCTTCAGGCTTTCTAAGGATGCACATTTTTGATTTCATTTTTCACTACCTATCACAGTTTCAGAGGCCATGAAATTCCCAGATACCCCCCCCCCCCCAATGACCCCATTTTGGAAAGTAGACACTCCAAGCTATTTGCTGAGAGGCATGTTGAGTATTTTTCAGATCTCGCTTTTCGTCACAAAGTTTTGAAATTAGAAAGAAGAAAAACAAAATTATTTTTTTTCTTTCTTCATTTTCCAAAACAAATGGGAGCTGCTAAATACTCACCATGCCTCTTAGAAAATACCTTGGGGTGTATACTTTCCAATATGGGGTCATTTGGGGGGGGGTGGGTTGTGCTATCTTGACATTGTGATAGGTAGTGAGGAGTAAAATCACCATTTTACGCCCTTAGAAAGCCTGAAAGCTGTGATTGGATTTTGGGGACCTGTACACGGCTAACACACGTGGTACCCCCGTACTCAGGAGAAGCAGCAGAATGTATTTTGGGGGTGTAATTCCACATATGGCCATATATCGTTTAGTGACAACTTTGTGAAAAAAAAAGTAAATTTTCCCAAAACTTGTGACAAAAAATAAAATATTCCATGGACTCAACATGCCTCTCAGCAAATAGCATGGAGTGTCTACTTTCCAAAAAGGGGTCATTTGGGGGGGGGGGGTTTGAAATGTCCTGGCTTTTTATGCCCAACATCACCCACTCTTCTAACCACTTGAACCACCAAGTCCTTTCTGACACTTTTTGTTTGCATGAAAAATTTTTTTTTTTGCTAGAAAATTACTTTGAACCCCCAAACATTGAATATTTTTTTTAAAGCAGAGGCCCTACAGATTAAAATGGTCAGTGTTGCAATTTTTTTTTCACAAAGTATTTGCGCAGTGATTTTTTTTTTTTGGGAAAAAAAACACTTTTTTTGAATTTTAATGCACAAAAACACACTATATTGCCCAAATGTTTGGTGAAATATAAAAGATGATCTTATGCACATAGAGTACATAGATACCAAACATGACATGCTTTAAAATTACGTACACCCGTGCAGCGGCGATAAACTATATACATTTTTAAAAGCCTTTAAAAGCCTTTACAGGTTACCACTTTAGATTTACAGAGGAGGTCTACTGCTAGAATTACTGCCCTTGATCTGACGTTCACGGTGATACCTCACATGCATGGTGCAATTGCTGTTTACATACGACACAAGGCCGACGCTTGGGTTCACCTTTGCACACGTGCACAGGGGGACAGGGGTGTATTTTTTTTTTTAATTATTCATTTTGCTTTTTATTTTATTTTTACACTGTCCATTTCATTTTTTTTATTTATTTTTATCTCTATCACAGGGAATTTAAATATCCCCTATGATAAAAATATGTAGTGGCGGGTATTTTTTTTTTTTTTAATTTGGGGTCTATAAGACTCTAGATCTCTCCTCAGCCCTTAAAGCATCTGACCACACCAAGATCGGTGTGATAAGATGCTTTCTCAATTTCCCAATGATGCTATTTATATCCAGCAAAATCTAACTCATGAAAAGCTCATAGCCTCCGGTTTCTTAGCCCATAGAGATGATTGGAGCAATTCTAGTCTTCCATCAGCTCTATGGCCAGTTGGCGGAACCACCGGCTGCATTCCCGGGTTGCCTGGTGGTACAGGAGAGCCCTAGAAAACCAGGCAAGAGGGGGGGATGTTCCCTCCCACTTCTAGTAAAAGCAGTCTAGCAGCTAATCAGCCACTAGGATTGCTTTTACATGAAAGCCGACTGCCGGCTGAAAAGAACGATACCAAGATGATACCTATATCTGCAGGCATCATCCTGGTATAACCACTCATAGTCCAGCAACATACCAGTACGTCACAGGTCCTTGTTGGGCATATATTGTAATGTTCTTTTTTTTTCATGTAGCCTGTGAATGAAAAAAGAGAATCAATCAATTGGTGGGTATGCCCACCATTAGAAAACCGCCCTGCATCCACCCACCCCTAATGGTGGGCATAGCACTGTTCTAAAAATATATGCTGAAGCATAGGGGCAATCCGCCCCTATGTCCACTCCACCCCTGCCCCTATGCTTCAACATATATGATCTTCTTTTAACTGTGGTGGTCAAATCACCTCCTACAGCGATGGAGTCACTGATTTATGTATTCTGGGAACAAACACTGTTGCTGTCAATTCCCATAATAAAGTTATCACTCTTGGGGAATATAGTATTATCTCCCGCTCTGTGATTTGCCTATTGGGATTTATCAGCCCTATGACAGAATCACACAGCGAGTTATCTTTAGTTGATCGTATTGTGTGTATTATGCCCCTCTTGCTTGCAGTGGGCTTGGCACTTCAGCATCTTGGCCACTGGGGGGCCTCAGTCCAGTGGGTTCCCTGTGTGCAGTCAGGTTGTGCAGCCACCCGAGCCACATGTCGGCAGGGATCGGGTGTTCCGTCTGCCCTTCAGGTCTGGTAGCCGCGCACCCCTGCCCTGGTCGGCTTAGCGGCAATTGATGACTAGCAGTCATATATACACCCCCCTTGTCAGCCACGCAGGATGGAGGACACTAGGACCGGTGTGCTGGGTCTCCAATCCGGCACGAGCATGCACAGAGGCGGGACGGCTGGGCTGGGTGACGTCAGACGCCTCTGACACGTTATCTCAGTTGGGACACACATAAGGAGGAGTGTAGATGCCGGTGGTAAGGTGCCATTGGGAGACACTTCTCTCTCCCCCTCCGTGATTGAGCGCCAGGACGCAGGATTTCCTTTCCTTTTCACCAGCAACGTATGGTAGCTACCTGCTAGGTGGAGGGCACTGCTATTCTTATTGGTCACCCGTAGATAACCGCATGTCTATACATATCTACCCAGGATCTTCCAGTGTGGATTGGGCAGTGCACTGCCTGGAAGACTTGGTCGGTGGCAAGTAGCCTTATTTCCTTCCTCCTGGTCACTACCCAGGTAATTACTAATATAGAGATATGCATATCTGTTTATCATTAACTAACCTAGCCTACATGTGTTAGATCTCTGAGACGTCCCTTACCACTACTCTTTACCACTTTGGGTCCCTGCTTATATGGGAAACACTACAGGGGCGGTGTGTCAATAGCTAATACACAGGTATACTTAATACAGGAGGTAGGCAATCCTCATTCCTGCTTTTATTGTATAATACATCGCCCTACCATTATCATGGACTAATTTGGTTGGTTCCATTTCATAGGGAACCTCAACATTAATATTCACCCAATGAGGCACCTCATTTAACCATATATAATTTAAGGATAGCAGGTCACCCTACTCCACCTAGGTAAGAACCTGTTTAAAAGTTGCAAATATATGCATACAGTATATGTTTCTGTATCCCCCTGCAGATCCTGAAATTAAATATACCATATTACATTTAGTTACTTGTGTGTCCCCACACCTGGCAAATGCAAATTGGGTCCGGCTAGGATACTGGGAACCCGGTTGGTCATTGAGAGGAGGTGTGAAAGCTCCTGTTGATTCAAGTGAGTGATTGTTTTTTAACTGCACTAGAGTTTTGGTGGTCTATTTGAGATGTACTAATATATGTTTGTTCTTTACTAGAAGTGTATGCTTCTGAGGAAGCGACTATATTGTCACGAAACATGTAGAGCGACTCACCCACATCAAGACAGTCAAGTGGACTCACCACAGTGGGAACTCACAATTATGGTTATGAGTTAATGTTGTGCATTGTATAGTAATTCATGGTATTCTCACCCCCCCACGGGGACCACCTGTACTGCTTGTTATGCTTTTAGTAATTTTTGTTATCATGAGCACCTTTTTGTATGGTGACCTCCTTTTAATGTAGATCAAAAAAAATTATATTCTATAATACTTCTATATGTGCCGGTAAAGTCCATTGTCTTCACACTCAATTTCCTAGTTGCTGTCAAGATAAATAAATCAGTGCTGCAGCTCAATGGCTTACCTGGAAAGAAAATAATGATTAACAATAAAACACAGTAAACAGTAATGTATAAAACAAATGACATACCTGCAAAGAAAACATGATAAAACACAGTAAGAAAACATTACAGGCATGCGTAAAATACAGTAGCAACAGAGAGAGAATAATAGAAAGATAATAGAGAGAGAACAATAGAAAGAAAACAAGAAAATGACAACTATTTTTGGCTTTTTTAATTTAATTTTTTTTAACATATTTTTTTTTTTTTTTGCTGTTTTCAAAAAAATTTAATTAATTTTTTTTTTGGTACTTTTTTTGTAACTGTAACTAACTGTAACGGTTCCAGGTTCGGGTATCTCAAAATGTGGTGGCATCATTGGAGACCCTATGAAAGTGTGCCCTATGCCTGTGTAGGGCTGTACCCTATGCTAATACTCCACTAGTGTGAGGTAGCGTTGGAAACATTCACCAATGCAGAGACCAGGCTGGTCAGGACAGGAGAGACAATAAGTGCAGGTGTCATGCCTATATCCGCGTCGTCTGTAGACACAACATCTTTTTGGGGTGTTCTTTGACCTGAGGTACCACGGAGGACTTCTGGGAAGTGCCTATCATATAGCCAGCTCACTGCAAAGGGCTGTGACAATCTCTTCCTGGAATTTAAGGATGGATCCAGTCTGTCCTGACGCTTTGCATAGCACATAAGCATTCAGCAGAGCCAATTGAAAAAGGTATACAGACACTTTTTTGTACCAGCATCTGGCCTTACGGGCAATTAAGTATGGCACCAATAACTGGTCGTTTAGGTCCACCCCTCCCATATTAAGGTTGTCTTCGTGGACACAGAGGGGCTTCTCCAAAACACCGGTTGCCGTTGGAATTTGGACTGTAGCATCTGCATGAAGGGAGGACAGAACGAAAACATTCCGGTTGTCCCTCCACTTCTCCACAAACAAATTATTACACCTCAAGCAAGCTCTCTCCCCATCTAAGATGGACCAAGCTAATTAGATCGCACTGTGCCATAGGCGCCAATTCCTTGATCAAAAAGATGACTAAAAGTGGCACGATCGTGTAATAATTGTCCACGTACAAGTGGTACCCCTTTTCGAATAAGGGTGACACCAAGTCCCAGACAATCTTGCCAGCGCTCCCTATGTAGTCTGGGCAGTTGGGGGGCTCCACGTGACTGTCTTTTCCTTCTTAAAGCATACAACTATATGTATAGCCTGTGGCCCTGTCACAGAGCTTATACATCTGTTGAAAGCAAGACGGACAAAAAATGTTATCAGGGACTCGTCTACGCAGACAACTTGAATAAACAAGGCTGCAAATTGTTGGTTGAAGTGGTTTACGAGGGGTCGAATTCTGTGGAGCCGATCGTATTCAGGGTCACCCCATGGATGACAGAGTTCATTGTCATTGAAATGCATGAACCGCAAGATCTGCTCTTATCGCGTCCTAGCCATAGAAGCAGAGAACACGGGCATATGATGAATTGGGTCAGTGGACCAATATGACCGCACTAGTACTGGCTCTGTGCTCCATATGAGAGCTCTGCGGTTCTTGCATCTCAGCAACAGCAGAATGGTATCAGATACCCCTGACCTTAGCAAAGGCCACTACTGCTTCGTCAGAGCTATCTGACAGGGTGCCGCTACTGTCTACAGGTTCATATGCTGAGCTTGAATCTGACAGTGGATCTTCCCCATCACTCTCATCTGTCATGCTCAGCAATGTGTAGGCCTCTTTACTAGTGTACCTCGGATTTGACATTTTGGCCTCTAAATTTATCAGTACACTAGTGTGACACACAGGCAAAAGAGTGCACCTGGTTGTCAGAGCCTGCTTCAATCACTACCAAAATAGCTGTTAGCGTTCGCAGGGATCAGGCTTGACTTTGCGAACACTGCAGTTATGCATGTTGTGTTTTCTAAGTGTCGGTGATCGATTTGATACTGCACTTGGGCTGGGCTGGGCTGGGCGGAGGGGCTAAATGCAGGTGCTAGCGAGTATCTGTGCTAATCCCGCTAACGCCGCATTTTTAGGAACACTAAAGTACTGGGGATGCTAGTATAGATCTGATCAGATCACAAATATTGATCCGTTCAAATACTATTCTAGTAACATACCTATCAAGCGTGTGTGTGCGTGTTAGAGTATCTGACTAATCTGACCCTGCCTAATATTTACGCTGACCCTAACTGGCACTAAAACCTAACTGATGTCACCCACCGGGTGATCAGGGTGTTAAAACCTTTATTTGATATATACGGCGGGTACCCTGACAAAATAAAAAACTAACCTAACTAACTGGCATCACCCGTGACACTAATACAGTGATCACTGATGACAGGGGGCTATCAAGCGGTTAAAACCTTTATTCGGGGGGTCAATGGTGGGTATCTATTCTTATCTGGGCCTACTACTACCTAACACTAACTACCCTAAGGCAATTTAGTGTCACAAGTGACACTAGTGCAGTGATCAGTGAAAAATCTTAACACTACACTAAGTGACACTGTGACAGGGGGTGAAAGGGTTAACTGGGGGGCAATCAGGGGGAAAAACCTTTATCGGGTATATACGGTGGGTACCCTGATGCTAAAACTTAACTGAGGTTGCCACCGGGAGATCAGGGGGTTAAAACCTTTATTAGGTATAAACAGCGGGTACCACATAATAAAAAACGAACATAACTAACTGACACTAATACAGTGATCATTGGTGACAGGGAGCGATGAAGGGCTTAAAACCTTTATTAGGGGGGTTAAAGGGGGGGGGCACCTGGGCCTACTACTACCTACCCTAAGGTGATTTAGTGTCACAAGTAAAATCTGATTACTGCACTAAGTGATACAGTGACAGGAGTGAATTGGTTAACTGGGGGGCAATCAGGGGGCGATCAAGGGTTTAATTGTGTGCCTAACATGTCCTGGAGTCAGTGTAGTGTTGTGCAACTCACATTTAGATACTCTCTCTCCCTCGCTGGAACCGAAAAGGACTCCAGGAGGGGAGATTGCATCACTTCCTCTGCCTGTGTTTACGTTACACAGGCAGAGGAGGCATTTCATTTGTCAGGACCAATCAGCAGGTCCAGACCAGAAATCATTGGTCTGGGCCTGTAGATTGATCGGTTCTGTAGTGAATCTGATCAATGCGGGCAGGCGCGTGAGCTCCCTACTCGCGGACACGAGCGCCATACAGCTACAGTGATTCGCGCAGCAGTGCCAACCTGCCGCCATCAATCGGTGGGCGGTCGGCAACTGGTTAATGTAAGTGCACAATTTGGAGTGTTTTTAGTTTATTGTTAATAAAGAAAACTGCACAATGGCTTTCATCCTTAGTTGCTTATTTCCTGTGATATTTAATGCAGAGTGGAATGAGGAGAGAAGTGGCCCATAGGAGCAAAATTGGGTGATGGGAAGAAGTGACCCGGAAAGCTACCAGGAGGCATAGAACAATAAGGCTGTCTTGGACCTACTTATTAATCTAAAACCTCATACACACGATGCAACGGTCATACTGCCAGACGTCCAAAATTGCATGTCGGCTGTTGTGTTTCGCATACTGACATGCACTAAGCGATCGTACGACCAAGCCTAACGTGGTGACGTGTTATGAGCGTATAAAGAGGAAGTTCAGGTGAATGCGATTTGTAAATTAGGAACATAGGTTTACAAGAACGGACACTTCCGAGTGTTCCTGACTTCTGAGCATGCGTGTTTTTCACATACAACTTCTTGGACCAACTTCTCTGTACACACAGTACAACAGTCGTAGGACCACTTATTGTACAACCAAAATTTTCTAGTGTGCTCATCCAACTTCTGTTGTACGTCTCTGGCTGTTCTAATTGCGCGTACTAATGGTCAGATGATCGTACAACAAGCGGTCGTACGACCGTTTTCATACGACCGCCGTACCATGTGTACGGGGCTTTAGGGGTCATAAAGTTCTGGTGAGTGCACAATCAGGTGGGAGTACTCAGCAACATCAGAGAGATTGTGGAGGAGGTGTTTTGTAGATCCACAGCACAAGTTGTTGAATGGCTTTTTTTGATGAGCAAGGGATTTTGAAAGACTTTATTAAATGGACACTGAGAGACATTTTATTGAGTTTTGTTGTTCCATAATCAATTGCACATTATTGAAGCACCAATTTTAAATGTTGTTACCAAGTTTCTTATGTTTTTTCACAAAAAAAAATCTTCACTGTGATCTCTATAAATTATTTATGAATATGGTTTATTGGAAATTATATTATAGTGGTTTATGATATAAGTGGTTTCGCGCAGCAATTATTTTGATTTTATGTTGTAATTCTAGGTATGCCTATGCTGTGTGTTAGAAATATCTTATTAATTAACAAATTTGTGTAAAAAAATAAATTTTCATTGTCATGTTCCAGGGCCTCAAAAAATATGATAGGTTGTCAGGAAATTAGATGCATAATTTGTGACGCTAGAATGCCTGAAGTTCTTTTTTGTATTTTGGACCTCTCTATGGCTGGGCTGTGAAAAAGTATCATTCATGTGGAATCCTATACTCAGGAGGAGTAACAGAATGTGTTTTGAGGTGTAATTATATGTATGTCCATGCTGTGTGTTAGAAATGTCTTATAAATGACAACTTTGTATAAAAAAAATATATTTTCATTTTCTTTTCTGCATTGTTGCAAAAAACGACTTTTTAAAGACTCACTATGTCTTTTACAAAATACCTTGGGGTGTTTACTCTACAAAATGTGTGTCCTGCTGCTTTAAGGACTCAAGAAATATAAGTAGTTAGGAAATTTAGACATGTAGTTTATGCTCCTTAAAAGCCCAAAGATTTTCTTAAGATTTTGGGCCCCTCTATGCATCTAGACTGTAAAAAAGTCTTACACATGTGGTATCCCCATACTCGGAAGGAGTATTAGAATATGTTTTGGGGTGTAATTGTAAGTATGCCTATGCTGTGTGTGAAAAATAACTTGTTAAAATTACAACTTTGTGTGGGCGTGTCCAAGATGGCGACCTGAACAGTCTCATCCGCTCGAGCTCCGCTGGGTGTCTCTGGAATTTCCCTGGATCCAGCGGATATTGACCCCGATTCACACCCGCTCTAGCACTTTAGCACCTGAATGCGGCGGGGGATGGTGGGAGCATCTTGTGGTGGAGGGAAGAGGCTCTGGTTACCGCAAACCCCGCAAGGCCCGCAACCACCCCCTGCGACCCACGTGGAGACCCGCTCGGCACAGAGGTCTTACAGATGAGCCTCACCCACCCTGGCTGGCAGAGGTCATGGCTGCTATAGCCACATGCCAAGTCACTCTGACAGCTAAGATAGAGTTGGTACAGCTGGATGTTGGCCTGCTTCATCAGGACATGGACAAGCTAAGATCCCGGGCAGTGGAGACGGAGCAGCGGGAAAGCCAAAATGAAGACACCATTGCTGAACACTCTGAATTTCTCCGCACCCTCCAGACTAAAGTGAATCCCCTAGAATATAGGGCAGAGGATGCGGAGAAAAGGAACCCTGAGGAACAACCTCCGTATAGTTGGCCTGGTGGAGGGGGCGGAGGGGACGAGTCCGACGACCTTCATAGAAGACCTGCTGCTCAACCTTCTCCCCGAGGCTCGTTTGTCCCCCCACTTTGTAGCTGAGAGGGTGCATTGGATCCCACCTAAGCCTGGGCCCCCGGGAGCCCCCCACGAACCTTTATCCTCTGGCTGTTGAACTTCCGGGACCGGGATGAAATCCTCCGGGCATCCAGGGCCCTGGGTGACCTGCGGTTCCAGAACAATAAACTACTGATTTTCCCAGACTATTCTGTGGAGACTCAGAAACTGAGGAAATCATTTGATCATGAGGGGGCAAATGTTACGTACCTGGAGGGTGAGCCAGATGGTAGAGGGAGACCTCTCCTACAACTCCGGCTTACGGACCGCTGGGAGTGATACAGCGGCCACGGAAGCACAGCGGGGTAAGAGTGATCAGTCCTGCAGACAGCAGAGCTGGATACTGATGCAGACTGGCTGGACAGCAGAGCAGGATGCTGAGGCAGACTGGCTGGACAGCAGAGCCGGATGCTAATGCAGATGGACTGGACAGCAGGGCAGGATGCTGATGCAGACTGGCTGGACAGCAGAGCAGGATGCTGATGCAGACTGGCTGGACAGCAGAGCAGGATGCTGATGCAGACTGGCTGGACAGCAGAGCAGGATGCTGATGCAGACTGGCTGGACAGAAGAGCAGGATGCTGATGCAGACTGGCTGGACAACAGAGCATGGTCGGGCAGGCTGGGTCGGCAACAACTGGACAACAGCAGACAGAGGGAGCAGGCAAAGACAGGTCACAAGGCAAGCCGAGGTCAGAACGGGCAGCAGATAAGCAGAGTAGAAGGACGATCCGGGTCAAGGTCACAAGAGAACGGGTACAGGAACTCAGGTTACAGAACGCAGAAGCTGCAGACCAAGCAGCAAGGTGACAGTGTAGAGGACCGGTTTAAATAGGGCTCCTGGCGCCAGCAATCGTGCGCATTGATGCGCGTGTGTGCATGCGCATAGGCGCGCGAGTGCACATGTGCGTGCGCCGGAGCACACGGATCATTCTGTGAGCTTCCTGACATTGCCCCCTCCTTCTCGTCACTTCTTTTGCGGATTCCTGCGAAAAAAGGCATGGATCAGGTCCATGGCATGTACATTTTGTGCAGGTTCCCAAGAATTTTCCTCTGGACAGTAACCCTTCCACTTAATCAGGTATTGTGTCTGGCCCCTTCTTCTCCTGCAGTCAATGATGGCCTCAACCTCAAATTCCTCATCTCCGTTAATGATAACAGGTGCCGGGGGTCTTGAGCAGCAGTCAGGAAATGAGTCAGGCACAGCAGGTTTCAACAGGGACACATGAAATACCGGATGAATCTTGAAAGATTCTGGCAAGGACAGTTCAAAAGATACATCATTAATTTTCCTCCTTACCGGGAAAGGGCCGACGAATCTTGGAGCCCAACTTTTTTGAGGGACATGCCATTCTTAAGTTGGTTGTGGATAGCCAAACCTGGTCTCCTTGTTGCAGAATCAGTTCCCTCTTCTCTTCCTATCAAAAGCCTTCTTACTGTCCTCCTGGGCTTTAGCAATGGTTTCTCGTAACAGCACATTATTGCGAGAGAAGAAATCCAGGGTATTCTGAACTGCTGGAACGGAGGACTCAGGTACAAGATCAGGTAGGAAGGTGGGATGAAATCCGTAGTTGGTGAAGAAGGGAGACTGTTGGGTAGCTGAGTGACTGGCGTTGTTATATGCAAACTCTGCCAAGGGTAATAATGCTACCCAATTATCCTGGACAAAGGAGGTGAAGCACCGGATGTATTGTTCCAGGGTCTGATTTGTGCGCTCAGTCTGCCCGTTGGTCTGGGGATGATAGGCGGAAGAAAAGGCAAGGTCGATCTGCAAAGTTCCACATAAGGCTTTCCAAAACTTGGAGGTGAACTGGACACCTTGATCCGAAACAATATTCCTGGGTACACCATGGAGCCTAACGACTTCCTTGATGAAGACTCTGACTGTTTCACTGGCAGATGGTGTATCTCTTAAAGGAACGAAGTGGGCCATTTTGGACAGATGGTCCACAACTACGAAGATGGCGGCGCATTGATCAGGGGGCGGAAGTTCCACTATAAAATCCATTGAGATCATACTCCGGGGTCTGTCAGGTATAGGCAGGGGTCTGAGTAATCCCCATGCCCTGCTCCAAGAGCTCTTGTTCCGAATGCAGGTGGTAAAAGAGCTTACATATACTTGACAGTCCTTCTCCAGGCCAGGCCACCAGAATGACCGTTGTGCCAGCTCAACACTTTTACGGACACCAAAGTGACCTGCTAGGGGATGATCATGGCATACCTCCATCACCTTAGTCCGAGTTCTTTCAGGTACAAAGATTTGCCAGTTCTTCCATAGTAGTCCATCTCTTGACTGTAACGTGGTTCCTGGGAGGCTATGTGAACCTATGGAAGCTGCCTGTAATTGTGTCAGTAAACTGGTGTGTAGTAGTAAAAAATTACCAGCGGGCAGGATGGTATCTGGGTTTGGAATGTCCTCTGGATCTTCAAACATGCGTGATAGAGCGTCTGGCTTAACATTTTTTGAACCGGGTCTGTATGTTATGTGGAACGTAAATCTTGAAAAGAAGAGTGCCCAATGGGCTTGACAGGGTTTTAGACGTTTTGCAGTTCGCAGATATTCCAAGTTCTTATGATCTGTATAGATCAGAATTGGATGTGCTGCTCCCTCCAATAAATATCTCCATTCTTCCATTGCGGCCTTTATTGCCAGCAATTCTCGATCTCCTACGTCATAGTTCTTCTCAGCAGGAGAGAGCTTCCAAGAGAAGAACGCCACTGGATGTGTTGATTCCTTGAGGCCTTGACGTTGAGACAGAATAGCCCCGATGGCACTTTCAGAGTCGTCTACTTCGACAATGTACGGTAGAGTGGGGTCAGGATGACTCAAAACAGGTGCGACTGTAAATCGCCTTTTCAAGGTCTCAAAAGCGACTTGTGCATCTTTAGTCCAGCAAAAACGGATGCCTTGTTTGGTGAGCTGAGTGATAGGGTGGATAATAGCTGAATAGTTCTTAATACATTTTCGATAAAAATTGGCAAAGCCCATGAAACGCTGAATCCCCTTCTTGTCTGTGGGGGCTGGCCAATCCAATATTGCTGTGACTTTTTGGGGGTCCATCTCAATTCCGTTGGTGGAAATGATTAGCCACAGGAACTGGATGCTTTGCCACTCAAAGTCGCATTTGTCGGCCTTAGCATGCTCCCGGAGCCGATGTAATACCCTCTTGACATGCCCACGGTGCACCTCCAAAGATACCGAGAAAATCAGGATGTCGTCTAAATAGATGACAACAAAAATGTCCAGAAAGTCCTTAAAGATGTCGTTGACAAAGTACTGGAAGGTGGCTGGAGCATTGCAAAGGCCCAAGGGCATCACCAGGTATTCAAAGTGTCCATAACGAGTACGGAAAGCGGTTTTCCATTCATCCCCTTCCCTTATGCAAATCAGGTTGTAGGCTCCTCTCAGATCGAGTTTAGTGAAAATACGTGCTGATTTGAGCCTCTGGAACAGTTCGGGAACTAAGGGAAGGGGATAGCGATTCTTTATGGTTATTTTATTCAAGTCACTGTAGTCCACACACGGCCTCAAGGAGTGGTCCTTTTTCTCCACGAAAAATATACCTGCACCAGCCGGCGAGGTAGAGGGGCGGATGAACCCCTATTGTAAGTTCTCATCAATATAGTCTTTCTGCACTCCTGATTCCCATTCTGACAGAGGGAAAATGCGGCCAAAGGGGATCTCAGCCCCGGGCAGAAGTACGATGGGGCAATCGTAAGGCCAGTGTGGGGGCAAAGTGTCTGCTCCACATTTACTGAAGACATCCAGAAATTGATGATAAACGTCTGGAACCAGCTGACATAACTCAGAGTCTGTGTCGGTGCATAGCAGGACCGTGGAAAATGAAGGGGATGGAGCCTCCAAACAGTGTTCCTGACAGTATATAGATGGAAACGTGATGTTCCCAGTTTTCCAGTCTATCTGGGGGTTATGGCCCTGTAACCAGGGTAGGCCCAGGATAACAGGGAACAAAGGGGATGAGATGGCATCCAGGCGTAGCAACTCCCGGTGGCTTGCGAAAATGGTGGTCAATAAAGGTGGGGTCTCCTTGGTAACCAGTCCAGACTTAATGCGAGACCCATCAGCCAGGAATACTGCAAACTCTTGCTCTCTGGTCTGTAGTGGGATATGTTGTTGCATAGCAAAGGACTGGTCAATGAAGCAACTACAGGCGCCAGAGTCAATGATGGCGTTCACCGACGCGGTTCTTCCCGGTAGCTGGAACGAGATGGGAAGGGTAATGTGAGCTGAGCTAGCAGTCATGGTGGGCAAAGGTGATTGATTGTGAGAAGAAAGAGACAGGCACTTATGTAGTTTGGCAGGACATGTGTGTACGTAGTGGCTGGCCTCCCCGCAGTACAGGAATAGGTTGTTTGTGCGTCTGCGTTGGCGTTCCTCCGGGGTCAGAGAAGTACGGATTAAACCCAGCTGCATGGGTCCGGTGGCTTCAGCGATAGAGGATGTAGGCCCTCTGGGAGCCGGAACAGGTGCCTTTGGCAAAATCCAGGTGGGACGGAGCTGCTGGGTAGACAACAGTAGACAGAGGAATCAGGCAAAGACAGGTCACAAGGCAAGCCGAGGTCAGGACGGGCAACAGACAAGCAAAGTAGAAGGATGATCCGGGTCAAGGTCACAAGAGAACGGGTAAAGGAACTCAGGTTACAGAAAGCAGAAGCTGCAGACCAAACAGCAAGGGGACAGTGTAGAGAACCGGTTTAAATAGGGCTTCTGGTGCCAACAATCGTGCGCATGTGCGTGCGCCGGAGCACACGTATCGTTCTGTGGGCTTCCTGACAGTGAAACATCAGGTACAGCATATTGTTTCCGGCATGGCTGAGGGTGCAGGATGGAGAGACAACAGGCTTCTTTAATTCTCCTCGGGAGGCTTTGGCCTGGCTTGATTCTCTCCCCCCTGCCTGACATCACTATGAGTAAGTGCATGATTTTTCTTTTTTTTTCCATTTACCATGCTGGATGCTGCCTGCAATTACTCGGGCGGTTTGCACCTTGCTGCAACCTTTGATGACAATCTCCTATTATGACTCAGTTTGCCTCTGCAAGTCAGCTTGGGACCTAGGGGCAGCTGCGGCTGGAACTCGAACTGTTGCACCGGTTGTGCCTACACAGGTTTCTTCTACTTCAACTAAACAGTGTGCCCCTGACACAGTCAGGTGCACTGATCCTTGTTTCACTAATTCATGGTCATTTGGTGAATTAATCACACTGTTTATCCTCCCTACTGAGGGGTGGACCGTTACAGAATTTACTTTTTGCCTGTGGTCCTGTCCCCAGGGGCGACCAGACCTCCACATCCTGCATGTTACACCTATAGGCCTCATTATGTCTTCTCTTAGGATAATGTCCTGGAACACCAGGGGGCTGAACTCCCCGATCACACGCTCACTGGTGTTCCAATTTGTTAAGCCTTATAGTCCGAACATCTGTGTGCTCCAAGAAACCCACTTTGGTCCTTAAAAAACCTTGGGTAGGGTATCACTCCACATACTCTAATTTTGCTCGGGGAGTTAGCATTTTGATATTAAAGTCACTCCCCTTTAAGTTCCTGGACCTTGCCTTGGACCTGGATGGCAGATATGTAATTATTCATGCCCAAATTTATTCTCTGAAGTGGATCATAGTCACTGGTGCTGGCGTAGATAGGCTGTCAAGTACTTCCCTTCCCCACCCTGGACTATTGACGTGGGCGGAAATGTATGGACTGACGTGCCCTCATGAGAGGTCAGTACCAGAACATTATTGCCAGGGTCCGTAGAGAAAGAGGGGGAGACCTACTGAAAGCAGAAATGTTGACTAGTGCCCAGGAGGCATTATTTGTTAGAACTAGGGACCCCCAGCATTACACCTGACTGCAATCTCTGACCACGGAGGTGCTCCATATACGTACCTTGCTTACTCAAAAAAAGCTTTTGTCACAGTCCCAACGTATTTTTGAACAGTGGGAGAGACCAGGGTGGTTGCTAGCTTGGTTATTCAGGGAAAAAGCGGGAGGGATTAGTGTCCCATCCATACAGGGGCCTGATGGCAACCTACTATACACTTCTGAGGAAATGAATCAATGTTTTTCCCAATACTACAAGACTCTGTACACTTCTAGGGGTGACTATGGGGAGGAGGAGTTGACAACATATCTTGAGGGTAAAGATGTCCCAGTCCTAACCCAGACTTACAGTAACAAAATGGATTAACCTATCAAGCTGGAGGAGATTTTGAGTGCCCTCAAGTTGCTTCAACCTGGTAAAACACCTGGCCCTGACGGAATTCCGGTGGAATTCTACCAACAGTACTCAGCTGACATAGCCATTAAAATGCAAAGTCTATTTAATGAGGCATTCACACTTGAAGCACTCCCGGCCTCTATGGCCAAGGTGGTGATAGTGGTCATCCCCAAACCTGTAAAGGACCCCTCTCAGTGCTCTACCTATAGGCCCATCTCTCTCCTGAATGTGGATGCCAAGGTGCTGGCCAAGGTCTTAGCTACTAGGCTGAACTCAGTTATCACTGATTTGGTCCACCCTGATCAGATGGGTTTCATGCCTGGGCGAGGTAAGGACATATTTTAGAAGGCTATTCACACATATTGCAGGTGCACTACCTGGGGACACTGGAGTGGTGGCCTCTCTTGACGCAGAGAAGGCCTTTGAATCCGTGGAATGGAGGTACTTGTGGGCTGTCCTAATTAAATTTGGTTTTGGTCCCAGATTTCTCTCTTGGCTGCACATGCGCTATAAGAGCCCACAAGCTCAAGTACGCACTAATGGCAGCCGGTCAGAATCCTTCCCCCTGGGGCAGGGGGTACACGTCAGGGTTGCCCCTTGTCTCTGAGACTGTTCGCATTAGCCCTTGAGCCTCTGGTGGTCCAGATCAGGCGGATGGCGAAGTAAAGGGCATAAAGGTGCCACCACTGGAGAAAACATTGTCCCTCTACATGGATGATACCTTGCTCTATCTGGCGGATGCTTCTGAATCACTACAGATGGCATTGGCTCTATCTGAGAAGTTTGTCTTCTCTCTGGTATCTGCATCAATTGGGACAAGTTGGTGTTGTTCCCGTTGCACCCCTCTGCTGTCCGTCCTGATACGGGCACTTCCCTTAGGTGGGTTGACGAGTTCAGCACCACGGGGAGTACTTAGAAAAGAACATACACCCCTTCCTGCTGCAACTTTCTCATAAGTGCACTTCCTCGCGATCGCTTCCATTGACCCCAGTAGGAAGAGTGAATCTGATTAAAATGCTTTATCTCCCTAAATTTTTATATTTTTTCCATAACACTCCTTCCTTCATTCCTAAGGCCTTTTTAAGCGATTGGAGAGCACAGTGATCTTGTTTATTTGGGCTGGAGGACCCCCAAGAGAGAAAAAAGTATATTGTATCTTCCTCTCTCCGGGGGGGGGGGGGGGGCTTGGCACTTCCCAACGTCCAACTGTACTACTGGGCAGCAGTTCTGGTGACAGTGAGATGGTGGTTTTCTAAGGCCAAAAAAAATCCATTGGTCACATTAGAAATTAGAAGCAGTTGTAGTTGGTTCATATGTAGCTCTGAGCAACTTGGCGTTTCGTGGGGACGAAATCTCACCCTTTTATCATGATCCCTATGAAGACCACTGTACGGGTCTGGCAGGAGGCCAGGGCAATATAACGGAAGCCTTACCACATCTTCCCGCATACCCCCTTGTGGGGGAACCCCATGCTGCCCCTCTTGCAAATGGTCCCAGATCCTTCGAGGTGGGCTGCTTGGAGGATAATAACCTGGAGGCCTGTCATATGGGATGGTAAGATCCTCCCCTTGAGGAACTGAGGAATATGTACTCGCTGAGACATGCTCTTGGTGCTCAGTTCCCCCAACCATTAACATTGGAATCAGATGCTATTGAGCGCCTCCTGACCTCCAACGTGATGGGGAAACCCCTTTCTACCCTATATCTCTATCGGATAGTGGCCCATGACACTAAACTAACACGCTCCCTGGGCAGATGGAGGGCTGACATCCCGAATCTTGGGGACAAGGATTCGGAGGACAGTGTTTTGACCTACATTCCCTCTATGATCGTGGCCAAGGATCGCTTTATTCAATTAAAATTTCTTCACAGGGCTTACTACACAGAGGCTGTCCCACATGTACCCCGGGCAGGATGCAGCCTGTCCTAGATGCAGGGTGGATCTGGGGACATTTTGGCATATGGTCTGGTCCTGCCCCAAGCTCTGGAGTTACTGGGAGGGGGTGGCTGATACACTGAGCGATCTATGCGATACGCAGGTGTCAGTGGATCCCCAGGTGCTTCTATTAAGCCACTTAGGAGGGGTTTAGGGTGACAGGTACAGGAAGCTTTGCATAATGTTCTCCCTGTTCTATGCAAGAAGAGCATTGCTATTGAAATGGAAATCGGCTGACCCCCGCCCCACCTGTGCAATGTGGATGAAATCAATCACAGATGTTCATCCTTTATACAAACTTACTTAAAGTAGACAGTGCCCAAGTAAATACGATAAGATCTGGTCCAGATGGACAAACGCCCAGGCGTAGATCCTTGGGCCCGGATCTAGATGGAGTCTCACCCCCTTATTTTTTTTTTGTTTTTGTTGAATAATTCCACTCTTCGACTGAATACCTTGATGTATGCTCTTGCATGAGTATTTTGTAATGCTGAAATGTAAATAAAGTTTCTGTTAAAAAAAAATAACAACTTTGTGAAAAAAACACATTTTATTTAACTCCTTTTCAAAAAATTGTGGCAAAAAATTACGAAGTCAAAAAATGCACATGCCTCTGACTAAACACTTTGGACTGCCTAATTTCCAAAAAGGGGTCATTTTAAGGGGTATTTGTACTGTCCTTGCATTATAGGGCCTCAAGAACTGGGATGGCGGTTAGAACATCAGGAATTATCAATTTTAAAATATATATTCCATAATTTGTAGATTTGATAACTTTCACACAATAACATACACCTATTTGTTTTTTTTCACCAAGGAAATGTAGCATGATACATTGTTGGCCTAAATTTATGAGTAGAGTTGAGCAAACCCGGACTGTAAAGTTCGGGTCCGTACCGAACTTTGGGGTGTCCGGGACCCGGACCCGAACCCGGACATTTCAAAATGTTCTGGTATTTGATTCCACGTGTTGAATAGCTGCCAAGAGCAGCCAATCAACAAGTGTTTTACTGGTTTGCCCTTAGAAGCCATCACAGCCATGCCTACTAATGGCATGGCTGTGATTGGCCAGTGCATCATGTGACACAGCCTCTATATGTACGATGTAAAGGAACCACTTTTTTTTGTTTATCCACATACAATAACACACTTTCAATAGTTTAGATGTTTAATACCTTATATATAAAATTTTAACTATTAAGGACTACAAGATTGGCGGTAGGGTCAAGAACTCCGGGATATTACGTTCCTGTCATGTTTATGGGGAATTTTACTGGGGAAAAACCTTTAATCCGTCAGGTTTCACAAATCAGTCTCCGTACACGTAAA